>BLKR01001001.1:0-358648 GCA_011170035.1 Teleogryllus occipitalis | reverse complement strand
TTAATTTTAAATTTTTCAAAAAGTGTTGATATGTACGAATAACTTACGCTTGCCGGTCCTGGTTTCTAAGCTTTCATATAGCGTCTTGCGTGTTAATGCGAATTCAGATTGATTGGGGACGCAAATGAAAAGGACGTGAAATACATGCGTGGTCGACTGCGTAATGCGGGCAGAGACGGTGACGAGGCGATGTTGATCTGGGAGGTGGCGGCAGGGATAGCGATTGACTGCGATGGAGAGGACCGCAAATGAGGAGAATGTTCCTAAGGTTACTGCGATCCTACGGAAGGATCATAAAACGAGTGATAAAACAAGGATAGCTTTATGAAGTTGGAGGAAGCTGAACAAGGAGAGATGGAAGATAGGAAGTGACCAAAAAGTGAAATGACGAGGCGTGACCAAAAAGCGAAATGACTAAGGAAGAAAGAAGAGTATATTTTTGCGACAGGGAAGGGTGCAATTGATAGGCGAGAGGAGCGTTTACGAAAATGAAATACCGAAAGCGTAAGAAAAGATGGCGAGAATAGTGGAGGACACGACGAGTGACAATGAAAGGAACGAAGTCTACACTGGCCCTGGAGGCGTAAGAGGAAAGGTGGAATAGGAGTCGCGGAGAGGGAGGGGAAGGAGCCGGTGGTCCGCACGTAACGAGCGCTAGCGACCGCCGGCGATCGTTATTTCTGCGCGACGACGACTGAGCGATCTCCAGCGTGGTCGCGTGTTAACGAACCCCGCCACCGCCGCAACTGCCTTTACGGTATCGCCATTACACTGCCTGTTTTTGCCACTGCCGTTGCCATCACCGCCACTACCTTGAAGACCTCTGAATTTCGTGTGTAAATAGAGAGGTAAAATTTCGTATAATCACCCAACGCCACTGCCATTTCTTCCACCACTGCCGCCACCCCTGCCTCTCTCCTTGCCCGTGCTTCTGTTCCTGTTTCTGTCCTTGGCCCCGGCCTTGTCTCCGTCGCGGCGTCGACCCGACCCTCTCCACAATTCTCTCCCCTAGGCAGCCTTCTCATCGCAGACCCCAATGTCAGCACGGCTGCCGTCGTCACCTTCTCCTGCGCCGCCGGTCCCTCCGCTTCCATCCTCTCCGTCGCGTCTGCTCCGCTGCGTCGCCGGCGTTAGTGACGCCTCGCCGCGCTCCGACAAGTGCGGCTCGCTGCCGGGGGCGCGGGGACTCTCGTCCCCCCTTCCCACCTCCTCATTCGGCACCCTGCGCACTCACCGCTCCGAACATAAATGTGTTCCCCGTTTGGCTAGGTCCCACAAACTTCCACATACATGCGTAATGAATACGAAAGCAATGGTGGATGAACAGATAAATTTCCGGCCATTGTTTCGTTTTGCGTTGCTCTGCAAACACGCTATGTACGCTTTTGTGTAGATTCGAAAAAAAAGTATTCTAAAACAAATGTTTGTATCGCGGTTTTATTAGATATATTTTGTAGGTTGCCGTTGCCAGAACATGAATGTTTCAACTGTTTTGTGGTTTATCATAAATACTAATATTACAGCTGCATTCCGCCTCGTTATCGTGTTTCCCTAACAAACATTGCTGATGTCACGCCCTGAGTCGTCTATGATTTTCTCTTTGCTCATTTCAACGTAAATTTTAAATAAGATTTCAGCGATAATTTGTAACTTATGTGTTGTAAAAATATGGTATATTGTTGTAGGGTTTCAGAATAATGTTTGTATTTTGTTAGAGTTGGAAGTATTTTGAAATCGTACTCATTATTGTTGAACTAAAAAGCAATTTCTTTTGATACTTGTCACTAAAATACTTTTGTGTGAACCAAATGGAAGTAATCAGGTTTGGAATATGGAAGAGTATTATTATTATTATTATTATTATTATTATTATTATTATTATTAATGTTTACACATTGCTGGTTCACAGGAAGACCTGGTTCTCAAATAACGGGCTTTTCGCCAAGTGTGTTATTTGCTATTTATTTAAGAATCTGAATTTAGGAAGTTTCGGACAATGCAGCACGTCTTTAAGATGACAGACTTATGCATTAATTTGAAAAGCCTTAGAGGGATATCAAGTTTATTAAGGTTTTCTTTGACGGGTTTTTCTGTAAGGCCATTACTGGAGATAATTATTGGGAGATTGAATACTTGGTCCTGTTTCCATTGATCTTTGATATGATATGCCATTTTATTTTTCCGAGAATGCTTTTTGCATATTGCTGTAGGAAGGGACTGCAACATCAATAAGAAAAGTAGTTTTTGGCACCTTGAGAGTTGTTATGACAATATCACAATATAGTATTTCACAATATCGTGATAATTTATAATAATACATACTTTGATAATATAGACATTAACACAATATCTGGCCTGTTAGGTTCTAGTCTTGTGCGTCAAAATTGTGCGATCGAAATAAATTCTGACCTTTTCATTTACCAACACAGGTTTGTATGTGTAGTAAGGGGGCATGATGATCACTAAATTTATGGTTGGTTACAATTTTTTGGTGTATAATGGAAGCGATCTGCTTATGGCGCATTGTGTAATCTGTCTGTACGAGGGTTGCTCATCCGGAAATGATGTGATCTATATTTTCCGTCCACACGTTACATCTGCTGCATTTATCGGTTTGGATCTTGAGATCTTTTTGAATTTGTTTTCTGTATTTTAGGGTGGGTTATTATTATTATTATTATTATTTATTATTTATTGTTGTTATTATTATGACTCTGATGCGCCAAACACATTTCTAAAGACTACGCATATTTCTATCGTTACAATGAAACATCTTCGAAACCTCGATAAAAATATTATTTTTCACGAGTGATTTGTCCAAACATTGGTTATATCACTCAGAATAAAGATTTATATAGCGGTAATTGCATTATCTATCTTATGTAGATACAATTTTGTTAATGGATTTCTGTACTATGAAACAACCATAGTATCAACAAAGCTACGAACCTCATTCAACTCGTTATTAACTTAAGATCCTGGGGAAAATATCAATTCTATGATTGAAATATTTATATACTGTGATTGATTATGTTTTTATTATTATGATTCTGGCATGCAAGCAATGTAATCATAGAACTGTTTCGCCAAGTACGCTTAACTGCTCCTTGATAACGATGTTTATTTTGTTCAGTGCATAAAAATAATCTGTGATTCAGTTGTTGAATCAGTATTGTCTCACAATGAAAATATTGTCTGTTCACATAAATGTGACTGTTGTCAAAATTCTTTGAGAGAATAAACATATTCACGAATAATGTAGTAATATCGTTGATGCAGAATCAATGAACCTAGCTGCAGCATTTGACTCTGTAGACCATTTAAAGATTTACAGCTCTTTATGGAAGTGTAGATCCAGAGTTAAGTATGTGGCGTCATGGAGAAAAACAGACATTTACAAGTATGTACAAGTTTATTTACACGTATTTACAATAACCGACTTCTGCTCCGAAACTACACACTTGTGAGTTTTCCCCTGTGGATACCCCACATAGCTAGGGAGGCCCCGCCTCCTCTGACGCTACTCCCGCGCCACTACCGTGACCTCGCCACCCGTGCAATAGGCACGACACGCTCCAGCCTGGGCGTAAAGTTTTGCGCACCGCGCAAGGTTTCCAGAAAACAAAACCCCCGTGTGAGCTCGTCGGCTCGATTTTATACCAGAGTGCAGTCATCACATGACCGTCCTAGGTGTAGGAGGGAGGCTCGCGTCTACCACGTGACCTTCCCGGTCAAACTGGCGTCCCCTTTGTCTAAATGTATCCCAAAGCCGGGGCGTTAAGCTATTCAGCTCGCAGGTATGCGATACTTCCACTCCTCCTCCCACCCACGCCCGCCAACGTGACGCTTCAAGTAATGTTACAGTAGGTGGAGAAATATTTTTCTGTGAAGATATCAGGTTAACATTTTATTTGAAAATTTTATAATTTGACATTTTCTTAATTTTCATTAGGTACACAAACTTGTACAAACGCAATTAACTTGCATTTTCTAGAGAATTAAATTAATTGGAAAATGGATCATTTCATTGTAATAAACATGACACCAATGTTATTTACATTCACTAGAATATGCAGAGAATTGGATGCGAATTTTGTGATATCTATAGAAGTCAGTCTTATGAGTAGATAATTGCTTTTCATTGTATTTATTTAATATAATTGATTTGTTTAGAATTTTTTGTTTAGTTAACTAAATATGCTCATTAATTTCATGAAAAATCGTTGATTAGCTCTATGTTAATAGGACGCATGCAAATAAAATTCCACTGTGCAATTAAAAATGCGCACCTACCAATCAGAATTCAGAAAAGGAGGAGAACACGTTTAATTAAGAAGCTATAACACAGACGTAGCCAAGGTATTTGCAGTCGGACATGAAACATGAACAAAAATGTAGATCACATATTACGTACCTACAACTCATACAAACAAGGTATGAATAAAATCAAAATGGGGAAGTAAAACGTTTAGCTAGTTGACTTATGGAACAACATAAAATATTTAAAGTGAATAAATGAAATGTTTAACGTGTAAAATATTTGATCTTAGTTATGGAAACGATAAAATATTGAATGTAATATGTATATAAAGAGATATAATTGCACTCGTGATATATAAGAAAACTCGCTCCTCTCCTCGCTCGTTTTATTGAATATACCACTTATGCAATTATTCCCCTCTTTATACACACGTTTCATTAATTAGTATTAAATTGTTGATTAGTAATTGAGTTGATACATGCCACTACTCTATTATAAAGTTATTTAACACGCCAACCTACAACATATTTCTTTAAGATTATATAAATAATTAAATTAATAATTTTAAAAGTATGAACTTACTTAAACATGAAACTGTTAAGATCGCATGTGACTCAAAAAACAAATAAAAAACAAAACATTTCTAGCTGATAAACCTCTTTTGTCTGAAACGATCACGCAAGCATATCAGAGAGAACTTTTCTTAACTGTCAGTTCGCGCTTTTCTTCGCCAAGGAAGTGTATACAAATGCCTGCGCGAGGAGAAAACCCACAGAAAATGAACTTTCTATGAGTCGAGAACAACGGGGAGAAAACGCTAGAAACTCGCCTTTCTAGAGTGTGCAGAGCAAGTTTATTTGTGTGTATGTGTGTGTGTATGTATATGTCTGTGTGTGGTACGACTGAGTGCGTGCGTGGGTTGATATATAGTACTCAATTGAGCTTTACTCCCTCCTTGTCTCTTTCCTACTTATGAACCAAAAAGCATGAGTTCACTAGACAACTTTCAAAAGAGACGTGTTTTGGCAGGGATGTACTTATTTTCTTAGCAAATATTTCTGAATACCATTGTGAAGGAAAAAACAACTTCTGGAGATTGCACTCGCCGAGAGAGAAACCTTTACAGACATTTCCAAACGAAATCCTTTGCGACGAAGATAATAAATGAATTCTCCGCGGGATTAGCGGGATCTGCGCCGAGGCTCCGAGGCGCAGCGCACGGGCAGCCGTCGCTCGTCACAAAGGCACATCGCGGGACGCGCGGGGACGCCGCGCTTTGAGCTTCGAACTTGGGCAATTAGCTGACGACAGTGGAGGGCCACCTGTGATCCACCCCCGAGAGCGTTTCTCGGGAAGGTTGCGAGGGCGGGGGAAGAGGAGAGGGTGGGTGGGGTCGAGGGGGGAGGGGCGCGACCGGCGGAACGGCAGGAGGTGGTTTTGTGCGCGGCGACTGACGGTAACCACGATTCTTGGGAGGTTTTACAGCGAATGCAGGGTGATCACCGGGAATGGCCTTGTCTGGAATCTGGTTTGTCGTTCATTTACTGAGTTTTTAACTGTAATGGTAATAATAATAATAATAATAATAATAATAATAATAATAATAATTTATTTAACCTGTCACAATTGTAAGTTCAACAATTACATGAGAACGTTTCCCGTTTCCCAATAGACAGACTCCGTGACGACCCCATAGCTATTTAGCATGCCGTTCTCATAAATGATGTTTTGACTGTTCAAAGTATTGATTACACCGAGCAGGAATCTAACCTGGATCTCCCAATGTGCGCCTGGTCTCTTGAGGTAATGGATAGCGCATGCGCTATTAACCACAGGGGCTCAGGTTCGATCGTCGGACAGTTCGCGAAGAATTTATGGTAGGCAAAGGAGGCCTCCTAGCAAGTGTTCACGGGGTTGTTCCGTTTTCCTCCGTTTCATCATTCAGCACTGTATCATTATCGCTATCATGTACTCTTTGGGATTACACATGGTCCTTAATGATAATAGCTTTTAAGGAGTCCCTAAATCCCAATAAAAAATGAATAAATAAATATGAAAATAATTGAAAACATAAATAAATAAATAAATAAAAATATAATGACAATGAAAATGTATAAAATGAAGTTGATGACGAGACGGAATTGGAAACCGGGCACTTGCAGTTCCTAAAGAAAACCAATATAATGTGCCGACAACGTAGATTATCGCCTCCGCGGTGCGAATCACGGAAAGTGAATAGTTTAACAACTCTCCACGTTTTCCAACCATTGCATTTCTGGCACGAAACAGAGTGTCAACACGGGGGATCTGGCCGAGACTATCGCAGTGGATGCGCGGAGTGCGACCCAGCGCAGCGCAGCGGAACAGAGCGGAAATTTGCGGTCCGCCCAGGTACTGCACCGCACGCCGACCGCCGCCGTCGCCACTGGCGGAACTGTTAAGCTTCCGTCTCAGCCGCCGCCGGCGTCATAACCGTGGCCTTATCGCCGCGGCCGCGTCGCTCGCGCGAACGCACGCACGCACGGGCGGATGGAGCTTTATTCCGCGCGACGCTGGCGGCCATGCTAGGCCCCGGGCGCTCGAGCTGCCCGGCGACGCAGTTGCCAAGCCCTTTTGCTTACGACTTCCACCGAAAAGGGTCCATTTTGTTCCACTATTCAATGTTGTTGGTAGCTTTGGAATCTTCAATAGAGTCCAAATTAGAGTCCATGAGAATGCCGTTTTTGTGAAAATGTATGTGTAAATAACATTTCATTCCATTCTGGCACTTTAAGACGTCATTTACAGATGAGTTAAAACATAATTGTTTCGTTTCAGTAACTTAATTCAATTAATAAAGAGCCTCCAACTACATTTCGCAATTAATTAGAAACGTTTGTTTCATTATCTGCTGTTTGCAGTGTTCTACCTTGTAAACGCTATCAACATCTTACTAAGAACAAGCTGCGTGAATAGAAAAAAGTGATAATTCAATGTTTAGCGTAGTGCTTACATATCTTGATGTAAAATGCATTATAGCATCATTTTATCGAAATGTCATCTAATGTTGAAACTGTTTCAACATGTTTTTTGTGAAGAATATAAGTTAGATCGATTGCAGAACATTCTTGTATAGGATTTTTCTCACAGTAAGTAAAAGTAGGGCCAACATTTGGAGGTTCATACGGTCATTGATGTTCTAAACGCCATTTTTGCTATGCGGATATGTACAATTTACAATTGCATCCATTGTCTGTCATTCTTCAGTAATATTCTTTCTAAGCTGAATTTGAGCCTTGCTTTGACAATAGCGTAGTTGCATTCCTGCGGGTGATGGGTGAAAACAGGATGGGGATGGCCCGAATAGGAATGAGGAATCAGCTCATTGCCAGGTCGGATGGGAGAAGGGACGGGGTGGAGAATGCTCGATACCTGTTGTTGAAGGTATTGCTATGGAATCCACTTGAAATTCATCGGACGGCTTCGGCATCATACGACGGATACTATCTTAAGTCCAAAAATTCTCATCCAGTTCAGAATTATCGTAAGTTTCGATGTTTAATCTAATGTTGAAAAGTTAGCCACCAACGGGACACAAACCTAAGATCTTCCTGTTTATGAAACATCAGTTGTGCACTCGGAAGCTTAGACTATAAATCCGCCATTGTTTATTAAAAAATCGTTTCAAGTAAGCTGTAACGTTTTCGCTGGAGGCCGACACGTATTTTTGGGTGGTGACTTTTGTCCGCTTATCGGATGACGCGAACGCTCACTTTTCGCGACGCATGCCTACTCACCGCCGACTGTGATGGAAGGGGATTTTATTGGACGCGAAGTGAACACTGGTGGGCGGCGGGCGGCGGGCGGCGGGCGTGCGCGGGGCGAACGGACCATCGGACCGCAGCGCGCTCGCGCGCGGGCGCGCGCGGGTAAAACCGTAATTACCGCGGGAACCAATTAGAGGCGCTTTGTGAATTATTAAACAGCCTCACTCCGGCAGCGTACTCCATCCGAAACTGCATTGGCGCCGCGGTCGCGAGCTCGACTTTACCATCCCCGCCGCTGTTGACGCCCCCGTTTAAACATATTTCAGCTGCTGACGTCATCGTGGACTCGAGCCTTATCTGCGTTTGTACAACTCAGCGACTGGATCCAGTCTTGCTATTTGGTTTCTGATCGTTGGGAACGAACAGATGCTAACATACGCGGGTCCCCAAGTAGAGGATTCTGCTCAAACTACATTCGTATAAGTACTGTTAGTAACAAATTAATGAAATATCATATCTCTTTATTTTCAAACACTAGTCTTTCCTTTAAAAATGTTGTTTAGTTATTATTCAAAGGAAGTCTTATCAAAGGAAGACATGTTATTCAATTCATTGTCGTAAATTGAACATACGAAAATAGTTATTATTTCAGAGTCCCGGTTGATATACAAATATATAATACTGTAGGAGATTTTGTTTCACTTAAAAATAAGTGTAAAATAAAATTAATTAAAAAATAAAATAACATCATCATGTGGTGATAGACATTTACTTTCTGTCTCTTAGTTTGCCTGGTTGTAATGAACCTGATAATTTAGACCGTATCTTAGTTTTGTTGTAGAGAATAGCGACTAAACTAATTTACTATTTATTGATTCTGAGTAGAAATCAATGCGATGGCCCGCACACGCATTTCCATTTATATTCCTGGGATTGTCATTCTAAAATATTAATGAAATCTGTTAATGCGATGTAATGGCATAGGGCCATTTCAAGCATCTATTGCTCTTGCATGGGCGATGCGAGAACGATTATTGCACAAGTTGAAAGACCTAGCCTAGAGAAAAAAATGGGTAAATTGTGCAACTGAAATGTGCGAGTAAGGTACAAAGTAAGGGGCACAGTAAGATATTAAATGTCTTGGAACAAGAAGAAGCTGTTAATTGGAGTAAAATTGTGAAATATTCGATCGTAATCATTTGCAGCACTAGGAATTGCGGATATTAAGATACCAATATGTCCCTTAAAGAAAAAAAATATATTGTTTCGTGATAATACATTCAAAGAGACTACAAAAATGAAAATAAACTTCTTTAACTTTTTCTGCAAGTTTCGGATTTTCTTGTAAGAAAACGAAAATTGAAAGGAAGTTTTTTTATCAAAATGATTGCTTGAGAATATCTCTTGCACCCCTCTATCTGTTTCTATCAGTGGCTCCCTCTCTGTCTGTCTCTCTCTTTCTGCTTCTGTTTTTGGTCATCTCTCTCTCTCTGCTTCTCTCTTTACATTTCTCTCTTTCTCAGCTTCTCTCTCTCTCTCTCTCTCTCTCTCTCTCTCTCTCTCTCTCTCTCTCTCTCTCTCTCACTCATTCACTCACACAGACACACTGGGCCCAAATTTTGACGTCGTTTGGCGCACTGTGACTCGCCGGAAGAGGAAACGACGGCATCCCAGTAGGCGTGGGGCTTGCATCGGTCGATGGCACGAGGGAAGTTGCAGCGCCTCGAGCTCCGTCAACAGGTCGCCCGCGCTAGTAAATAATAACGCCCTTATCCCCCGCGGCACGGCGCTGGGGCGGCGCTTTATGTGGCGCGGCGCGGGAACAGGGGCGCTTGCGACGGCGGCGGCGCCGGCGGGCGACGGGAGGCAGCGCTGGCGGAAGGTCACAGGCACGCGAACCGGGCTCTTCCGGGAAATAAGATGGTAGAGAAGGGTCGAGGAGATGGCACGGGTAATTGGAAAGGGTGAAAGGAGTGGCGGCGTCGTTATGTAAAAAGATTGCAACTCGATAGTTTCCCTGACAAAAGAAACGTATGAATGACTTATGTTTCCCTGACATGGTAACAATGAATAACTTATGTGATATTATTTATGCAAACCCGTAACTACTGATTAACTTACATAAAAAAATATTAAAACACTGGTGAGATTGAAGGGAAGCCATGGGGGAAGAATGCAAAGTAATCCTGTTCTTTGTCTAACCTGCATGTCTGATGAAATAAAACGCATTCAGTTTGTTCCGATGTCTCGCGGATCGCAGTATTCGTTACTTGCTGTTGGCTCTAGCGAAGAACTAATAGTCGTAATTTTAACATTCTTGATTTTATTTTAATATTTACAAGAAAAATCTTGATAACAAGACACCTGATATCAGCAAAAATTCTGCGCCAAGGGCTGAATGCAACGGGGCGGACGTGGCCTCCCATCTCATCAGGCGCGGCGCGCGTGTGCGCGGAGGCGGGAGGGCGCGTGCGGCCGAGGGTGGGAGGGATTGGTGGGGGCGAGAGGGGGCGGGGCCGGGCGCGCGAGAGGCGGTGGGCGTTTGTTTTACCGCGCCCCCACCGCCGCCTGCGCTGCCCAGAGCCGGGGATTGCCGGGCTTAAACGCCGGCGGCGCCCGCGCCAGCCGGCAGCTGCCCCTGCCATGGCTTCTCGCCGCGCGCGATTTTAAGGCGCCGATGCCGCGCGCGGGCCGCTTCGCTGCTCGCTGCGCGCGCTCTCCTCCGGCATAGCCTCAGCGGGGTTGCAAATCGCTTGCGGAAAGAATCTTTTCAATGGTTATAACACATGCTTTTGCTGTTATGTGTAGATGTAGCATTTTTTGACGTGGAACCAAAAATTGATGTTAAAATAATTAAGATGCCAATTGTTTACTTTGATTAATAATTTTCAATGGGAGCTAAATATACTTGAAATAAATAATGGCATCACTTTTAAATTGAAATTGTAAGAAAAGGCAATTGGCAAAATAAAACCATCAATTACAAAATAAAACACAATTACAAAATAAAAATTCTAAATTAAAAGTCAATTACACGATAGAAACATCAACGGTTCCTTTTATGTTGCGTGCGGCTTTTATGTTATGTACAAAATATTTCAACGTTTATCTTGTTTCGTTTTTGTTTTTTTCATGCACCGATGATATATTGTGGTGAGTGGTGGCGGTGCGAGGGAGGCCGCGCCGGTGACTGGAGCCGCGGTCACAGGCCGGGGTTCTCTTCTCGCGCCGTGCGGCCGCCCCAACTCACGGGAGGACACCGTGATTGCGTCGCGGTTGCCTGGCTCTCCGGGGGCCGCCCATACTCCCGATAACTTTCTTCCGCAGCCCTTTGCACTCCGGCGCTCGGGTCACGCTCCGTTTGGGGGACACAGGGGCAGAGGGAGGGCTTGGTTTTGTGGCTAGAAATGCTAGCTTTTTTGGAGTGAAATTTCGAAAAATACAGCAAGAATATGGGATTATACGTCTGTAACAGATAGATTACTAATAAAGACGTTTTAACTGACAATAAATGGTTTACTTAGATCGTTTTGTTGATTTATTGTATACATTTTAAAATATTTATATTTGTAGGAAGAAGGCATAGATAAAATTGATTTAATGAGTAATATTTGTGCAAATCGGTTAGCCAAACCTGCATCATGAATCTACGTTCTCGTATTTGAGAATCTGTAACCATAAGTACATAATTTGGTTTGCGACTGCACTATAATGCTTATTAGTATGAATATTGAGTTCTAGAGATGTAATGACTTAAATAAAAGTACGAAGAACCCTCATAAATTCCACGATTTTATTGCATTAAATAAAGTTTTATTTCAAAAACTCTTTATATATGCTCTAATAAAACAAGCATCCAAAATCTGCAAAAGGTCTGTACAAAACAACTCTCTAGTTGTAAGTTTATGGAGAAATCAACAATACTAAAGTTTTATGATGAGTCATGTGCATGAGTAATAGAGACTTTTCGCACCTTTTCCTATCATGGTGATAACTCTCTTTTTTTACTCACAATTTTTGGATAACTCACAGTCGCATTTAATAATCCACGGTATTTAATAATCCTCTTGAATAGATTTCTGCAGCATCTATTTTACGCTCCGAGCAGGGCACATATTCGGTCGCGGGCACAGTGTAAGAATATTATTAAGTCTTTTGGAAACCCTCCAAAATTTGTCGATAACTGAAAAGAAATTCGCAGAAGGGACTGTTTTGTAAACCCAAGAATTTAATATATTTTTCCTTGTCTTCTAATCCCCATTACTTTGTCTTCCAACCCCAAACATAATTAACCGGGTTTTCGGAATAAATAAAAATACATTTGGTTACTTGTTTCAATAATTTTATTTTAAATAGAATATTAATTATAATTTATATTATATTACCAATTTTGTACTCATTTGTACTTCTACATTAACTTAACGCGTTTAAATATATTTATTCTGAAATAAATTTGAGATGATTTTCCTAACCTTTATTTTGTGTGCTTATCCGCCGTATTACTCGAGTCATTGGGAGCGCCCTTCACGAATTAAGAGAACTGTGCGCTGAATGTTTCACGCATGTGGTGGTGTCGGTGCTCCTCCAACTCTTCCAGCGCGGCTGCGGGGTGTCTGCGGCGCGGCGCGGCGCGGGAGCGTCGATATGCGCGCGGCCTCGCGGGGCCGCCTGCCGGCCTCCGCCCACGCGCCGCCGCAATCGATAGCGTCAAAGAGCGATGGTGATAAAGATACGCACGGAAACGATGTTACGCGGGGGCGGGTACACGAGACTGTGCCGTCGCGCTGGCGCCCTTTGTGGCGTCGGAAACCGCCGCGCTTTTTGTTGTGATCCCGACGGATCAGGCGAGACTATTTTGAAGACTGTTTTTTGTTCGTTTGATCGGTTGCTCTTCGGTTCGGAAGTGAGAGAGAAGTTCTTTGAAATGTATTGAATAAGATTTTACAAGGTTCAATTTGGATTTATAAAAAATATTTCATCCAATAAGCTATCAAATGAATATTGTTGCTCGTTACGAGCTGTTGACGGTTTTTACTCTGGGATTCTCTTCCCTGTTCATGGAACTGGGTAACTCGCGAGTCTCTCTTTAGAAAAGGTTTAGTTTGAGGTGAAGAACAGAGAGATAAGTCATGTTTCACTTTCAATATTTGTGTATTACATACTTTCAATGAATTGGGAATTTTTGAGAAATTTTTTATTAACACTTCGAATAATTAGAATTTGATAAACACCATGGAGTGTCCTTGATTTTGTTTTTCCCGACATGGTCTCATGCTGTCAATATCTATCAAAACCACTTAACAAGCAAAGGACAGTGTTTCAAAAGTAGCGCTCTTAAATTGTACGAAGAGTGTTTGTGTTTCAAATGAGGAAGGAAAACAAAAATAGCAAATTTAATTTACATGTTGTCATTTTGTGGATGATTGATGCCTATGCATGCACTGGGGACCGAATGTGGTGAGCATCGGCCGTGAAATCGAAGTCATGCTTCTTCCGGAAGTGATAGAAAAAGAATGCAAGATCATTGAGTCGTTGAATTTCCAGTCATGCGCTCTCATTAAGCTCTTTATCTTCAACAACAAATACCACTCACCAGTCACTGAGGTATTGTGTATTAATCGTTTGTAATACACAAATTGCGGAGTCGTCTTCGAACAGCGTTCGTTTCCCGATATAAGAGTACTTTTTTTAATCATTTAATTAAGATGAAGTTAAGTTGAATCTCAATAAGAATTAATTGGTGTATTATCTTGGTAAAGTCAGCTTCACTGGCATAACTAACGTCTGGAACAACTCTGAAGGTCCCTGTTTTTTCTGTTCTGTGAATATTATTGCCTTAAAGTAAGTAGAACACATTTTTCGACGTTAAATGAGAAAGGTACCTCCAGAATTCCTATTACAAAGCACATTATTAATATTTCAAATTTTAAACACACTAGGGCATTGCAAAGATTAATTCTTCACTCTTTGTTCTATTATTGGAGAATAAAACTCTAAAGATCTTGGCAAACTAGGAAACAATTATTAACAAAGGCAAGAGAATAACAAAACTTATAAAATGTGCAACGAGCCAGACATTTTTTGTAAGTTTGGCTGACTGGAAGTTACGCGAAATGGAAGAGAAGCAATATTTGTTGGGTATTTTGTCTTTGATTTCAGTGCCTCATCTATCAGCGTTGGCTCCAGTTTTAAATGGAAAAAGTGATTTAATAGGTATTCTTAAGAATGTTGTTAAATTCCCCGTAGTTGATGACAATATTAATTTATGTCTGTATCAAGCATATCTGTAGATAACGAACAATTTACATTTTATGCACTTTTAAACCGTTTCCTTCCCTTAAAGAATGAAAATAGAATTGCTTCCTTTTACGTAGCTTTGTGTTCAGCAAATCTCTACTTCCGCAGAAGAGAACAAAGCTTCGCAGCTTTTGTGCAATTAAAAATTTAATCCGTTACTTGGACGGAGTTCAAATGTTACGGTACGAAGATCGTAAACCTTCCAAAATTGCAGCGTGTGAATGTCCTGTTAGATGGTTTATTGCCTTAATTACTTCGTTTGTAAATTTTGTAATTCTGCAGCTCGCCTATTGAAAATACATGGAAGTAAGTTATGAACGTGTCGACAAAAATCAGCAACGTAAAACCATTAAAAATTTAGCAGCCTACAGGAGATAAGTGGAAAATAATTCACCCATGGAAACGTATAATCAAATAAAATGTAGATATTCTTGCAAATAACGATTCTTTTACTTAAATAGCTCGTAGACATGATACCGCCCAGTACTTCGTACATTTCCTAAACGGTGTTGTGACGTTGTCCTGTAATAATGTCATTTGTGTAGTATTATCATTAAAATGGTAGTGTGAAGCAAAGACATGTGAACTGTGTTTAATGTTAATTGGAACGTAGTATAGTTGAAAGTGTGCTTTTCTTCGTTTTGACCACATCGGCGGTGTACATTCCCAGAGACAGGCTATAAAGAAGTAGCGTCAACTACACCGTTCGACATTTTGTCTATTTGTAATTTGTTACACAGTTACACTTAAGCCGTTGGGTATTACTCGGACTTGGCGTAAATTTCGTGTAAATCAAAAAACCACGTATTGTAGGTAAGGATTTTTACTTTGTCTTATAAGTACGCATACACGGAGTAAAAAATGCTTTGCAAAATCGATTTCGAGAATTTTACAAGGACGTTCGTATATTTAGAGTGAAAGTCTAAAACAAGTCGATCAAGTGGAGGCCTGAAGTAAGTCCATAAAGTGGAGGTATGAAGCAAGTCGATCGAGTGGAGGTCGGAAACAAGTCGATTGAGTGGAGGTCCGAAGCAAGTGGTTCGAGTGGTGGTCCGAAGCAAGTCGATCAAGTGGAGGATTTCAGAGCAGGCCGATGTATTGGAGAATTTCAGAGCGACTCCATTAATTGAAGGCTTTCTGAACAAGTTTTTCTGCTCTTTTTTAAACACCTTCAGTAATAACAAATCTTTAACTACGAGCTGTTTAATATGGATGACATACATTTCTTAACCACTTATCCTTTAACGTTGTCTCTTTCGAAAATTTAACGTTATAGTATGACACGCATTGCGATAGTTCATTTTGTACCCTGGAACCCAACACAAAAAACCCATATCTCTGTTTTAAAACGATTCGAACTAATGCACTTGAAACTCTGAGTAAGTATTAAATTATGAGATAAATGTACTGTACAGTAGTATTCTGTCAATATTCCACAACTGTATACACCACACTGAATCTAAGAAATTAGACTCGTTGGAATACCATTTTTCTGTACTATTATTGAGGTCTCTGGAATGTAGTTAATAATCACGTTGTTTATCCAAAAAATTACTATTGAAACTAATTGCTGATCATCTCTAGTTGAAGAACTGTACTCCTACACCCAGAACAATGGTAGAAGCTCTGAGAAGGCACCAAGGATTACAATGCAAATACGTAAAGGTACATGATCGAGATAGATATATTGGAAGATCGGGGAACGCATAGGTGCTCTTCACCGGCAACGTCGCCAGAGTAGCTGTAGGTTCCGCGAAAAGCTTTGGTAGGGTTTTGAGACGTCCACTGTTCGCAGCTCGAAAGAAGATCGAGCTAATCTGTAAAGCCAGACGCAAGAGAACTTGAATAACAAAGCCTGTGCCACTATGTAGCACCATTGGCAGTTCTTTGTTTCTGTTTCGAAATGGTGGCTTTTTTAACGATAATTTCAATGTAATGTTCAAATTTTTAAGGATTTTTTTCGAATTCCGGTTGTTAGCTTTTCGTTTGTTTGTTAACAATTTGGGGTATTATGCAGTCACGAGCAAACACGTTGTTCAATTTATTGGCTTTACCATTAATGAACACAATGAAGAGCAGCTCGTGATTTTTTAGACGCAAGACCTATAGTTCACAGAATTGCTAGTATTATCCTAAAAATCACAATAAGGTCACTGAGGACATCCATCGCTGTTTTTTTGTTGATTAATGTTTCCGATCACGTCTGTGCCTATGTTCATTAGACTCGTTAGTGAACTGAATATTTTATCACCGGGTGTGGAGATGTTCCTCCCTGCTGGATGGTACGATACGGCGCCAACCTACACGTCCGCTTTCGGGGCGTTTGCCCCCAGGTGTCTTGTCCTATCCGAGCATCTCCCCTGTTGTGACATCCCCCCGTATAAGCTCCCGGCTGATCTGCCGACATGTGTCATTTTGTAGTGTGGTAAATTAGGAAGAGATTACGATGAGAAAAAGGAAAGATAGATCGCAAGCAGTACGTGTATTGTTTTCTGGGCGTGGAGGAAGATACATAATTTCTAAATGGTTAGGGTACTGCTTCTGCATTCGCGTGATATTGACCGGAAAGACAACGGAAAATTACCGATCAGGCAGCCCGCCGCTAGAATTGACTCCCAGGCAGCGATTGTATTAGACCTTGCTAACCCTAGTATCTAACGGTCAGAGTCACTGGAGAAACAGTGGAAATGGTGGGTCTGAGCTAATCTTAGCCGGTCCCATCACTGGAATGGATGAAAAGTATGCAAATGCATTTCCCACTTGATCAGTGCTCATCAGCTCGGAAAATCATATTGACAACGGCCATGAAAGCATCCATTATTGCTTTAATATTTTAATGAATTGACGTAGCTAAAAATAAACTATTAAGTACGTTTATCCAGTGATTAGTTACCTTATTATTTTGCTTCTTATAAGTCTTCAAAATACAATAATCGTAATAGAAACAGGCAATTTCTTTATATTATGGCGAAAGTTAGTAATAAATGCCGTATTACATCTCTAAATTAGATACGTTCACTGGTACAATTTTGTACCTTAGGGAAGAGGTTTGTACGAAAAAAGTTAACGATCATGTTTACTTTATATGATCATTACTTTATGTCGATACAAAATCGAATCTCTGGGAAGGTGTTGTTTGCAGCTCTATGCGATTGTGAAACGATACAAAGAATTGCATTTAAACGAAAATTACTTTTATCAGACCATACTTGGAACTAAAATGTATTCTTTATTTTCATTGTTGAAATGGATATTATTAGATTGTGTCATGTTTAATATTAATTTTGCAAGACATTTATTAAGTTTGAATTTTACTAGTCATGTTATTATGGGTCTGTAACTCGTTATTTTAATAATTTGTACATGTAAAAATCAAAGTCTTTATGAATTACATGTAGAAAACGACAGTTAGATTTCGTTGATATAAATATGAAATGGTACGAACAATCATGGAGAATGAGACCATCATTAGCCCAAAGATAACTTTCGTACTGGATCACGATAAAAGAAGGACAAGTTTGAATACTGGAGACGTATTTTTAAAGAAAACTTATTCAGTAATTGGTTTACATCTGATAAAATATACATTAAAAAGAATTGTATTGACACTTGATTAGTCACACTACATCATTTCCACTCAGCCTACCTGATGAAAAGCTGATATTATTTGACGTTTGTTATTAACATTAAACAAAATAGCTATGAAACATAGTTTATTGCAAAATTGAGTGGTACAAAACCAAGCACAGAGTACACGGAGATAAGCGCTCGTGGACGAATGGCCGTTGAATTGTCCGCCTGTGTCGACATTGAAAGCTCCCAGCGATGGCGACTGGGAACTGGCACACAGCCAGGCCAAGCCGCTGAGCAGAACTTGTGTTGTCTGCTCCGTGTCTCCATCGTTCTGGTAGCCTGTTAACCTGTCTCTAGGGGCAATGACAATCCCTCGTCGTACCTAATTTTTGTGGATACACATGCCTCGAATATTCCTAGTGTGGGATCTACTAATTCAGAACAAGTAATTAAGGGAAGATGGGTCAAATAACAGAAGCGACAGGAATGAACCGAATGAGCAGTATTGTTTTAAGTTAGATGGGTGTAGATAATAGATATTCCAACGACTGCGACGCAGGTAGGATAATAGAGCAGCAATTTCCAAGGTAGCCACCACCATAGGATATATACGAAGTGCGTCTGTGTCCTACTGAAAGAACAATGGAGAGGCACAATAATCACACACCATTTCTCCACAAAAGGAGCTAGGAGAAGATGAGGGTGAAATAAAAAGAGGTCGAGGCATTTAAGAAACAAATGAATGCATATAAAAACTTCCCCCCAGTGACACCACAATTGTAGTTTTTCCATCTTCTCTTCTCGTCCTCTCACCGTGTGCGATCTCAATTCGCTTTTTCTCTCCTCCGCAGAGTAGAGCGATTCCTTAATCCGCTAGGGTGCGTCGGGGAAAGCGGGGGTGGTGGCGATAGCGGTGGCGGTGGGAATGGCGGTGACGGCAGGCACTGGATCCGATATAGTCAGAAATCGACTTTCCGGCTTCTGCGCGCTGTCTTGATTCGCCCGGCGGCTGGGATTCCACCAGCGGAAGATCTCTGCCTTCCGGAGATCTGCTCTCGGCTCGGGGCATCGCACCAATCGGTTCTCCGAGATTTTTCTAAGAAGGGCTACTGCTTTGCGTGGATGTGCAGTTTCTTCACGCAATTGCAGAAGTCGGTCAATCGTGATCTCATTGAACGTTGTAATAGTGCTCCAATTGCGATTCCCAGCTGCGTTGTATCCCTAACTGAACATATTAGAAATATATAAATATACATGCAATTATCCGTTTAATGCAGAAATGTTACTCGCATACTGACCCGAGTATTTTCAGAATGCAATATTCTCATATTAGACAGTATTTTTTTTACAATTGTTTAAAACTTAATAAAGATTTTGATATCTACATGTGCATGATTTTTTTATTACTTACATGATTTGACTGTGTTTTTATTGATTTAGATGTTCAACATTTTAAATTACTTAATTTTAAATAATTAAGTTATAAGCTTTCCAGATTTTCACGTTAATATATTCTACAAAATATATTTTAATACTATTTTTTGAAGCATAAGTTTTTACAAAAACATCACTAGTAATATTGAATGTAATAGAGAGTTATTTATCTAATTTCACATCATCACTGGAGTTCTAGAAAGCAAATAATGAATGTTATTTGTAAGTTATTTGACATGAAATCCCTGGTGGCAACATGCATATGTAGTGAAGGTTGGCTCTTGCTCATGGTTCCTGTTTGTTTGAAACACGTGTCTGTTGCATCTGGAAGTGCCCTGATGATCAGCTTTGTTTGCCGTAATTAATGTGTAACTCTATGAGGTTACAAAGCTGCCACGCCATTCATACACACACTCTCACGAGACAGAATAGAGCTGGGATATTTGTTAGGAATTCATGTCCATTTCACATGCGTATAATCCTACTTACAGTAATATTTTCTTCGCTCCACATTTCTAAATTTTGTTTAAAAATGTGAAATTAAAAAATATTGTATCTGTAAACTCACGTCTATCGAGCAGATGCGACCGAAGATGCCTTTATTGCCCTTTGCGAGGTGAAAGAGGTAATCGCAAGCAAAACAAAAGCGAACTTTACCCTCGGAAATGTGGTCATACGGAGGTGTGCACGGGGTCGGTAGCTCTGAGCGCGAAGCGATGCGCGCGGGGGCACGGGGGAGGGGGTCCGGGCCCTTGGAGAGGGGGGTCGCTTGTGTCGACGTGCGCGGCGCCCCGCGGGGCCGCTTGCTGTCCCGAGAATAAACATCGGGCGGCGGTGTGCACATGCTGAGCGGCCGCTGCTGAATGATTCATCGGGCGGGGCTGGGCTGGGCGGGGCCGGGCCGAGAGGGGTAGCTCCGCGGGGCCCTCCGTCGGCACGCGAGGACAGCGGCCGCGCCGCTCTGGCCTCCCCCACGCGCCGCCCCGCAGCGCCCCGCGCGGTCGATGCGCCGTCCGACCCTTTGCCCCGGCGCTGCCGGAAGAGTGAAAGCGGTGACGGGGGAACAAAACATTTGGGACAGGCAGAACAGATGAGTATCCTGGGAGTGCGAGATTCTGGGAAAGTAAGGCAATCGAAATTAGAGCTTTTTTCAGTTATCATCCGCAGCACAAAGTGTTATTTCGTGAGCAATACGCTAAGAGATAAAGGGCTCCTCGTATCTGGGTCAGCAGAACTTACGGCCTTCGCGACATGACAAAGCTTGGGACAAACATTCATGACCAGCGTGGGATTTGAACCCGCGAACCTTCGCGTTGAGATGTTGAGTCACTTCCCACTCCAACCTTCTCGGCTATCCAAATACGCATATTAAAGGTTACTTATTGTATGTTACTGCTTGCGATGGACACTTTGAAAATATATTGTAAAAAGTATTTAATAAATGGTGGCTTCTGTGAAAGGAATGAAACTTTTATTCTGGGCAAGATGCATCACGGGGCTAAGACATTGAGAAATATTATAATTATAATATATTATCACAGATTGATCATTCTAGGAGAGAGAGAACTTCAATACTTGCTAGAATTTATAATTAGTGAGACACCATTTCGTATTGTTAGGAAACTGTCAGAAACGACGAGGCAACCCGCAGCACACAAGTGTATAGAGTGTGGACCTGATGTTTATTGTAAAAACGACATTGCTAGAATTTTCTGCAAGGCAAATTTAGACGTTTGCTATTAAGACCAGTTCATTACATTATTTTCACTTTCTCGTATACATACGTATATGCTGAATAATATACGTAGTACATAGAAAGTTATGTAATGCTGCGGAAAATCGATTTTGAGATTTCAACGAAAATACTCCTCTGATACCAAAACGTGCTTTTTAAAACATCCGTCCGTCTGTGAACACTACTAGTGCCTAAACCACGCGTAGAACTTTTTCAAAATTGAAGAAAACCATGACCATTTGGCTCTAGTTGAAGCTTTGAAATTTAGAAAAACATTCTTTAAAATTTGGGGTACTTTACATAAACCCCTCCGAACATTTTGAAAATTTTCTCAAAAAGGCTCTAAATTTTTATTTTAAATTTCTTGTGACAATAGTGTAAAATACACTTATAAAGCTAGCATAAATCCGATTTTCACGGTTAACTCTGAATTTTCGAGAATTGCAAAAGTTTGAATTTTTTCCGCATCTTCCTACAACTATAATATTGAATACGGAGATTTTGCCTTCAAATGAAATTTGTTGTCCATAAGTAGTTCTTTCATTAAGATCATATAGATTTTTTTTAAAAAGTGGTTTTCGTGCAATATTTGCAATTTTAAAAAATAACAAAAACAAGATATTTTCTAACATGGCTCCACACTTTTTCATTAAATATTTGGTATGGGTAGTGTCAAAAGTACGCTATACGATGACATAAACATATTGCTCTATTCTTTTATTTTTCAAAAATTACAAAAATGGAATTTTTTGGTTCTGTCTGTCACGTCGTTAATATTTACACTAGACGTTATTTCTTCACATAATTATATTGATGAGTACATGTGCTTTAAATAATGTCATACACATTTTCTCGAAAACTCAACAGTTTTCTGTTAAAATGAGCTCAAAATTCTGCACTTTCAGAAACGCTCAAACGCTTTTTTCTCAAAAATGGTTTCAAGTTTTTTCTTCAAACTTTTCCAATAGATAGTGGTAATGGCACTGTTTTATATGTCGTAAAGTTTATTTTCGTGTATTCTTTTGTTTTTCAAAAATTACTTAAATGTAATTGTTTTAAATATCTCTCTGTTAATATAAATGATTGAATTTGTAAGTGGAAGTTCTGCAAATTACTTCAAATGAAGGTTTTCGAAAAATCAATAGATTCCTGCGAAAAAGAGCTTCAAATTTCTCATTTACAGTAACGCTTAAACGCCATTTTCTAAAAATGGCTTCAAATTTGTTCAATGAAAATTTCTGTTTAGAACGAAGTTTTTACTCTTCCTTAATATTCTTGAAGTAATCTTTTGGTTCTACTATTAGGAAACCAAAAAGTTGTGAAAATGTCAAAAAATGTACTTTGGGCGACGGTAGATGGCAACTGGCATGATGATGGGGCAAGACCGTAAAGCCAGTCCTCACCAAAGAAATAAGAAAACTTTACTACAAGAAAGTCTGTGCCTTTCTGTAGCACTACTAGCTTTTTCTTCATTTTCCTTTTTACAGAATTAGACTTTCCCATTACCTCACAACGGGGTGTATTTCAAATCCAGCTTATCCCAGACTAAAATGAGGCAAGGGCATGCCCCGTTCATATCAATTCACCAGTGGTCCCGAGTCGACTTTTGTTTCTCCTTCAATATAATCGCAAATGGAAATAACAGATTTTGATAGCAAACCATTCTATTGTTTTATACACTTACTCGTAATATGGTCGAAGGGAACCAGGAACACAGGAACACAGTACATTTGACATTTATGACACTTATTCTGGAACACAGTATATTTGACATTTATGACACTTTTCTCATATTTCTCGTACCTTTTGCCAATTTTTATAACTAGTTTTGTTTGCCTTATGTTGGACTTTCTCTTCTTTTTTATCATTATTTTACTTTTTTCTCCTGACATCCTTCTCGATCAAATTGAAAACATACCTTCAAGCCTGAACGGCACGAAGGAATCCCATCGTACCTTAAGTCTCATCCCTTTCGGGAACAGCTCTCTCTCTACATGACACACGATACACGATACTTCTCTGGCGCTTACACACGTGCGACGATTGGAAGAAATAATCGCGTTGCCATTCCAGAATTCAAAGGGTAGTACACTGGAACATTTCGTAGAGACAGTGTCGCGAGTGAAACGAATTCGTAGTCATCATACCAAAGAGTAGTGCCACTAAGAATAATTTTCAGTAGTGAAATTCAAAAATTATATTTTAAAGAGCCGGAAAGTCAAAAGAATCTGGCGGTCTTGGAAAATGACATTTATAAAGAAAATATCATGTCCTGCCATGAAAATGCCGAAAGTAAATTGGAGTTGGAAAACATAATTGAATAATTTTAATTAAAACATTACAACAACTCCTTTTAAAAGGTGATTTTTCACGGTTTTCATATTCTTTTTTACCACTTTTTTAGAGAGATTAAGTGCCTTTTGCACGTTGCTAAATAAATACCTTTTGCCAACCTTTTAAGTAATATAAATGCTTGATTTTCATGACACTAATAATAATTGTTTATGTACTTTCAAAATCATGTTTATTACAATAAAGGCAAAATTTTTCTTTGCCTAACATACAACGAAAATTTAAAAACTTGAATTATTATTATTATTATTATTATTATTATTATTATTATTATTATTATTATTATTATTATTATTATTATTATTATTATTATTATTATTATTATTATTATTATTATTAATTATAAATATAATATTAATTTATTGGACTCACAAATCCACGTTATGTATTGGGCGCAAAAAAGCTGTACTATGCATTGCGGTTAAAAATATAGTTTCGTTACTCTTTACCGTACTATGCATCGGGGTTAAACATATTGTTTCGTTTTTCTAGTATCGGTAATGAGGCGTGTCTGAAAATTGTGTTTCCCTTTCCCGACCTTCCATGATACCCGTGCCAACTGATTTTCTTCCGCTATGTACAAGTAGAGTGTTGCTTTTGCCGCGGCGCCGTGGGAACGTCAGCACAGGGCGCTCTAATGCGGGACGGGCCGCGTCGAGTCGCGCACGCCACTCCCAGGAGAGGCGACCGATCGTGAATCAGGCTGCAAATCTTGCTTACGTCGTTTGCAAAGCTCCTATGTCCTGTGTATTTTCATGTAGCGACTGTTGAGAACGACCATGTTTTACGAGATTTCGGGTGAGCTATCAAATACAGTTAATATATGAATGCGTTTTTGTTGTGTACGCGGTTTCAGTTACAATCGATTCTTTTATATTGCGATTTGCGTGAATTTTTTTTAATTTTTGTATTGTGAGTAGTTACTGACTTAAATGACACTAGAATTTCATATTAAATTTCTCAGATTTGTTTGCGATATGCCCTTCAGTCAGATCTAGGAGACTGAATTCTCCGTATTACATTTATTTAAAAGAATTTAGAGAAGTATTCGTTGCTGCAGAAGAGTTGTTATAAATAATGTTGTGTAATGTTGTTACTAGCCTGGATAAAGAAATAATTGTGAGGTAGCTTATGAAGTATTTTATAAGGTAAATTCCGAAGGTAGCAGCAGTAGCTAACAGAATAATATGCTGAATAATAAGGAAAATCGACGCTTATAAACATTCCTTGTAACTTTTAGAAAAATGGTAGGAGCATATTCATTTAATAATCTCTCTAAAAATTAGTATACGGGGACAGTTTTTACTCTACATAAATTTTAAATGCAAATCTTAAACCTTCTAATGAATGAATCTTGAATCATATGACGGTGATGAGTATGATACCACACTGAGATCTTCAAACGTTTTTGTCAAGGTGCGTTCCGTATAGTGAGTGACTTGTGTACATTGGTGTTGTGTAATTCATTTTTTTAAATCTGACTATTGTTTGAATTATTATATTTATTTGTTAAATGCCTGAAGATGGAAATAATTATTTTCCGAAACGTTGCTATTGCTATTAGATATCACATACACAGATAATGTATTCCAATAATATTGTAATTTTCATGTAAAATAGTTATCGTAAACAATTTTCTGTCTTTAAAATTAAAGATCAAATACATTCTGACTAAATCTCAGGTAATTCTCATTTTCCAGGACATATATCATTGCAATTTGATGTGATAATGAATGAATTACATTCTTAAATATAGAAATAAGGAAATGAAATAAGTAAATATAAAATTAAATCATTTGCAAACTAGAATGGAAAGAATGAAGAGATATTATTAGAGAAGGATATGAACAATTCGTTAGAACTCAAAGAATTTCAATCTACAATTAATGGTGATGCAAAAGCGCGTATTTTCTCGTATTAGTAACGGTTACATAACATACAATAATTTCCGACCATATTAACACATTTCAGCCATTACCATTATTACTAGGGGGCGGATTTTAATGAAATGTCATTTTTTCTTTTCACTTTAGAACAATGCTGTTTAGTATAGAAATTCATTTGTAGGTTCCCACAGACGGACGCGGAAGACCCGCAGCCTTCGTGGATTGGCCGCAACGGACGTTTCGCGTCACGTGTTGCCTTATGAGCACGTTCAGATCTGCGCGGCAGACGAGCGTCGCGGCAACGTATTGGCAGCGTTGAATCGATGGCGAAATTTGTAACGCAGTCAGACGCGTTTCTTCCGCTACAGTTCGAGTTTCGTGAAGTCCTCCCGTGTTCGGGAGTCTTCTCTCCCCTCCGGGTCGAGCGACCTTGCCAAACGTCACATCATTGTAGTTGTGGGAGGATGCCGAAAAAAATTAATTTCTGCAGTTTTCGAAAATTTAGTGTTTAAGAAACACGCGACCTACGCCATTTTCAATTGTCTTTTTCTCAGAAGAAAATCAGTAATTTCAAGTCATTTTTGACAACCAAAAATCTTTTGTCAAAAACTGTGTTGACATTCCGTGTAAAATACCCCCCCAAAATGCAAATTTGCAATTAATACTGATGGACTTGAAAATATAAGTTTTGGAGAAAATCTCCTAAATGATTTAGTTGCGTGGACCGCGGACGGGCATACGAGCGAGCGGGCGGACAGATGGTCGGATGGCAGGACGGACGTTTTGACAAGCAATGTTTCAAGCATTATCAAGAGTCCACGAAATAGGAGTAACCACTACGTGTTAGTGAAAGTAATTTACTTCACAAAGAGCGGTGCGATGCTGTGTGGTGCGTCACGACACATCTGTGGGTCTTCCTCCTCCGTCCCTGAACCCGACAACGGCATTGTGCGCCTCATTCCGACAACTGTTTGCTCTGGAGCGCGGTGTGACCGACGCGACGTCTGAAGTATCAGCGCAGACGAGTTGGCATCGACCGTTCTTACCTGCGCGCTAATGGGCGGCGTGCACAACCATTTATCGCCTTGCACCTCGCGGTCGCGCCACAGGGCAAGGGGCCACCCGTGGGGAGGACGGCGGCGCACACCTACGCCTCATGGACGAACCTCAGCTCTTTCCTTTCTTTCTTGCCTTCTGTTGCCCCCATTTCTTTCATTTTTATCTTACTTTTTCTGTTGATTTGTATTTAATTCCATTCTTCCTGACTTCTTCTTTTCTATTTTCCTTTTCTTGCTTTGATTCCTGACTTTTCCTTTTTATTTCCTTCTTTTCTTTCTTACTTTTTCTTTCTTATTCTTTTTCGTGTTCTGCTTCTTCTTCTTCTTCACTACTTTCCTTCCTACCTTCCTTTGTACTTTTCAGTGATTTAAACTGCTCTCTACATATGTGTTCCATCTCAACCGACCTAACATTCATACTAAACCTCTGAGCTCTGATAGAATATTATATTTTCAATATGTTTATTGAGGAGCGGCATTGCAGTTATTAGAGAAAGAAACTATGTGTTTTATGATTTTATTTACCTAATCTATTTACAATTTTGCAAAGTGACAGTTTCTTCTTTTTTAGGTTCTATAATTGAGGTATTTCTGGGATACTTGAGAAATATATTTACTTCTTTAAAGGTAGCTGAAACTGTAGGTGTTAAGTTCGCTAATTTTTAATTACTTTCTGGGAACATTTTGTTGAACGTGCGGCATTTTGATTTGCTGTG
The DNA here is from genome assembly GCA_011170035.1 of Teleogryllus occipitalis. NCBI lineage: Eukaryota > Metazoa > Arthropoda > Insecta > Orthoptera > Gryllidae > Teleogryllus > Teleogryllus occipitalis. Next base: position 331,590 of record BLKR01001001.1, on the reverse strand, counting down.
ACCGCGCGTCGTTGTTTGCCCGTCTGAAGCTTTGAAAGGAAAGAGATCGTTGATGGAGGCACTTTGTGGATCCGTAAATTAGTTTATCTCGTTTGAGATGTTTGCTCATTACTTCAGTTTAGCTCGTCCCTTTATACCCACGTTATATATGTGCTACTGCGCCTATGATGATAATTTCCGTGTACGCGCAGTACAGTACGGAGATATCTTCTTGATCTTGCTGTTTTGTGTCGCACAAGAACGGAGGTCAGTCCTGTTTCTCAGGTCTCGAAAGAATGAAAGTGGACGGGATGGGAAAGAACGACTATTCATTTTTCACTCCTTTCATTTGTTCCTGGATTTCATCAGGGTAAACTACACAATAAGAGAATAACCAAACTAAGTATGGACAGAGAACTGCATTTTCTACCGAGACGTTTTATCTACTCAAATTACTGATCGATTGAAGAATTGTACGATATTCTGTGTGGCAACAATACGATTTATGACGCAATACAATACAATTTATGGAGTTATTCAACCCTGGCGTATTATCTTCCCAAACATTAAATCACAAATTTAAAGTATACGTTTAAAGCGGGGTCGTTATACCAGACATTTTTCGGATTCTTGACGAACCATTCCCAAATATTTTTTTGACTCACAGCAACGTACTTTAAAAATATTGTTCATTTCGTTCCTGCTACATTAAGATCACTTTTATTTTTGTCAAACGCCAAAAGCTGAAGTAGAAAAACAGCAGAAGAAACTATTAACAAAGGAAAAGACACGACTTCAAGTATTTATGGAATATTTTCAAAAGATATTTGCTACACTTCTCTCCTGAAGTAGACGTCGAATAGATCACGAAACGTATAAGAAAGCATTTATAAATTACAATATTTCGAAAATTTGTTTATTAATTTTCACAGATTATTGCAGTTTCTTTATTATTATTATTATTATTATTATTATTATTATTATTATTATTATTATTATTTTAGGTCGCTTTTCAACTACTAAGGTCATACAGCGATCACTCTTATATTGGTTTTGTAGTTTTGGGGGTAACTGTAAAGGTAGCGGAAATCGCAGACACAAACATCCATGCCCTGGGAGGGATTCGAACCCGCGATCCCTCAGACACGAGGTAAATTCTGCTCTTCAGTCTTAGCTATCCAGCCCGGCTCGTTTCTTAATTCCAATATTTATTTTATTTCGGATGAACAAATCGAACTCAAAAACATTCCGTAGGTTATTCATTTGCATGAGGGGACGAATAGAAAGCAATCGAGAACATTCTGGTTAGGTTGAAAAGTTGTTATCTCAATGCTGATCCAAAAAATGACGTACCTTAAAACTCTACAAGAAAATTATAAATAAACTTTGATAATGTGAGAAAAATAGCACTGCTATTCGGAATATTGCCATTAATGAGAAGACTATATACAAAAGAATCCGGGATTAGTCCAAGATACATTTAGCGCTCAAGTCAGATTCCCTGCCGATTGCACCTCCAAATTCTTTAGTGTTGCTTCAGCGGCAGGCCGTTTGCATGAGATTTTACGAGGCGTTTTTTCTCCGAAACGCGTGGCCTTTGTGCTGTATGAATATGAATATATACTCACGTGAACTCGACATGAATACCGTTACACTATGTTTCATTTAATTCCATATTCAAAACCGTAGATGCAACTTTATTAGTTCGGAGACAATTGGGAACCGAAAACAGGATATCGGTCAGATGACTTGAGTTTTGATGAAAATAATAAGATGCCTTTTATTTTTCACTTTTCTGATTGACCTTTCTTGGAAGAGAAATCTCAAACCGAAGTTCAAACTCTGATCTTCCCTACGCGTAATCCAAAACTTTCGGATTGAATTTCAGTAAAAGTGAATCTGCTGGTAAGGGATAGCTAATAGCCAGATGCGTGCCCCGATTCTAAACCAAGGATTATTATGTTTCCCTGCACCTTTAACCTATATTGGAACGGTTAGCGAAGAGATGAGTTAATGATGCATAAGGACCAATTGCGAAATGGGAGACAGATGATGTCTCAAAATACGAAGAAAGATTTCCCTGAATTAGCTTTGTCCACAACAAATTGGAAGTTTTATGTATTGACCCTGATTTAAAATCCGGTACCTAGAGGTAAAATTTCGTACATCTACGAAGTCAGAGTTTAAGTGACCCCTGCCAGTCTAATGTTAGAAAATTTTAATAAAACTTTTTCTTGCTCTTCCCGCCGGCTTGAAGCACGAAACATGTGTGCAATCTACTACATAAAGGGTAGTCATTTAAACGTTTTATTTGTTGGGTTAATTCAGCTTGGCAAATAAATCTCCAATTGGGCTTGCTATGCTCGCGCATTTCCACGTCAAGACTCTCCCCTTAGGGTTCCGCGATTAGAAAACATAAATGAATTCAACCAACGCAAAATTTCCTTAGTATATTACATCAAATTGTGGAAGGCTAACCACTAACCACACACCGTACGTGATTACTACTAAAGTGTCTCTGTTTAATTGAATCCTTGCGTTTCACACATGTTCCATTAATCAATTTGTGTGAGTTAAAAAATATAGCAGGATTGCGAGCAGTTTCGAAACGTTTCCTCCTCTTAATCAAGTGAAATGCATTATTTGGATATTTTTACTAATAAATATTTGAACGTTTGCATTTTTCAAAATTTCAGAGGTTATATACAAATCGGAAGAAAATGCATTTTTCTCTTTCATAGGAACAACAACATTTAAAGAAAAAAATGCAATCCTTTTTGAGAAAATTTTTAAAACGTCATAGAGGCGTTCTGTACAGTGTCTCCAAAAATCAAAATATCTTAATGATCTGCGGATCGGCACAACTAGATTTTACTCCTGATGTATTCACCAAGTTTGAGCTCAAAAGCTTTTAATATGGCCGAGATATGCGCGATCCATTCATCCATCCATATTGATTCCTATTCGCACCAACCTTTGGAACAGCACGAATATGCTTAATATTGCCGTGTGTACGAAGAATCGTGGCACGGATTTTACGACCAAAAGTTCGAAATCTATTGCTTCCAAAGTTTCAACACTTTATTTTCGGTTAAGAATAGAGAGGAAAAGTAAAACCTAATTACGTTACCAAACCCTCTTCGGCTTTGGTGGCTTAGAGCATTAACTAACGTAACTGCAGTGCCTCTGCCCGGGAGGTCCTAGGGTTTGAGTATCGACGGTGGCACCGGGATAGGTGGTTCAGAGCATTAACTGATGTCACTGCAGTGCCTCTGACCGGAATGTACTGGGATCGAGTCCTGACGGTGCCAGGATGAGCAGGACCGTCGCTGCCACGATGAGAATTCAAGCGGTCGGCTTCTCTGATCGATAGTTTCCCGTGGTTTCTCCGATCAACACCAGGCGAATGCGGAAACAGCATCCTAGTAAAAAGGCCACGGTCCGCAAGCGATGATTCCTACCTCTCTTCCTTACCATATCCTCTATCCTTACCCTTAACTTACATGTACTACATGTCCAACCAGTTGGTAGCATAGAGCTTCTCCCGGCTGAGGCGGTGCTCCGCTGGTGGGAGATACCTTGGGCCGAAATATCCTGCAAGGTGACGTGTATAACGCCGGATCTCGTCATACAACGGGGGAAAATCATCTCTCGCGATAAAAATGCACCATACTTGCGGGCCTAATGGCCTTAGCAGTTGCCGCGTCCGGAAACATTAATAAGTTCATCAATCAATCCTGCGCTGTCACCTGTACGCAGTGCGAAGCCTCCCTGGCCGTTCAAGCCGCCCTGGACGCCGCGTTTCCGCCCTCGCGGAAGGGGGGCGCGCGGATGAGCGCGTAGACAAGCGCCGACAGCAGCAGGTAGCCGAGCAGCGCCGCGCCCAACATGGCGGCGCCCACCGCGCGCATGGAGCGCACCCCGCCGCGCCGCCTGCGCACGCGCACACGCACGCGCACACCTGCGTCACGCGCGCTCTCTCCGGGAGCCGGAAGGAAATGACACTAGGATGAGCTGGTAGAACATTTGCAAAGTAAGGGGAAAGAGATAGAAAATCGTTCGCAATTGTAAGTTGTTTGCTTTTGGTGTTTGTATAAACACACGAGTACATGTTATTGGTATAATACCTATTAAGGTATTATAATAGGGTTATTGGCATAATACCTATTATTATACCTCTTATTGGCATAATATCTATTAAGATTAGCTAATAAATTATATTCAGGAAAATATAAAGAATATTACAGGGAAAAAGCTGTGGGAAAACGTAACATTCGCGTTTTGTTAGCATTGATTAACAAATTTTATGACTTTTATTTCAAGACTATTCGTCGCTTAAAATTTCTGTTATTTCTCCCGTACTTTGGCATTTTGCCTTTGTGAGATATTCTTCAGTACCATAGTTTCTTGTGCAGTAGCTCCGTACGGGGGAAGATACCGAGAACTTAACGGATTTGTGTGCCGTTGAAGTGAAGGATTCTAAGTTCTGTTCGTGTCCGATAAAAGGGAGAAACAAATACTGCTCGATCGCACTATTCCTTGGTAGCATGGCGACCTTCACACTCGGTAGCTACGCCCCATTCTACCTCTGAAGTGATTTTTTTGGGAACACGACGGAGATTAGGGGCCTCTATGGAATGAATGTTAAATGATATTAATAGAAATTTGCAAATTATGTCCAATGAGTAACTTAAGGAACTATAATAAACAATACATTGTGAGAAAATACAAATTTGGTGAGACCCAAATATTTTAGTAGTTGGTTTAATGCTTTAATTATAATAATTAATTCTACACAATTATAGTTTGATCTGATTTCCATTAAGTCACTACTTATAGTTTTCTCAAGTATATTATTTTAATTTGTCACTTGAATCATTATTTACCTTACACTAAAGCTTTTTCTCCTACAGGAATTATAAACACAATGACCTGCTTCCCTATTACTATCTTGTATACGTACGTATGTATATACGAAGTAATATACTAGTTTAGAAAAAAATGTGTAATGATGCGGAAAATAGATTTCCGCATCATTACATTCATTTCCCGTTACCGAAGTGGTTGCTTTCTAGAACGCCCACCCGTCTGTAAATACCACTAGCCCCTAAACTATTCTTAGAGTTTTTTCGAAAATGAATATTCTCCGATCAATCTGGCCTGACTCAAACCCTGAGATTTGGAAAATATTTCTTTAAATTTTGGGGATACTTCACATGAAGCCCCTGGTACATTTTCAAAATTTTCGGTCTTGCCTTCAAACTTAATGCAAGAATAGAGTGAAATAGACTCAAAAAGATGGCTCAGATCTGATTTTCACTGTTATCTCTGAATTTTCAAAAATTGGAAAAGTTTGTTATTTGGTTTGGTTTTTGCACCCACTCACTTATTCCTCAACTTATTTATTCAAGACAGGTATTTTTTTCTTCCAATGTGAATTCAAATTCCGCACAATTGGTTTTTTAAAGTTATGTACATTTTTTAATGTTAGCACAAATGTAATTTTTTGATACATCTTTCACGTCGTTCATATTTACATTACTGGCATTTTTTATACTTTACTACATTTGTGAGTGCATGCGATGCAAATAATTTCTGTTGAAATTCCTCAAAACTTAAACGTTTCCTGTGAAACACGAGCTCAAAATTACTTATTTTTAGAAACGCTCAAAGGACATTTTGTCGAAAGCAGATGCATCTTTTTAATCGAAATTTGCAAATAAAATCAGGTTTTACACTTCTATAATATTCTTTAAGTCATATTTCATTTTGGGGGACTTAAAAATTAAGAAAATGTGAAAAAATGTCGTTTAGGCGTTGATAGATGACAGCTGGATAGAAACTAGGGCAACACTGAAAAACTAGCGGAAATTAATGAGAGAAGGAAACTAATTAGTGCGAGAAAGTCGGTGCCATTTTGTAAGACATTGTTTTTAGAAATGCAATGTGATCAGACGTTATGTATTCCATTCAAATATTTTATAACAATACTAGCTGACGCGGCAAACTTCGTACCGCCATATTTTTTTGTTGGTGAATATTTTCGAAAATCCTGAAAGACGTGTTAATGAAAGACTATGCCCGCTTCGGCTTCACATGGGTGGTGTACAGTCGCGGACTAAGGAAATGTAACACTTCCGGTCAATTCAAAGCGGTCGGATTATCAATTATTACATATATTGACACGTTTGATGTATCGAATGTAATTAACTCGTCAAATTAAAAAGTACCAGAGATGTTAGACATTACGTACTAAATAACAAAAAATGAGACAATCTTCCGTTGACATACGACCATGTAATGAAATAAAATTACAATTAAATAATTCGACCATAACTATGCTTTGTAATGAACAATATTTTTCGTTTTGCCTTCCGGAGAGAGAACATTCCGTCGTTGGTTTGCAAACTCTCGAGCACGCAACGTTCAAATGCCGATGCGAAAAACACGAAATTAAAAGTTTACTATTTAACTATTTATTACTTTTAAGAAGTGCATGGAATAATACACTTCTAACGATTGACCTTGGGATTTATTAGTTGTTGCGAATGCAAGGCGCACTGGAAACTGTACACGTTTAAATTCAAAAGGAAAGTCAGTTGGCATTAGTGGTATTCTTGGAATAAGCACATCCTCGCCTTTGAACTTTCCTTTGAGTATAGTAGCTTCAAGCAAATTTTTCATATTTTTTTAAACAGCGAGTCTTGTTCCGTTGCACAATTTTGACTGATTCAGATTGCGTAACATAATTATCACAGAGCCAAGCTTGAGCTGTAAATTGTGTGGCGGTAATCCTGGCAAATCCAATGAATTTAGAGATTCAGTTGGATAATTGACTACTTCATTAGGATTGGTAATGGAATCGATCGACTTAAATGAATGCATTTGTCCATCAATTTTACTTTGAATTTTTATATTTAAATCATCTATACGCTTATTTTTTGCTGCTAAAATAGCTCGTCCGCTCAAACAAGGATGGTTTTTATAATTTATACATATTTGGGAACACTTTTGATATTAATTCTTACTTTGACGTAGTGAATGGACAAAAATTTGGTGGAAACGAAATGAGGTCAGTAGAAGTGTCAACAGGAATTTTCCTATTTCCAATGTCTAATAATGCATTTGTAAATACTTCCACCGATTTGTCATTTTGTAACGCCACTCCCATATTCGTTGCTAACTTGAGATTTTTCACATATTTCCATAAATTTGGTGTCTGCAAGCAAGCATTTAATTCATCAGCAGCTGTTGATCTGGGAATGACTGGCAGCATTTGACGAACATCTCGAGCCAGTAGAATCATCACGCCTCCGAAGAGATTCTGATTGCTACGCAAATCTCTTAATATTCGATCGTGTGCCTCTAATGTTCGTTTGTGCGCCATCGTACACTTATCCCAAATTATTAATTTACAATTTTGTGGCACGTTCGCTATTGCAAATGTTTTGGTTATATTACACGTCGGTTTATCTATTGTTTCCAAATTCAATGGCAGTTTGAGCGCAGAATGAGCGGTTCATCCACCTTCCAACTATGTAGCTGCGATACCAGATGATGCTAATGCGAGTGCTATTTTACTTTGTGCCCAAATTGGATCTAAAATTAATGAAATCAAGAATGTTATATCAGTTCCGCCAGGTGCATTGAGGAAAAACAATTCCTCCATTGCTGACTTTTCCTGTTTTCATTATTGTATCATAAGCTTTTTTTGGCCGCGAATTTAAAAGTGGGACTTTTGTTTGTACGGATTGTTTTAAATCATTTCTATCGTGTTGCCGTTCTCGTTCAAATTCACGATTGAATGCATCGTGCATAGGGAGTTAAGGCGTTGGTATTCGTAATTCGTGCAACAGCTTGCCGGACATCTTCACGCAAAAATCCTCAAAAGATACCAAAACCTCATTGTGTGTCTCTGCGCAAATTTCAAGTTCGGGTTTTGCCGTTGTTGAACATACTCATCCAAAATGTCTCCAGCCATATTGCCTTTGTATTTGTTCCACAAATTATGTGGGTTCGATGGAAAGCACGTTCAAATTATGATGGCAAAAACTGATCGAATTTGATGCGAAGTAGACGATATAGCATCAGCGAGTATGCCATTCCAATGAATATCATCCTCTAGTAAATGTAAATGTTGACAGGCTACTCGATATGTTGCGGAAAATTCATCATTAATCTTTCGTAGAAATTCGAATGGAGTTGGTCCACGAGCTTAACTAATAAGAAACGCAAGTAAACACATTAGTCATTGCTTGGATGACTGTGTAAATGCATAATTTACTATATATAGCAAGATTTATACCCCTTTTCATTACCAAGAACCAGTAATACGAGTTTTTCTGCTGAAAATTCGCCGTGTTTGGGCGCACGATTACGTAACTTTCTCTTCTTACAAAGTGCGAGAAGTAACAATGATACTTTTTCAAAAGATGAGAAAAATATGTTTTCTTCGACAGCTTGGAGGTACGGTGCTTTAATTAGAATCATCTATATCCTAATGAAGACATACATTTGTTCGTGAAGTTTTGAAATTTGCCCTACTTTTATACTATGTATTATCTTGTTGCGTAAGTGCTCAACGAGGAAAGCTTCGTTCTGCCCAACGTTGTTTTCGTAGAAGGGTTTAACACTTGCTAACGAGCGATGCAGCCCGATCACATCCTCTCTTAAACGTCACTTGTGTACAAGAAATGGCAAAAAACAAGTTTTCTTGCCTCTTTTCCTTTATGGCATGACGCTAGTAGATATTTAGAACTCTCGACTCACGACTTTGTGAATCATGAACAATATGGTTGATGCTGATTTTTACATTGTATAAAATGCACGTTTTCTGAGCTTACTGACCTTGAAGCTCCGTCATGTGAACGTCACCATGATACTGAATTTTAATTTTTTTCTCTTTTGAAGTTGGTGTTTCGATGTAAAGGATTTCGATAAATCGAAATGTGATGTAATGTTGATAATGTAATGAGATTAACTGACAGAAGAATGTCCTTTAGAGACTCCATATGCAAATATTTCCTTTGTCGTCAAGGCTTTCTCTGTTCTGCGTACACTTGAAAATGTAATATAAATAAGATAGTGAAGAGAATGAAAATAAAGAAAGCTGGTTATTACAAGTGGCTGATTATTAGCGCTTATGATAGCAGGAAAAGCGCACGTATGGCCTGATTTTGCTATTTGTACTGCAGTTAATAAACAATTTCGTGTTATTACATTTTTATTTACATTTAATTACAAGTTACTGGAAACTTTTTTTTCATGTTCGCTCTGAAACATCTCTAATTGAAAATTATTAAAATACGATTTTTTTACATTCTTCTATACAGTTATTTTTCCTTTTCGCGGACTTCATTCACTAGAATAGAAGATGGAATTTACATCCTTAGGAAACTTCAGAGTATCCCTTAAAGTCATTGAATGTTAACTGAAACACAAATTAATTACCCCGTAATATAAGCAGCTTTAGATACCAGTATTCAACATAACCTGACTTTGCGTCCCGGCGCTGGAAGATATTGAATCAACAGTTATCTCCTAACCTCCTCTTCTTATTCCAATACGGATCAGCACCGCAAATTCATTAGTAAGATAGATTGATCACATCCTGTCTTAAACGTCACTTGTGTACCAGGAATGGCAAAAAACAAGTTTTCTTACCTCTTTTCCTTCATGGTGTGACGCTAGTAGATATTTAGAACTATCGACTGACGGCTTGTTGGATCATGAAAAATATGGTTGATGCTGACTTTTACATTGTATAAAATGCACGTGGATGTGGCCATTTAATCAGGTTTCACTGCACCAAAGAAACTCACGCCGCAGGGCGTCGCAGGGGCCGGCCCGACAGGCGGTCGGTGGCTTCGCGCAGGCGCTGGAGCGCGTAGCTGAGCGCGCCGTGCGGGTCATCGTGGAAGCGGTGTCCGCTCGCGGCGTGTCGCGCGGAGTCGCCGCTGCCGCCTTCGGCCGCCCTGAAGCTCATCTGCACGTACTCGAAGGCCCGGTGTTCCTGCCACACCGCGTCGTACGCTTCGGGGCTACATCGCCGCAAGTCGCGCACGTGGTCGCCTATGATGCGACTTCGACGCCCGCTTCCCGGAGGCGTCACGCAGTGCGGCCGCAAGAGCTCCTCCGGGGTGTCCTGCGACTGTTGATTGCCGCTGCGGGAGTCGTCTCCGTCTGTTGATTGCGCCACAAGCGCAGCAATGGATCTTTCGGAGGCGTCGTGGGAACTGTAATATTCATCATCGTCCGAGTGAAGGTCGGCGGACGAGGGCTGGGAGGCACCCGACGGCAGCGGGGCCAGCGCGCGTTCCGCTGGAAAGCGCCTTTCCGCCGAAGGCTCCGCTGGTTTTCGCCTCGACGCCATGTCCGCCGAAGGCTCTTCGGGAGAGCCAGCCGCCTCAGTGGAAGTGCTGTGCGCGAGGCGCTCGTCGCGGGCCGGCGGCCGTGCAGGCTGCGTCGGGGCGGGGGCGGGGCCTTCCGAGGAGATTTCGCACGAGCGCGAGCGGTCGGCCTCCGCGCGCGGCGTCTGGTCGTCGTCTGGGGGCGGTGGGGGCGGTGGGGGCGGTGGGGGCGGTGGGGGCGGCGCCTCAGGAGTCAGCAGCGGCTGCGCAGTGTCGCCTGCTCTCGCGCTTACTTGTCCAGAAAGCCTGCGCTGCAGGAATTCTGCTACAGACGGAATTTGTTCTAATGTTATTGCGTACGCTTGTTTTAGAACCGAGGGTTTGGTATGCACATTAAACTGGACGTGGTCGCCTTATCCGTTTATGAATGTGGAAAAATAATTTTGTAAGGTCATTTATGTAGCTTTTAGATTATGCAATGAATTGTTTACTGAAGATTACAATGTTTGAAGATAAAAATGATGGTGTTTATGTCCATCCGGTTTTACCTAAAATTGAATTAGGAAATAGGCGTTTAAATATTCCGAAATAAAATTGTCTGACTAGTTAGAGAGTATTGATGCTCGTTATATCTGTTCGGTTATCGTCAGAGGGCAGAATTAATGATACGTTAAATCATTTGGCCGTTTTGATGACTATTTGTACAGTTGTTTTGTTGAACAGAAATTTTATGTCTTGACAAGTTCTCATGCTGTTTTTAAATAATTTGTTGTAATGTATGAAATTAATATGATTTGTTTTCTTATTTTCAGGTGAGTTGCAGTTTGCGTATTACATTTTATTTCATCAAGGCATGCTTGCAATTGAGTTAATGCATAAAAACAATTGGTAAGTTTTCATTCTCAACTGAATTTCTTTTATGATTGTTTTCGAAATTAATTATGCAGTAAAAAGCACAAGTAAAGTAAAACTTACCATTGGTAATTTTTAGTACGCAATAAAGTATTTTAGTATTATTTAGCATGGAATAACACCAGTGTTGTGTTGTCCTACATATTTTGTAATATGTTAAGATTATAATTTGATGATTTTATGAATCGAATATCGAATCGAAATAATGAAATGATTTTATCGTCAAATCCAAATCAATATGGAGATGTATTTTGTACAAAGAAGTATTACAATGATATAATCAAATTGTTCACACAGTTAACGTAATATTTTATATTCGTCTCGAATATGTTGTTAGGAAAATAACTGGCACCATGACGAAAGTAACAACTATCTTGTTTTGCAACTAAAAATATTTATATACTATGGAATACAGTCTAGAACATACCCGTAACATGACAGGGCATTAATACATCACTATGAAGTTATTCCATTTCCTTTATCATTCTCGAATCATTCAATTGGGTAAATGAATACACCTTGATCGTAGAATAGATAAAACGTACGTAAATTACATAGCGACTATCTCTGTCAAATTCTCGGTCTACTTAATCACATGGCGAATAGTGGTGAGTATTTACCCCATTTTTCCAAGCTGCTGTGGAGGGCGTTCAATAGGCGCTCGCCCTTCCACATTCTGGAAGGGGCCCGCCGTCGCGCGGAGGCGATCCGCACGCTCTGACAATGGAGCGTAGCCGGCAAAACAATTGCACTCCGCCATTGTCGGATGCGTCGACACTGCACGGACATGGTCGTATTCATATAAATTGGGCAAACAAATATGAGTCAGGATTGTTTCTCAGAATTAAAGATACATTGATAATTTTCATATTTTTTCTCTCCGAATAATTTGAAAAGACGCTTTGGTAAGAATTTACAATTAATATGAAGATTATTTACTTCAATAAATACATTTTTATTTTTGTGACATGTGGAAAAAATCGTGCTCGATTTGCTTGCACCCAATTCTTAGTTTTTGCCTGCCCATGAAAATTGCAAATATGTTAAATAACGTTAATAATTAAATAACGTTTGCCATTTCATTTTAAACTTGCTAATCTTCCTTTGTAAATGGAATAAATAGACTTAAGTTTATATCAGATTGCTAATGAATATTATAAATATATTGTTAATGAAACATTACGAATTTGCAAGTGTAAGAGTGATCATAAAAGTATTATATCAATGTGTTACTGCATAGGTTAATGCGTTTTTCCTGTAGTTGTTTACAACTCGAATAACCCTAGCACTCTAAACTCCAGCGTCGAGTCTGTTAAAGAAGTTGGCTTCAACTTTGAATTAATTTTAAGGCACCGAAATAATTCGTGAAGTTAAGCTAACTTTTGTGACGTGTGTCTCACGTAATTTAGGGAGAATGTGCGTCGTATAATTTTATTCCCTGTCTGGTTGTTAATGTAAATGAGAACCATCTCTCTGAGGATAATCTCTGCTCTGAGACTTTTGGTTCATTGCACCTGTTGATATAAATATACGCTCTTTTCTACTAATAAAATAAATGGCCATGGTATCTTCAGATTTTCAAGAATATTTTTATTTAGTAACAATTAATGGATTACAGTCAATATTAATTTGGTTTAATCATTTCCCTTTTTTAAATCACAAAATGTGAAAGGTATTTTTTTCTATCATTCACTATTGAATGCATATTAATTGAGTTTTATGGTTTATTGACCATTTCTGTAAAATGTACAGAAGTTCGTCCGAGGTCGCTGGCCTAAATTGTGTTTGATGTACTTACTGCAATAAAATATTTTAGTATCTAAGAGTTTTAAGTTTATACCTAGGTAAATCTATTAAAATTTTGTTATCGAAATTTCAAATTAAAGGGTATTTGTATATTTTATCTTGTTTCGTCTTTCGCGTTGGAAATTGATTGCCTTCTTTTAAGTCAAGGAATACAGTGAAAAGCGGAAAGGTGATACATGGAATTTGGAAGAGTCCCATCATGCCACAACTCACAAGCTAACATCTCTGTCCGGACTGAGTCTCAAATCCATGACCTTTCCAACTCAGACTGCTAAAGCGCATCCACTTTGGCTATCTTAGGCTACTGAGGTCGGTCTACTGGGCCTACTAGACTAAACAAACGCGAAACGAAATCTTCGGAAAAACTCGCAGCGTCAAGATTTATTCTTCGATACGCCATTGGATGTTTATTTTCGCCGCTCTCCCCGGGGAATGCTTCGCGTCTTTTGAGCCTGTCGTTTTGAGCGGCGGCGGGCGCGAGGTGATTTGCGGGCGCTCGTCGGGGGCGCCGTAGGGCGCGGATTCGCATCGATCGCTTCATCTGCAAGTCCACGTGTCCGCCGGCCATCGCGCCGCGACCCCATTCCGCCCCTCGATCGCCCGCGGCCCCGAACCTCGCGGCGAACACCAGAGGAGGGGGGGCGCCCGCGGGGGCGGAAGGAGCGGAAGCCGGAAGGGAGGCGCGCCAAACGGTAGCGCGCTTGGAGGAGTGAGAGTGAGTGGGAGACCACTGGGGAGTGGGGAATGATTTCTATCTCTGGTTACCGGGATTCAAAGTCTGCTCACTTCGTAGGGAATTTATGCTCGCAATGTGGATTCGTGGTAGTTTTTTCGGAGTTCTCCAGTCTGCTCTCTCTCTCTCATTTTCTTTGTCTCTCTCTGACTGTCTGTCTCTCTGTCATCTCTCGATTATTCCATTTCTCATTTCATCATTATAATAATGATCATTTATTCATCACCTCACTTACCACCTCTCTCACTCTCACTCTCTTTCTCTCATTTATCGATTGTTCCATCACTCATTCCATTATTGTAATAACGATCATTTATTCATCATCTCATTTACCTACTCAGGTACACTCATGATCGGTTACGGGTCATAATAAATGTATGGTTTTGAAAGAAATACTTTCATACAGTGTGTTGGGATCCGCGATGTAATGGACAGCCCGCTTCAGTCGCAATATCTCTGACCAGCCTACTGCGTCCTTTTTGTCATTGTTTTGCCTGATAACGTAACTGAGTGTTAAAATATTACCAACCTAAAGATATTGGTTGTCATTACGCTTCGACAGTCTGACAACCGGAAGAAGATTTTTGAGAGTCGCTGCCGGAAAGTAGGATGGCGCGACAGTAATTTACCACCTACCGAATAACTGAGTCAGCACGCGGCACTTCTTAGAAAGTGAAAAATATTCTAATAATTGAAGGATCCAGAGTAATTGTGAATATTAAGTTTTGCTGAGAACATTTTATTCTATTTCATAAAAATTATCATGTCTTTCACAAATGTGAATCACACTTTTCGCTGTTTCCGTCGTTCTTGACTACTTGCTCCATACCAATTGTAGTGCAGTGTGACAAAGCAAAGATAACACTAGATAAGTTTTGAAACAAGATACGCAAATACGGAAATCAGTGACTTCTCAGTTACGTAAAGAATGTAGCAATGGATGTTACTGATACCTTAGTTTCTTACATTAATAAGACAACGAAGAAACACAAGATTTGGTTAAGGAAGACTGTACGTTCGAGACTTGGGATGACACATAGTTGTTACGTTGTCGGAATACAAGTGCAAATGCAGCAATAGTATATTATCTTCTGTAAATAAATATAAATCAAAAGTATTGTGTCACTTATATCAGTGAAAAGGAAATAATAAATGTTGAACCGTCAGGAAGAGGTAGGAAGCAATGTGACAATGCACGTAGCAACCAATAATGGAGTCAACAAACGGAGTTATAAAGGGGGTTGTAGAAGTCAGACGAAGTAGCTATGCTAACGCGTGTCGCTAGCCGACGGATCCAACGTGCTGGGTTCGCAAGGGCCTTCCGACCTTCGCTCTCGCGACCTGGTGCGCGCTTCCGCTCTCGCTCCTGCGCTCACGCTATTTTATAAACCTCTCTCACTTTTAAGATAATTTAATTTATAGGGAACACTCACTTTTCAGGGAATTTCTTTTAAAGGGAATAGTAAATAAATGGTCTTTTAAAAACGTTACTCGCCTATTGATTCGCATCATACATTTTTGCGATGGGTTGTAGAAATTGTTCATCCCGGTAGACAATACAAACCAATTAAAAAGACTTACAGTGCGAAAAAGCACCCAATTCCACGCCAAAAACACGCCATTCCACGCCGATACACCGAGAAAAATGGATCATGGAACGTTTCCACTTTCCGTGAACATTTTATAATAAACCAACTTCAGCAAACAGTACGAGAAGTGCAATGTACTCGTAAAAACATTCCCCAACTGACGCCACGCAAGGAACCGCACATAAAAATGACGTAAATAAATCATAGTAGTTATAAATACTTTAATTAATTCATTTGTCGTCGTTTTATAGCTTCTACTAGAGTGATAAGAGGCCGTGTTATTTTCTTTGCATTAAAAACACCCTCAATGCTATAAATCCTAATATCAGTGGTACTATTGAGATTTGTAATTTGCAGTGATTTGCATTAAAGCGTCTATGATATTATAAATCGTAAAGCCAGTATATACTGTGAAGTGATTAGTAATTCTGAACGGCTAATTTAAATGTTTCTCAAAATAATATAAACTATTCGTGTCTGGTGCACGATAACATTCCGGCGCACCGATTGGAAGAGAATCGGGTCACGTAAAGTATTACATTAATTGGGCTTCTGCGGTTATGCACTCAGTACTATAGATGTGATCAGTTTTCTCTTACAGACGCTACAGGCATCTTTAGAATATTCTTTTCCGTTCCAAATAATCATATCCATTCCCCTCACATAATGAAGTGATCGTGCATGACCCTTGGTATTGGTCTGATATTAAAGATGCGTAAGTAAATGAAGAAAGGTATTTTTTAGAGACAACTGTTATAATTGTGAGGATTATTGCGGGGGATTAGTAAGACTAATACGTGTTTTTTAAAAAAATGACACTTCCTAGTATCGATAAATCACATTTCTATTACCTCACGTTTCCTTAAACCACTGTAGAATGGAAATAATCACTATAAAATCACATAACGTATTAAATTTTCTTCTCTAGAAAAAGAGGCATTTTAGGGAACTGCTAAACTGAGAAAAATATTTGTTCGAAACACGCATAAACCAAACAAGTTATCGCGTTCTCGAGAGATACGGACATATGTATACGGAAATGTTTCGATAATCGAAACTCCGTTTCCTTGACTGTGGTGTTCGTGATCTACGTCATGCATAATCGTACAGAGAGATAGCAGTAATTCGTTCATTTTGGAGTTGCTGGTGACCTTGTCTTAGTTTTAGACATCAATTTAGAACTAACAAGATAGAGAGCAGCAGATGCACACCAGATAATGCATAAAGCGAGAAGTTCAAAGTATGTAGTCTGTCGAAAATCATACGTTCACATTCTCGATGCCTTGTTATTTCTGACTTTGGGCTCCAAATCACATATCTGAAACCTCTTATAGTCTCGTCAACTTTTCATTTGGAAAGTTCTTCTCTGTTTCAGTCTTCTCTGTTTTATTAAATTATTAGCTTTTAGAGGTTTCCCTTCAAAATGTATAGCAGAGTAGATTATCAGAGAGAGAGAGAGGGGGAGAGAAAAAGAGAGGGGAGAGAAAAAGAGAGAAAAAGGAGAAAGAGATTGAGAGGAAGAGAGGAAAGGAGAGAGATTGAGAGAAAAGGAGAGAGGCACAGAAGGAGACAGAGAGAGACACAGAGAAAGAGAGAGACAGAGAAAGAGAGAGAGAGAGAGAGAGAGAGAGAGAGAGAGAGAGAGGGAGAGAGAAAGTAATTTTAAGTTAATAATTTTTTTAAAAATATTGTACAATAATTAGAATAGAAGAGACTATTCATGTCTTCCATAAAGGATTGATTGTCGTCTCATACTGATTTTCTTTTCATTCGACTTAACTTCTAACAAGTAAAAGAGAAGCCAAGAGACTTGGTTATGTTTTACGTTGGGCTTATTGTCATCAACTATCCTCCTCGTAACGAACGAATAGATCGTAGTATACTATTACAGTGAAATGGAAAGACATTTGGGCAAAAGACGCTTCTTCTATATCTAATTAAAATATTTACCAGTACTGTTCTGAATTTACGACTTCTTTCAGAAGTCCCGAGGTGACAAATTTCCTCTGTGGGTGACAAATTTCGTGCGCAGCGAGATTTTCCTCTCCTCCCGCCAACAAATTCGGTGCTTCCGCGCGCGGCGAGCGTGACGGGCCGCGCATTTTCACGGGCGAGCGCCGCCAATCGGCTTGGCCGATCGTTATCGCCGGCGGCAGCTTATCGCGGACGGGCGGCGCATCCATTGCCGCCGACTCTCTCTTTCCCTCCACTGGGCGGCGACCGGGCTCGTCACAAGGGTCCTCGCGGGGCTAAAACTGATTGGATCTTGGGACAATTGAAAAATCGCGCTATCGGCGAGCGAAAGATTTTTAATCCAGAAATAAATGAAGGTGCGTTGACAGGCATTATTAAGAGTACAGAAATAGCGCGCGAACGGCGCGGCGTTCAAGTAAATGCCGGTCAATTGTTTCGTTGAAAGTTCGTTTTGTGCGTGTGATGGCCGGGCACGTTCTTTGTATTCTCCGTCATAGAAAGATTTGATTTCTATTTTCGAGATTTTCACTTGAATTTCCTTTTTTTGCGGGGGAAGGAATGTGTCAGTTGGAAGTAATGAGTTATTTCCAGGATGTGAATCTTCGTCGTCTGCTAGGGCTAGGAGCAGATACATCTCAGTTATGGCCGAAATTTATATATATAATGTAATATAATAAATAGGATTGTTTTGGATTTAAAAAAAATAAACTATTCATAATGACGACAGCTTTTGATTTTGGAAGACCAATTTTTATTTGGACATTTTTATCGAAAATAGTCTAGTATAAATTTTTTAATACGTAACTATAAGTGTCGTACTTACTAATTTCTATAAATGATTCTCTTGGCTATGTAAGTGATTAATAAGGCTGAACGAAGATTTTCAATGCATCCGTTTAAAATAATTTTAATTTCCCTAAATAAGGTGTTAGTATCAATTGAACTTATCTCATTGTTGACTGCCTTTGGCATCTAACTTCTGTCATAATATTTTATTTCGCATGCAGAGTGCTTTTATTAGTATCAATCTCCAGTCAGTTGGATGGAATTCAGGTCCTTCCAAATGGCATGTGCAGGAGAGAAGTCTTTCTAGTACTTCGTCGTAAGAGAGTGATGCCTCGAAGTTCCGAAATCACGTGAGACTAATTTTCTTTGCGAGCATATATATTTTTGAGTTCAGATGTATAAATTAACATTTCAAGCTAACTAATCATCCATAAAACGTTTTCAAGGTGTGGCTTTTGCAAAATTAATGGAGTGAAACAAATAATAGAAGAGAACCAAAATCGTAGAATGAAGTGTATTAGGGAAATGATCCAAGTGCTCGGCGAAAGTAATGATAAAAGGGATGAAGAGTTGTTGCACATATGCGGCTAAATTAATTAAAATTTGACGCCGCATTTGGAATACCATAAATTATAATCACTCTTTGGGCCGAATTAAGAGCAAAGGGTATACATTTCAAACGTCGCGCGATCGCCTTAGTTTATTTTTCGCTCAAAACCGCTGTCTGGCTTGCAGAAAGGAAAATATATTAATTTCGTATGTTTCATCTGTTTTGAACTACTTTCCAAAATGGCCGTGAAAGCGCACCACAAACCAGACACCAAGAATGACCAGAATAGTCAACATTGCATATTGTCGCAATTTCGCGGAATCCTGACTCTTTCCACATAAAACGCGATGGGATCAAATTGAAAATCAGGGAAACCGAGCAGTGTCGAGGCGACTCGCCTCGCTCGTGTAAAATTCCGGTAATGCACGCGTATGTATCGCGTGCACTGACGACACTGACAGGTAACACCGACAATTTCTTCAATACTTAATGATGCTTACGCCGAGGAATGCTAATAGTCTGGACTTTCATCATTTCAGAGTCTGCCCTCGGGACAGAGTGCGCAGAAAAGCGACAGGCGCCCTGTTCCCTGGCACAATCTCTTCAAAGAGCTCTCCCAATATTTCGCAGTCTGAACAAGGGTTAAGGGAAGACGTTGGCAATGGAAAAACTAAAGAGCTCAGGGATGAAGTTGAACACATGAAACGATTAAGGAAGAAATAAAGAAAAGGGAATGGTAGAAGGAAGACATGATAGATAATGAACATAATCGATTAAAGAAAAGATATAAATGGAAAGTTGTAGGAAAGAGGAACGATACTTTTGAACATGAATGAAAACTGAAGTAATTGTGAAGGAAAAGGGAGAGTAGAAGATTGAACAGAAGATTGGGAGTAAGTCAGACAGAAAGAATAAAATGGTAAATGAGGATGGGGAAGAAAAGTAGAAAACTGAAGACGAAGCAGATGATACAAAGATCGAAGGTGAAACTGGAGAATGAAAACGGGAAAAGGAGAAAATAGAAAGGACAAAATTGAACAAGGAATTACGAGGTCGGGAAGGCAAGGGACTGAAAGCAGCCAACAAAAGCCACCCGTGGTGCGCGTCAGCCGCTTAGCGTCGGCCGGCGCGGCGCGACGCGACGCGACGCGCCGTCTGCGAGGGCGTGACAAAGCGGGCCGCTTGATGGCGGCGACTCGTGTGACGGATCGGGTGCGATAAGCGGCGGCCGGCGCAGCGCAGCGCCGCTCGGCGGCCCCCGGCAGCCGCGGACGGAAGACACGGACGCTCGCGCTCGGGCAGGGTGGCGAGTCTGCGTTGACACAGTGGGAGAGTATCTGCTCGCAGGGCGTGATGCTTTGGAACATTGATCGGCAGGTGAGGTGTTGTTGGCATTGAAATTGAATGTATTGATATAGACTTAATCAACATTTATAAGGTAAAAATGTTTGTAAAGACATTTTTCGCTATGTACGACTGAGAAAAAATTTAATAAATTAAATATTAAAATTTCAGGCTCCATACTAACATAAAATTTTGCGCATTGAAAAGAAAATCTAAAACTCGCAACGGTTGGAATGAGCATGTTTGATGAAAACTGATGCATTTTAAATTGAAGGGATTCCTGATTAAGTAAACGAGAGAGCAGTTATGAAATGAACGCCCACGATGATACTACAAACCAAATACCTATTTTGGACAGTTTTTCCCTACCTGTCGGATTATAGTACACAGACAGAGACGGACGGACAGACAGACACGAACGGACAGACAGACAGACAGACAGACACGGACGGACAGACAGACACGGACGGACAGACAGACACGGACGGACAGACAGACACGGACGGACAGACAGACACGGAGAGACGGACAGACAGACACCGACAGACAGAGACAGACAGTCATTTTTGCTCTCAATCGATTTTTAATATTAAGGACCCACAAAACGAAGATTCTGACTACGCAAGTGTTAGCGGAAGTAATTTACTATGTATAGCAATGAAATGAATTCATTTTTTCGTTACTAATGATCAGCAACAAGAGTTTTCTGTTGAAAAATTGATTTCTACAACATTGTAACAATACTTTGACTCTGCACAGTTACAATACTTTTCTCTTTGCTTAAGGCGATAAAATAAATATGGGAATGAAGTTGTTATATTGCAAGATCCTTAGAGAAGTTTTTTTTTCACGCGAAAATTAAGTTACTTTGGACATCCCCCATAGTTTTATAATCCCACTTGGACGATCTCCCCAGCAGCCAGAATGCGTTTCGGCATTACGAAGACAGTGTTTCGAAGCTATACACATCCGATTACTTGAATTTTAGCAATATTTTGCTGTTCCTGCATTAATCAAGAATTTCGCCAACCATTGCCAAAAGAAACACTAGAATTAGTTCTTGCAATACTCCTAATAATGACAATGCTTCATCAGAAATTGAAAAGAGTTCAGAGTAACGCAAAATACAGTGTGATTAATCAAAATTAAAGCTGTTAATTGTGCAGTCAATTAGATAGATTATTGATGAAGAGATCAAATACTTTTATCCAATGTTTTTCAAATTCAGGGTAGATTATGAATGTGTATTTCACAATGAGGTCATTAAAAATAACGTACAGAGTATGCCAGACCATGTTGCAAGGAACAGGAAAAACTGCAAACCACAGGATATGACGTATCGTTTTGTGGTTAAGCTGCTATGAATACTAGCGTCAGAACTTGAGAAGTTCAGAATAATGTGATAACAATATTGTGTTTGTACGTGTTGATCTATTTCATCTTATGGACATTGCCCATTCGCAATTTTTCAAATTTATGAAAATTTAATTAGTTATCGTATTCAGGAATTTCGTTTGAAAATAGATTTATTGTATTTGGGCCATGAATTTCTGATAGGAATGCGGGCAACAATGGATACTTCTTCATAGATACTTACGTAGTAAACTTTGAGATCGTATGTTATTATTATTGTTAAATAATAAAAATATTAATGTCGTTAACATAATTATTCATAGGATGAGGTATGTATTTTAATGGACATTCGAGCAGTTAATGACAACTTGCATTTATTGGCTATATTGTTTTAGTACTGTGAATGTTCAGAGAATTGTTTTCATTTGAGTCTAAATATCGCCTTATCGAGAAATGACAATGGAAACTTAAAAAAACAAAACGGTTTGCTGACAGATTAAAGGTATGAAAGCTGTGGAAAGACCGACTGCAACGCGAACGTGGAGGGCAGGGGACAAAGAAATCGTGATGAGAATTTGGAAAACGGGAAATACATCGTAATCCTCTGAAGTCGTTAATCCTTTTGCATTCAAACAACACATCATCGACCCGGTACTCATTAGTATCACTAATGAGATGATATTTACATTGCAAAAAATTGGCTATACATATATTTCATAGGTTAACTTTTATGATTTGAAGTAATATAAACTATTTTACTTTAACAAACTGATTTAGTTGTACAGACTATTTTATCCGCCTTGGTTATCTAATGTCAAATTTGACGAAATTGGGAACAGTTTAGTATGAGTAATTGGAATACAAGTGTTATACTAATATACGACTGATTGTATATAACAATAAATACATTTCGAAATGAAAATAGAATGGAATACAAGTGTTATACTAATATACAGCTGATTATGTATAACAATAAATACATTTCGAAATGAAAAAGAAAAGTTTTTATGCTTTTTCATGGCCTCGTATAGTTTAAGCTATAAAATAAGCACTCTAATATAAATATTCTGTGAAAAATTAGTTATACAACTATATCAGTCTATCGCAGGACGAATAGTCAAATGCAAACGAAAATTCAGAGGAATTTTTACAAAGTGGATAAAACGATGTTTGATGTTCGTATCGTAACATCAATAATACTCTTTTATCTGTGGACACGTCGTCGTTTGATAATTTTCCAATCTCATTAGGTAATGGGGCAGACAAGCAACGCTTGAAGAGACATCTTGTGGCATAAGTTGTCCGGAGACCGCAGTTGTATTCCCCATATGTGTTGGAGTGTATTTTTTTTAGATTAGATTAGATTTATTATTCATTCTGCAATTAAGTGGCGTAACTTGGTGGCAGAATACGAAGCACGGTTGCAGAAAGACAAATTTGAGTGAGTCTGTGCGTAGAAAGAAAAACTACAATGAGAGATCCATGAATGGAACTTTTTCGTGCGGACTGGCATTACTCTTGCCCCATTCTCTTGCTAGCTGCCATCTAACGCCGTCCAAAGTACATTTTTTTAACATTTTCTCAATTTTTTTTGGTTTCCTTATAGTACAAGCGAAATATTACTTTAAGAATACTAAAGAGTAAAAGCTCGTCCTAAATAGAAACTTTCATTGAAAAATTTGCAGCAGTTTTTAATGAAAATGGCGTTTAAGCGTTACTGTAAATGGGAAATTTCAAGCTCTTTTGCACAAAAACTTATTGAGTTTTCGAAAAACTTCATTTGAAGTCATTTGAAGCACATTCACTCACAAATGCAATAGTGTTTACAAATCTCTGGTAATGTGCGTATTAATGGAGATATTTAAAATAACTTTTGTGTAATTTTTGAAGAAAAAAATGAGTACAGCAAAATGAAATTTATGTCATATTAAACAGTGCAATTAGCACTACACATTGGGGAAAAGTACGGGAAAATTCGTAGCCTTTTTTGAGAAAATGAGATGCCTGGCTGCCCATAAGATGTCTTTACAATGATACTGATATCGGAAGTAACAATTGATTGCTCATATTGTGAGTTACGTCTACATATACCTTTGCTCGATTGGAGAATTTGATATGTTAGCGAAAGCGATGTGAAAGAGTGAATAAGTAGGGGAAGGACATTTTACGTAGGATAACTTGGATAATACATTTCTATAAAATGCTATTAAATAATACATTTGTAAGTTAAATAATACATTTCTATGAATTATAACTGAGTCACAGTCTTATCATCGTCAAGAAAAACATTTGTATATCTAAAAAGATGTTTTGTTGGTTGCTATTACATAGAAATATATTTCAGATTTGATCCCCCTTCATGATTCCTTGGTTTGAGGTTCTCATTCTTCACAGTCGCACTGTTTCTCTGGTTGTGTACGATATATCGAGGCAGAATCTAGTGATGCGATAAACACCGATGTTGCCAAATATAGATGCTCAAAATTAAAACATCGATGTTTACACTTCATCGACCAAAAACACAATTTTTTTTAAACATCAATATTTTGAAGCTGGTTTCGTGATCTCTAACATTAAATTCTTGCGCAATAAGAATTAATTTCACATTGGCCGTGTATATAATTTATAATTAAACTTTACAAGAAAACGAAGTTAAGAAACGCCTCTCCATGTGCGAAATACGAGGAAATACCAGAGTATCAGCATCATCTCGGGCGAGAGATAGTCTGCTTAGTAGTTCAAACCGCGTTTGTTTGGTTCGAACGTATAAACAGGGAATTTCATATTTTAACTTTTATAAATTTGTGATTGTGGAAGTTTTTCATCTGTGAACAAAATATCGAAAACGTAAAAACCTCGAGCAGAAGACATTGATGTTCGAAAATCATCGGCTTCAATGCATTGATGTTTAAAACATCGATATTTTATAGAAACATCGATGTTTTAAAAACAATTGGCATCGATGTCGCATCCATGATAGAATTCCGTCCGTCTCGTGCCTTGTAGTATTGCATGATTCCGAAGGAAAACTTTCCGGCCCATTCGATGTGCAAGCAAAGCGCGGACAATCCTGCAGACGCAACCGGCGTGGCGGGGGTGGCGGCGGCGGGAGAGACTGCGCGCATGTATCATCGAGCGCTGGTTGATCTCGCCGCCCGCCCGCCCGCGGTCGCTCGCCCGCCCCCGCGCATGCACTCGCTCTCGCCGCTCGTAAATCACTGCTTGCGGCCCCGATCCGCTCCTTTCGGCGCCTGCGGCTGCGAAGGCGGAAACGGAGGCCGTCTGCGTCCCACCCCTTCCCTCGCTCCCGAAAACTGGAGCAGAGGAAAGGCGGCGGAATACGGAGCAGGATGAGGTGGGCGGAAGAGGTGTCGGGCAAGCGGAAAGACGAGGAGGGGAAATGTAGTTGTGATGAGGTGAAACCCACGGAAGTTATGTGATAAGTGAGGAAGCAAAGAGGTAAAATCATGCTGATGGGGGAGGGGTGAGAATGTAATAAGTGAAACGGAAGTGAAAAGGTCTCTGGAAGGTTTCGGAATTTGGTGAATCGATGTGAGGTAGGAAGGATTTTCTTTGATGACGAGAACTAGAAGAATAGAAGCTTGTACTTGTATTACCCTGATTGCTAGAAACCTATGAATGTGAGATACATTATTATCTGTCGTACTCACGTTTTTATGTGAATGAAGGTTATTTAGTCGGCGAGGATATAAAAGAACACAAACTGAATAAGAGAGATGGTGTTGCTTAAGCAAACACCTAGATTTTGAGGAGAAAGTAGTTGGATGGTAGAAATACGGGGAGAATGGAGCAGGGAATTCATTCATTCAAGAAATTCGTGATTCATCTCGGAACGGAATTCATTTAGTGGATTTTGAAAAACAAAGAACCAAATAGGTTTTTCGGCAATTTATGATGGTCCTGAAGGTGACTGTTATGATGGAAAATATTATGATGCTGCTATGATGGAAATGGTTATGGTTGGTAATACATACATTGGTATAACAGTGGTTGGTGCATGATAGAAATGTTGAGGCTAATAAAGAGCAAAGGTGTTGATGAGCGGCGGGCGGCTGAAGCCAATGGGATGAGACGGGCTCAGAGCTCTCGCCACCTCCCACGCCTTCCGGGAGCCTTTCGCGCCGCGCTCTTCCAGCGATTCATCACCGGCGCGCCCCTCTGCGCTGCTGTCGAGCATCCTGGCCAAGATTCCGCGCGACCGCCCACCACGCCGCACCCCCCCCACTCCCTCACTTGTGCCCCCCCCCCCCGCCTGACACCGATCCGCCCCGCCGCCCCTCCACCCAGGGCCGCTGCCGCGTCCTCGCCGACGCCCTCCCCGCCTCGCTTCGCCTCGCCCCTAAGCTACCGACACTCCTTGCCTTGCAGATTCGCCCTCTTATGCCGCCCCGACTGCTTCCTCCCCGGCTTCATTGCTGCTTCCTCTGAATGGCTGATTGCTGCTCCATCGCGCTTGTGCTTGCAGATCCATCTGTTATGTTCGGCGCGACCGCATGTGTTCGAGGTGTGTGTTTCTACAGTGCGACTATTTTATTAGCGTGCCGTGATCGTTGAAAATTCTGTTCGACCGACGGGCCATCACTCGCCGGAGAACGGGTTGCGCTCAACCCCCCTGGGAACGATGCGGACGGGAGAGTTTCAAGGACTCTCCCTGCAAAAGGCTTAGTTTCCAGACTTGTTGAGTAGTCGGTTTGTGATGGTTCGCTCGAAGTTCTCTCTCAAACAAAAAGTGTTTGTGTGCGACTCATACGTAAAATATGTCAAACCGTTATGTGCATCGTAATTTGGAGCCTTTCTTGCAAATTTTGACGAATGAAGGGTGTAATTACAGTCATTTTTAACAGGATTCCGCAACCGCACACATTACGTCAGCTTCCGTAAGGGCTTTACATGCCGTTTATGGAGTCGGAATTATCACACATGGTTTGTGGCGTACACGCTCTCTTGATCTGATTCCATAAGCTTTCTTTCTGTGAGGATTCCTGAAAGGTCGCGTATATGGGACAAATCTCCGCCCGAAGAAGAATTAAGGCACAATGTACTGGATCAGATCTCAGCAGAACTACAGAACATCCTTTACTGAGTGAACCAGAACTTGTTTAAGAGGCCTCAAGAATTTATCAGAGCCAATTGTGAGCAGTTCCAGCACCTACAATAACGTGAGTACATTTTAAACTTTCCGGTAGAGAAAAGCCACCTTCCCTTTCGGCGATTCTACCGACCACTCTGTGTCGATTTCTCTGACATCCGTGACCTCGTTCGCCGATACAAAATCCCCACGCGACCGGCACATATAAAATGGTCGCACTGTAGGATGGCTAATGCAGAGGTAGGAGTCGATTGGTTCATTAACATGTTCATTAACATTCATTAACAAATGAGTATTTTTTAAGAAGACACGAATAATGAAAGATATTTCTAATATCCTGAAAATGGGACTTAAAATCACAATTAACATTCATCCCGCAAGGGAATGTCTCCGAACGAATTAAATCATTAAAAAATTGATCAGAAAAGTGAGATTTAAAAAAATTGAAGGGAAAGGTAGCGGAAACCAGATGTATTATTTATTATTAACGTAATAAATAATATATTAAGTGACATACTGTGTAATATATTTTCTCTACGACTATAGCAGGATGTATTCATTTCTCCATGTTATCGGATGCAGTAATCATGCCAATTCCACAAGCCGTGCGAGAATATTATTCTAACACACCTGTCGACCAATCGCATTCGTCCTAGTTCATTACACAACGACTTTGGGTTCTCGCAGTCGCCTACAGAGGCGCTGCGTGCTCTCCCGCAACTATCGTAAGACAGGTGAACCACGAAACAGTATGCGAGTTCACATAATTGTGGCCACTTTGTAAGGTAAAAAGTTTAGTATTTTTAAAACTTCAATATCAAAGTCGTAGAGAATATATTTTATTTTTTACTGATATGCTTATTATTACTTTCGCTTATCGCCTCCTATATTATTTCTGTATAGAGTATACATACCTTTTGCGGCCCTCACACGCAACCAATCGTTGTAAATGAGATCTATAAAGAAAGAGAGTTTCACGGGGACGTGAAGAATTGCTCTTTGAATTTAAAAATATGAAGGAATTGTTTAAAAAAATAATCTAACTATTGATCTCAAATGCAACCCGCAACATTCTGCTGTATTTTTGAATCTATATCGTTTAATAACCCCTAAACAAAGCGTTTTAGGGCCTGAAAAACCAAAATTTTGGGACTAAAGGTTTAAAAGAAACTTTTCTCACATCGAATTCTATAGGGTAAGAGATCATCTTGATCATTCTATTACATTTTGGCTGAATCGATACTTCTCGATTCTACCCCACCTGTTCAGAGCCTGTAGAATCTGCCAGTATACGTGAAATTAAACTAATTACTTAATATTCTACGCAATTGAATTAACGGATGTACATCTCTGATCGGTAATAACGTTAAATACGAAGAGTTTATATTGACAAGGGTGTATTGTATTGTTATCAGTTACAAGGAGACACATAGAACGAGTGACGGAGGATAACAGGGTCTTGAAGAAAAAAAAAATTAAAAGCTTAATATGGGAATGAAAAAATAGAGAAGAGGATTGGGTTTAACTGCGAGAGTTGTCGCACGGGTACGCTAGTTATAACCTATTATGCTTGTTATTACCTTCGATACGGAGTTCGATATACACTGCATAACTTGCCTGGTTCGAGAGGATGATGGTTACGAGGGAAATATGAAAACAGTTGAATGGTGCTACCGGGAGCGGTGGCTCAGTGCATTAACTGGTGTCACTGCAGCACCTCTGATAGGGCGGTCCTAGATTCGAGTCGCAATAGCGGCAGGATTTTCGATACTAGCTTTTCAGCTAGGTCGAATTCAGTCGCTGTGTGGAGGAGAATTCTAGCGGCCGACTGCTCTGATCGGTAGTTTACCGTAGTTTCTGCGATCAACACCAAGCGAATGCCGGAGGAGTACCCTAAGCAACGGGCCACGGGGCGCTCGCGATCACACCAACACTAAAATGTACTACACTACCACACATGCCGGGAGACCGGTCGGGGACTTAGAACTTGTCGGGACTGGGGCGGTGCCCCACTGGTGGGAGATACCTAGTTGACCTACGGGACTAATAATCATATTAGTTGACGCACCCGTAATAACTAACAATCAAATCGAATCATTGAATGGTGCTACATGTTCTGTTATTGAGGGAATTATGAAAGAGAATTATGGGAGGGAAATATGAAAAGACAAACTGAGTCAAGGTAACAACTAGTTAATAAGTAAATAAGTCAATCCGAATCATTAATATTGTGTAAAAAAATAAAATTATGTATGCATCACTGGCGTTAACTGGTTCTAATGATCTCGGGCGACAAAATCCGCCGTTTTGTCACCGCTCGATTATTAAAATCCTTATTACTCCCTTGGAGCATAAATACCTATTATTGATGGACATTAAAATTAATAAAATGAACGCTTATCAGCCGTCATTTATTAATTACGTTATTTTCTACGATTGATGATCAAGTCCAACTTCAAGACAATAGTAGTTAGTCTTGGTCGATTTGTTTAGTGGGTTATAATCAAAAGCATTCAACATTTTTTAATGCGTGAGAATATGAAGTTATACATGACGCAAGGATATTCTTACATCATGAGATTATAGTTGGCGAAGTTTTTATAGCATTTTTTAAAGGTGGAATATTGCCTGTTTTTAAATGCAGATTCGCGAGTGTATGTAAGCGCTTTGTCCAGCAATCGTCAGTCATATGTTTGTGAAACATTTGCCGTAATGCAAATTTTTAAGTTAAGATGGTAGTCCACTACAAAATATATGTACAGGCCTTGATAAACATTTCAGAAACATATTTAACTCTGTGTTCACAATGAATACTGATTGTATTCTTCCAGAATTTATAAACCTCGCTCGTTTAATTAGTGTTAAAGAATAAGTATTGAACGATATGAAACAAAATTTTCGAGATTTCCGATTTTCCACGTAGTGTGTATGAAGAACTTTTCTGTTGTAACGTTTCTACAGTTCGTTTTGTGCCATGTAACCTAGTTTTATTCGATTTGAATTCCCTCAGAAAAATGTTAAAGCACCCAATTTTCTTTTCTGTTTATCAGTTTCCTTTTGATTTAACCGTCTACGTGTGTGTCAACAATGCTTCATTTTTAGAAACTTGAAATCACTCATTTGCTACGTCTCATTTGCTATGTTTTGTTAGCTCGTTGTTTGGTCGCCAGACTTTTGTTTGCATTGTATGTGTATACTATTCTCGTACGTCGGCGGTGATGGCACTTGCAAACAATCTCAACGGAAGCGAGACTGCGGTTGAGCTTTTGTTGCCACTTGTAACAATAATTGTTGCCGGAGTGACAAGATTGCAAGTACCTATTTAGATATGCTTTATTTGCTTTACTTTAAAGGATTGGACGACACTGAATTACAGGCTTTCGGGTTTCGTTTGTTCTCACGCTCTGTATTCACAGAGTTGTATCCCAACAATGTGATTACGAAAGATTATGTAGCCACATTATTATTTTTATTATCAATAATAATAATTATTAATAATAATAATAATAATAATAATAATAATAATAATAATAATAATAATAATAATAATGTGACTAATGACACGACTAAATTTCACCGTAAAATTTATTTTGATATTGTATGTATATAAAATTGAACGAACCAGCATCAAGAGATAATGTATTGACGCAAACATATGTAATATTAATGTTGCGTACATGTTATTTTAATGCTTTTTGTGTTCGCGAGGTGTTGGTAATTTACGCCTACACAAAATGCATATATAGTAACACTCCTTCGAGGGGATATTTGAATTCACAATCAATGTTATTTCCCGGGAGAGTGGGTCTTCCTCCCGCGCTTGAACGTGGGATCTGGCGACGACCTGCGCATCATTTGCGGCGGCGATGGTGTAACGGTTAGCGTATCGAACTCTTATACCTACGTTCGCGGGTTTAAGCCCGATTGAAGCCGTGGATTTTTAAGGGCGAAAAAATCCTTCGTACGCCTTCTTTCGGAGGGGAAGTAAAGCCGGCTGTCCCATGTTAGTAGATTTACTACATGTAAAAGATCCTCAAGCCCAAATAAAGCCTCTGAGCTAAATTCAAATTACCTGTTTCGTCGCTCAAGTAATACCTTCTTTCCCTCCTAGTTGCTGAAAGGAGCGTAGCGAAATTTGCGTGGTCAGACGGAAGAGAAGGCCTCATTGTCTGAGTCTCGCCACGTAAAATAAGGCATCAATTATATTCAATTAATCAGATTTCTGTTTCTTGCGCCAGGTCTCTCTCCCTGCATTGCTTCATAAATAACAAGACCTTAGCTCCGTACTGGTGCTCGACATGTGTGGTAGTGTCGATCGATGCATTCTACATATTCTGTGATGAGAGCATCTAGGAAAGCTGTACTTGCCTTTAGTGTAGTCGTTTAGAGAGCGTGCATGCTGACCTACTGAATTTCATCAATGATTTGCCGTGGATTCTCTTTCGGCCGCTGTCGACGCGGCGACCCGAGAGGTGTCCTTTGAGGTCCCGCCGGCGCCTCCCGCCGTAAACGCCGCGTCCATACAGCAGCTCCGCCGGGGCTTCCTCCATATTGTGCTCCTGAAGGCGAATTAAAACAAAGCGCGTTTCAAGAAAGCTTAATAGATGTCTCAATGGCATGTGGCGGGCCATGTACTTGCTCACGAAGACACTACAGAGAGTTGCAATTATAACATTTGTTGTTTTGGATTGATGTATCGGTTATTCCTTTTCGGATCATGAATGCTGTTTTTAAAGGCGTTGATGAAGGCTTTTTCTTTATAATCTACTAGATTTGCATCATTATTGTACGAACTAACAGAAGTATGAATTTATCTCTATTAGATCAGCTGGCAAGAGTCACGTCATGCCTGCTAATTGCAATTGATTTTACAAAGAATCCTTACGGATTTTCTAATGATTCAAAGTTAAATTTGGGTAGACTCTGATTTATGTTTTCTGAAAAGAAGAGACTGGATTGAACACAGTGACGCCAAATAACATTTGAGATCCATTGATGACCTTCGTTGGGCTTAAGAAAATGCACGGATGTGTGAAAGTATACACAACCTAACATTCTATCATAACATCTATCAAGGCGTGCTCCAAAAGTTCAAGCAGTATCTTCTGCGTACGTGGTCTACGTGATACAGTGAAGACCTTGGGGAATTTTGAAGCTATCCCAACCTCTTCGAAGAAAGCTGAATTCAGGCAGTGAAGTCAAATATGAAGTTGAATCTTGAAAATAATAACGGCTGCTTGAAACGTAGCCATTTTAGTTACGTTACTACACTTGTTTTTATAAAAAAATTTGAAATGAAGCAAATTTTAAATTGTTTTATGCACAGTAATAGTTTTATAGCAAAAATGCCTTAACATTTTCTATCGCTTGTAAACAACATTTTTCTACCAAAACTTGAAAAATTGAAATCTTATTCAAATTTGACGCTTCCCTACGCTGCTGAAGGTAGGCGTGAAGTTTTTCATTTTAAACAATATTTAAACAATACCTTGCCCTAGATTCAACCTGAAACGTCACCATTCGAATACTACTCCCCGCGCACTAGCTTTAGGACGTACTGTGGCTTTGGGAAGATTTCATCATTGTTAGATTTATATGTTTATTTTAGCCTCTACGATAAACAGACGCCCGAGTGAAAAAAACAAGAAATGTGTAGTTCGTTTCTGTTTAGAGAAGCGAATATGTCTCTGTCAAGCTCCGTTGCACGCCCCACTGACAGAGTGTAAACCGTGTGCGCAGTCGCAGTACCAATGTCAAGTTCAATCGCTGCGGACGGGCGGGCGCAGGGCCGCATGGCGGCGCTTATCCGTGTCAAGAGCGCGGCCTTGCGCGAAGGTGGCGTGGGCGGGGAGGCGTGCATCTGGCGGCGCGGGCGCGACGGCCTAGCAGCGGGCAAAGGGGCGGGGTGGGGACGGCCACTGTCACGGGGATAAATGGATTGGCGAGGCTAACAGGGATAGGCGGGAGGTAAAATGGTTGCGGATCGAAGTGATGGTGGAGGGAAGAGGCGAAGGAATTGACGTTTGTGGGATGGTGATGGGGTGGTGGTGGGGGTAGAGGAGGAGTTGGCAGTGGAGAGGTTGGAACGGATGAGCATGATAAAAGCGCAGTTGGCGGAGGGAGGAGGAAGAGTGGAAGGTGCGGACGAGGAGCAGCAAGCGACGAGTTCCAAAGATCCGGTGGGCGCCGGAGAGGCTGCGGGGTCGCGAAGCGAGTTGCTGGAGGAGAATAAAGGGAGCGGGAAATGTGTCGGGGCGGAGAGAACGTGTGGTGTCATGGAACACCGGAAGGCTGCGTGTGACGGCGCGTAGTGGAGAGGAACGGCGGTGGGCGATGGGGCGGGGTTGTCGACGTGTGATGGAGCGGTGTCGGCGCGGAGAGCGGGGGCGGGGGCGGGGCCCGCTGCGCCGTTGGCGCGCCGCCAACTCGGCCGGCGCGTGTGGGGCGGAAGCCAGCCGCAGCGCACGCGTGGCTCCCGGAGGACGCGCCGCGTCGCCGCCTCGTCAGCCAGCGGCGCGCGCAGCCCTCGTTTTGTGGCCCCGCCGGGAAACTGCACACGAGCTGCTGCCAGCGGCTTGCGGTCTGCTCGCTGGAGATGAAATGCGCGCGGCGAGTGTTTTCGGTGGCTGTTGGCGGCAGAGGGTGTAATTTGAGTGGTTGTCTGCAGCATGTAATAATGAAGTAGGAATTTATTTTTCTCCACTATGTTGAGGAAATGGAGTCTAGGCGATGCGTTTTTTCCCTTTTCACGTGAAACGTCTTTAAAGTTGGTATGTGTGTGTATCGGAGTATTGTCGCTTGGTAATACAGTAATGTAACTTTATGTTAAACAAAAACTTCTGTTACTAAGATATATCTTTACAATTTTACTTCTTGAATTATTTACTATAGTACCTTTGCGAAGAGGAAATAAACCATTATTTGATCATATAATTTGAGAGGTAAATGGCGCCTGTATCATTCAATGTTTGACGCTTTCAGAAGTAACTGTAGCCTTACACACCGCATTCATAAAGGCGTATTTCCGTGGTAGGTTTGTCCATCTTAGAGGGAGTTGTCGAGTTTCAGCGAAAACGAGTACCCGAATACGAGTCCTGGTTAGAGTAACTTACGCTAAGAATATAAGATCTGAAAGGCGGGAATCAATGCAAGTTGTGTCATTGGTTACATTACCTCTGTACATTAAAACCCATACACTACACTCACAAGCACCCTCACAACGATTCACATCAGCACGTCTTTAACACTCGACACTCGTTTGAGAGCAACATTAAGAATCCTCCGCGTGCTTTCTCGCCACTTGCCGTTTTGGCAGCCAACGTGTAAGAGGCGCGACTCGGTTTATTGTGCCAACGACAGGATTTATTGTGTGAACTGCAACTACCTAGGCGGATTGCGATCTGTTCTCTAGAGACGAAACGCTTGAGCAGTGTATTGTCATGTTGTTGTCTAAATCCGAGCTGATGCACTTTACCAGGATGAGATAATCACGTTTCCAGTTCTGCTTAATTTTCATATTATTTTCTTCCAGTCTTTTTTATTTCAACTTTCCCCATTGTTTTATTTAGGCTTTAACATAACGATCGCTGTTGTGTTGTAGCCACTCTTTTTTTTTTCTTTCACGTCATACTTGTCCTGTTTGTTCTGTAACCTTTTTACTTTAAAGTTCCAAACAAACAATAAAAATAGAAATGTAAGAAAATGAGGGAAGCGATGAAATTACGTTGACTGTTTTACTTTGTTGTAAATGTTCATTTCAAAATAATATAATAGTTTTTAGATGTGTGAAATGATCACATTGGTCATTTAGACTATGGTGATTGAATAGAGACTTATGTGAACTTATCCTGTATATTTAATTTGAGTCTAATAATTCTGCAGCGCCAATTCAAAAATACTCACCCATTAAAACGATATTTTGATTCATGTTGTCTGAGATACTTGGAAATAGCCTCTTGTTTCAATTCATGAGACAGAATATAGTGTCCGCGTATGTAATCCAGAATCACTAGCGTTTTAGAATGTAACGATTACATTCGTAATAATGTGCTTTATCAGTTTTGGGGTTACACTGTGATGGTACTAGATAAATTTGGAGGTTCAAGGATGGTTTTCACGATGTTTTAATATTGACCGTAGTCGAATATCTTCAGTAAGTTCGCTGAAATATCATAGCATCTTATTTTTTGGATTCAAGTAGTATTGGTTATCTCTTCTGGCCACGACTCACTTCGTGCGCTGAGTTTATTTCTACCTTTAGGCGACTCTTAAGCACGCCCCTTTGAGGTCGGGCGGTGTGTTACGGCGCATTTCCAGGCCGGCTTCATAAATTATCTACTCGAAATGTTTCGGACTCGACAGCCCACGCGAATTCCTGCCTGAAATAAACTTCTGCAGCCAGTATGCTACAGAGGCATGATGCGTTAAAATAAAGTTGGATTTTATATTGTTTGTTTCTTTCGAGGTTGTTAGATGTAAATGTTAGTACACCCTGTTCTCGTTAAAAAAATGTTTGATCTTCGTGCACGAAAGAAGATGAGCGATATCGAGTAGGTATAATATTATGGCATTTTCTCTTATAAATGTAATAGTAGGATAATGGATCACGGGATCGGTCAGTTATTGAATTACACTAGTTTGCCAACTTTATTAACGGTCGTGATTTCTACAATGATAAATGTAATACTAAAGAACACGTGTGGTTCAGGAATGTTTGTATTTGAGTAAAATATTATATTCCAAGTTGCTTACCATCATTCAAGGTATTGTATTTTTTATTCATTTACTTCTTTTCAGTTGTATTCAGCTTTAGTTGAACAAATAGTAGTATTTTTTCTTATGATAATATTAAGAACTTGTCTTGAGCGTAGTGGCGTTGTCTTAATTTATATTTTTCTCTCTCATTAAAATGTGCTTCTAAAGATACATCCCTGCACTTGTGTTCCCGATTTCGTGACAGGGAAGTAAAATATAATTTCTAGGGATTGCGTTTTAATAATTCGTAGAAATGCCTTTTAGGAATAACCTTTGTCATAACACCTGATACGAACAGTTTGAACTGAAGAGCTGAGTGCGTCATCTCAAGTGCGTGTGACAGTTGCTTGAGACGAGTATTGTGTCGGGAGAGAATGTAAAAATATCGAATTGTCCTGGCACTGAACGTTGTGTGATGAAATCCAACATTCAATGGCTTGTTGCGTCAACTGCTAAGGTGCTTTGAAGGAAACGGTGCGTCAGCCGTGGCGAGAATTCATATCTTTTGTTGATACAAAAATACTGCGATCTATTCAGGGTATACAGAATCAGAATATTCCTACATCACCAACGGTAAACGAAATCTCTTCTTGTCATTTTGAGCCGCTTGAACTGACAGGGTATTGTTATCTTAAACATTGTTGATGTTGTGTGTCTCCATTGTCTTTTCTATCATCATTTTTTAAAATAACTCTACCTTCTATGTTTTCCTAATTCACCACCCACACTACAAAATGTTATATACTTACAACCTCTGTAGGACTCTAACACAGCCTGTATTTTTATCTTATTTTTCCAGACCTTATTTTTCTCTCTTCTTCTGATCTACCTCTGAGTTTGTCAATAACCCTTCACTTGTCTCATATGCTTGGTGCTTCTAAATTCGTCCAGATATCATTTTCTAACGTTGATGTCTGGCGTGTTGGTTGGCGGTTTTACTCCTGACGGTGAAACTTATAAACTGAACCTTCAAATATTATGTATTTAAAATTATCTCTTTTGTGGTGATGTAACGTTTCTAAAGATAGTTTATACTTTCAGACGGTCGGGAAGTTCACTGAATCCTGTCATCACATTACTCAGCAGAGCACTCCCAATTTTACTAGAGAATATGAAGCACGTAAATTTTATTAACACTCCTAAATATCGTTTTCAAGCTGAGAATTCTTTGGAAATAATTGAATCTGAAGCCGTAATATTTGGCAAGTGCAAATGGTACATTCACTTGTAATGATTTCAGAGTTGTTAGTAAGTTCTTTCGCCTTCCAGCTATTACGTGCCACACCTGAGTAATAAAGAAAACTAGTGGTGATACAACAGGTACTCTCTCGCTTGATTTGTAACGACTACGACATTAATACTACTTCAAAACTACAAAAGTAATATTAAGCAGAAAACATTTTTCCACGCTGGGATTCAAACTCATTTCTTAGGATTAACACTTCATTCACGTTACCCTCACATCACTAGTCTCTTGAGTAAACTCATCGTTTCCGACGCTTTAAAAACGTAGTTGAACACTTGCAGGTGCAATTTTAAAAAATTCAAACTTTTCATTGACATTATTTCAAGACCTGGTTTTCAACAACAGATTTCATTACTAAACTAGTGGTGTTACAACAACACATATTTTCTCGCATTATTTGTAACGGTTACGTACGAATAAAATACTACATCACATATTTGTGTAAGTTTTGGAAAATTAAAAGTTTACAGCAAAATGAAGTTTAAGTCATGTATTTTGGTGTAAGGGGCCCACAAAACAGTTTTTCTGTTGAAAAATGGACGTTTTTGCTTCAGCATTACCATACTTTCTCGTAAGTAGTATGCGTAGAACTTACCGTAAGAGAAAATAAGATAATTACGTGAATGGTATTTTTGAATTCGTATATGGTGTGCTATTTCCTTTCACGCCACCATTTGAAAAGAGCTGTGTCTTACATGGTCCTTAAACCAGCAATATTTTGTTCTGCGCAGAACGGTTGCCACCGACGCCGTCAACGGTTAATTTACTCGCCTGAGGTATTCGATTTACTCGTGTGAAAAAACACGAAAAGAAGACTCTTCTGTGGCTGCTGACGGGTCCAGAATGAAAACTCACTTACCCATATTCCATGGGTAATATCTCTCTGAAGAGCAAGCGCGAATGCTGACGTCACCGTTACCAGGCGGGCGCCTGGGTCTTCAACGACCCTGGGCTTCAACCTGAGAGGACCGCGCGTGGCACGCTGTCCTCCCACCGTTCTGACCAACCATCCCACGCGTGCCCTGTCCCCCTCTCCGCTGTCCTTTGACGCGCGTCTGCGGTTCGAGCCCCACGAGGCGCAACCGCTGCGATGCAATTAGCCGATGCTTTGAGGCGCCACCGCCGAAGCGCGACGCGAGCGGCATGCGAAGGCGACGCCGGCGCCGTGTGGGGCGGAGCAGCTCGCCAGGGCCACGCGCTGCTCTTTGCTGCTTCCTCGACGCGGCGCCGTCATGGTTGCTCCAAGTTTAGGGTCTCTAACTCTTTAGAATTTGTTGCGTTACAACAAGTCATGCTTTCTCGCTTTATTTCTTACTTTCGCAATTTTCCAGAATGCAGGGAGTTCAACGAAAATAAGATCTGCGCTATTATTTTATGTCCCTTGTTGTATACGTTGAAAAAATCTGAAGAAGAAATTTTGGAAGTGTTTATCAGAAAGTGTTTATTTTATAATTTGCATTAACTTTAAGCAGAAATTACGCAGAAAAGACTCTTAAAAAAGTACATAACCTTTTTCAAAGTTTAGATTTTTTAGAACAGATTTAATTTAAGAAGAAAAATCTCTATTTTAAAATTTTTATTTTTGCAATGTGTATTTTGAACTTTTTGCAATCTTCAAAATACAGAGAATCCGCCACAAATCTGAACTAGCAAATCTTGTAAGGCCCTCAAAGTTTCACTTACTCCAAGTAATACGAATACTTACGAAAAACTGTGCTGTGTACACATTGGGCTTTGTACAGAACCAAATGAGCAAAAAGTACAAACTCGCAGTAAGCAGCTAAAAAAGAGGATATTGTTATTCGGTATTTTAAAAACAAATCTTGTGCACTTTTAGATGTTTGGAATCAAGATGAACGAGATAAGGGGTGTAGAAACACAGGTCGTATCAATAGCCATCAGATCTATGAGTGATGTTCCGGAAAATTTGTGGAAAAAACTTCCAGGTCATTCGAAAGACTAGTAGTGCAAGACACTGCGTTTTTGAGAACTTACTATCCTCAACATAGTAGACAGGCACTAAATCTGATCCGCACGTAAATGGATGCAACATGAAATAGATTTTATTTAACTAACTCCTCAAATATTTAGTCGTGAAGATCGGAGATTAATAATAATAATAATAATAATAATAATAATAATAATAATAATAATAATAATAATAATAATAATAATAACAACAACAACCGATTCGATGGCTGAGATCGTTAAGGCAGTAGTGCAGTAGCGGTCCAGAGGATCGCGGGTTCGAGTTCCGCCTCGGACATGGTTGGGTTGTGTCTGTTTCCTCTTGTGTATGTCTATTTCAACATCATCATACCTTCACCCCATACTCCAGGGCTAACAACCCTGGGGTATAAAAATGGAGTTTGCATTGAATTGCAAGATTTAATGGTTATCAGGTTTCCAAATTCACGGACATAGCTTTTTTGCTTGGATATATCCCAAGCTTGAGAACTTAAGAGGTATGTCAGAGTTAATATTTAAATTTCAATTCGTCAGATTGGAAATCCATTGGAACAAGAATAGCGACTCGAGGGAGTAATCTCGTTTGGAATTGATAGGGGAGGGGGAAGTGAAAGAGGAAATGCAGATGGACGTCGAAAGATTCTTCTGATTGATATGGCTGCCGTCTGGGAGAAATGCGAAAGGTTAGCATGCGGAAGGCCTGGCGAAGAATACCTCTAGAAATGGTCTTTATAATGGAAAATGGTATTTATTAACGTTATTGATAAAAATATTAGTATTATCATCATTGTATGTTTTAATTAAGTTAGCCACCTTAATTTCACCATTTAGCGTAAGCAAATAACACTTCCTATGCTGTGACATGGACGTCATTAAATTGTGCAAAACCCCTTCTTTTTATCGAATAGAGGTCGACAAATGATTTATACAAAAAAGTCATGATTGTTAACGGGATGAGAATTATTGTTCCGATTGAGTGCATTTGTATTTTCGTCAACTCGTTAATTTTTCCAATCATCCACCAGTGATCCTGTGGAAACCCGACGAATGAGAGCTTTGTAGGGCGTGTGCGAGGCTGGGAAGGGAGGCGTGTGTAGGTGGGCACGTGCGAGTGAAGGTGCGCGCGTGGGTGCCGACAGCGCGGGCTGCACGCCAGAGGCCGAGTGACGGGGTGGGGCGGTGGGGCCGCTCGGCGCTGAGCGCGGCCGTGCATTGTCCTGCGGCGAGGCCCCGCGCGCCGCTCGATTTGCGACCTCTCCCCCCGTGCCCACTGCTGCTGACCGCAGCGCAGCAGCTTCGCAGTGGGCGTTCCGCGAACAAAATTCGTGACCAGCGTGCTTCGACAAAAATTTTGGGCACGTCATGGTAAGTGCATGGGTCATGCCAAACAATATTCGCATTAAAAATTGGTGTTCACAAACCTTCTAGGATTGTTTTGTTGTTTTGTTTTGGATATCAAAAACATGCCATACTTTAGATTTTTAGAAATTTAAAGTCAATTATGAGAGTCGAGATAGTTACAGATTCGTATTCGGGTTTTCAATTCCCTGCACTCCAATGTAGCAATAAAATATAGTATGTAGGTTCAACTGAATACGAACCTACGATTAAAATTTTATTATTAAAGATGCTACGGAGTTCTCTTTGAAAAAATAAAATTACATGTAAAATAATTTAATTTTAAAATCTCATCTTCATTTTTATAGATATTCACTGCACTAAATGAAATATGAAAAAGAAATCTGCTATGAAAAATGTTACCTCTTGATTCCCAGGTCGTATTTAATTTTATTGGTACCGATGAGTATTTAATCGCTAGTGTGATAGATTAACTAATGAAACTCGTTATTCCATGAAAACTGTTATCACTAGCTTATGAGTGGAAAAGTTCTTGTGGTTAGTTTTGTGCTTGAATAAAAGCGCTAAACACCACCCAAATATCAGTTTGGAGTTTTGTCCAATTTGTTGGAGGAAAGGGGCTTGTGCGCGCTCCTCCCTCGTCCACCTGAATTCGTCCGTCCAACCGTCCGTCTGTCCGTTGGAGCGCCCGCGCGGGCGTCGGGCAGCCGCGAGAATGCCGCCCTCCGCTCGCCCGCCCCATCGGCCGCGGTCGCCAGCGAACAAAGGGCAGCCACTTGATGCTGGGACGACTCCATGCGGCAGCCCCGCAATTCGCTAATTGCTTGCGCACAAACCTAACGGCCCGCAGCATCGATAATTGGACGCATGTCCTGGATTGGTGTTCTGATCTTTAGGAAGCGGAACGCGGGTCGTCAGTGTTTGTTTGAGGGGAGGGGAAAGCTCTTTCGTTGAATTGAATGATGGATTCGTGTGGCTCTACAGTTTTCGTTCCGCACAAACATGTAATACATTTAGAAGTAGCAAATGAAACATGATGGTTGATTATTCCATTGATTGCAAGGTGATTTTTTTAGGTAGAGGTTTGGTTACTGCAGTAAATTATGAGATCCAACTAAAACATTGGTGTGATGTGAAGTGTAATGCACATATTGTGATAACTGCACATCCAAAACTAAGACGAATGAAATAAAAATAACGAAAATAAAGAATCGACAGATTTAGTAGACGTAATCACCCTCTTTTATTTTTCAGTACGAATATAATATGTTTTTCTTCCCATCAGTCACTGTGTATAAAAACGATTAAATATATTTATAATGCACACAATGGTTATATATTTCAAAACAAGTGTGCAGAAAGCATGAAAAAAAATCTTTACAAGTATTCAATTTCGTCACAATGGCATAACTCTAGTTATCTTCGATTCATTGGCAACAATCATGAAGAACTATCTATATAAGGTCCTTTTTCGTATCGGTACGATGGCCAATTTTAGGCGGAGTGAAGGAAGGATCGATAGCATCAATATTTTCGGTGAACGCAACCGAGACCGCTTGTTGCCCAAGTGCTTAAATGGACGCGACCAGTGGGGCGGAGTAGTGGTTCGCTTGCGCTGTGACCGCCTAGCAAAAAGCATTTGCTGTTTGCGCCTCGATGGACCCGGCGGAACTTTGTTGGTAAACGTGTGGCGCGAATGGAGTCGTTTTTCACATTTAAAGCCGAGATTGCTGAACGGACGGGTATCGCAAATGTGAATGCTGAGTTCGTATAGCTCGTGTAGTTTTCTTCAGTTGTAGTTTTTTCCTTTTCAGTTGTAAAGTAGGATTTTTTTATAATACAAGTTGTAATTAATGGTAGTCACACGATCGAAAGAAATTTGTGTAATTTATCGCTGTTGTAAACAATTCCAGGACTCTTTTTAAAGGAATATCTATTGACAAACATTTTTGGTGAGTTTTCCTTACATTTTTCCGTGTCATTTGGATTTAAAAAACCAAAAGCCGTTGTTCAAAAGTCATGAAAATAACTGGTAATTTTATAATTTATGCAATTTTATATATAATACTATAAAAGTGTTAGAGTTAATAGTGAAAATGGCTTTTGCAGTTCACTAATACTTTTCATTTTTTAAATGGCTATGTTCACTTACGTGCTAACTTCGTTCTCGTGCTTTATAGCTTGGATATATATTAATTAATACTCACAATTATGTGAACATTCTAAAAATTTATACATAAAACGAGCCTTTAGAGAGGTTACTTCTGCCCTAATCAATGTCTTATTTCATCAGTATTGAAAAATACCATCGAGAAAAGAGCAATGCGAGTAATTCACAAATACGCTATACGTGATCACTAATTAACTGAGACATATATCAGTTCACCTCAAAAAAGTTCTCCGGAGACTTCCATCAAACGAAAAGAACTGCTGACAGGCATTTCCAGCGCCCTCTCACGCAAGCTGCGGAGAGCTGTTAATCCCTGGAGATTTCTTCCGCTTCGCCACCCGCTGCGGAGGGAATCCTGCCATAGTATTAGTACACAATGTGGCACTCGAATCTCAACCCGGTAATTGAAACGAGTTCGACTGCACCGACTAATTGAAACCCTTCCACCCGCGCTCGCTTATTTTCTGTTTGCTTTTCATCGTTTGTTTTTTTTCGTTTTTTTTTCGGAAAATGGCTCGTCGTGCAAGAAGGAATATGCGTTCCCGTGGAAGCCATTTTAATGATTTCCCGAGAGGCTGAAGGAATTAGGAAATGAAAAAAATTTCGGAGAATGAGCCTGGGTTGTTGTTTTATCAGCAAGTGAGCGGAATAGATGGCAAAATAACAGAGAAAAGTTATAAATATACAGGATGATCTTGCTCTCAAATTTCTATGAAGCATAAAAATTTGAATAATTTTTTTTATTTTTCATCTTTCATTTTCTGTTAATTTAAAAAGTA
This sequence comes from Teleogryllus occipitalis, assembly GCA_011170035.1. Taxonomy (NCBI): domain Eukaryota; kingdom Metazoa; phylum Arthropoda; class Insecta; order Orthoptera; family Gryllidae; genus Teleogryllus; species Teleogryllus occipitalis. The sequence continues at coordinate 288,829 of BLKR01001001.1, read as the reverse complement.
GATAATATAATTTGTTTTTTGTGGCTAGATAGATACAGAACAATTTTTCTTATTTCCTTTTATTTTCTGGCATTCGTAAACATTGGTTTATAAAATTAGTTTGGTATTCATAACGAAAATTATTAAATTTTTTCAGGAATATTACCTGTTCGTTTATTGTTTATTAACATTTGATGCTGTGAAGTTCTTAAGTCTTTCAACTAACGCCGCATCTAGCATTCTGGGAAGAATTTCGTTCCTCTAAGGCAAACAAAGAACCACGACATAAAGAACAAAAACCTCAATAAAAACGTGGGAATTGACGGGGCAGGATGCGAAGTGTTATCACTCTGCGCACAGCTACAGAAGAAGCTCGTTTCTGGAGAGAGCGAGAGCAAGGGGAGCGGAGGCGTCGAGATTCGATCGCGCCCATTGGAAGCTCCTGAGAGAGTGATGTAGCGCCGCCCGCCGCTTGCTGTCACGAGAGAGAGGGGCGGGCTGGAAGAAAAGAGCGACGAGATTTAAACCAGGGCAGGGAATACAAATCATTCTTCCGTCCGACATTACAAATTTATCACTTCCAACTATCAATGGTAAATTGATGTTTATTTATGCTTTGCCTGTGAAAAATAGGTGGTGACGGTGTTTAAGGTTTAAAGACAACTGAGATGGTGGAGGAAGAATAAATAGCTCTTGCAGCTTCAATATTTGCAAGCATATTTAAGATTATGCTTGCAAAGAACTGCTTGGGGAGATAATGTGGAATCAATTTTGTAAACCAGGAAATGTGTCAATCCAATCACCCTGCAGGTTTAAAATACATTTCATTGATTTTCATGTATTCTTTTCTGCATGTAAATAGTTTATTAATTTAAATATTAAGGTAATGCAATCGACAATTGAAGCATGAGCTGTAACAACTTTGTTAGCGACAATTTTATGAACATTAAGAATTTTGTATAAGAATATTTTATGTTCTCCTCTTCGACACTGGAAAAGGCATCAACGATCAAATAGGCGCTGTTGATGTGAGAAAAGTGTTGGGGAAATATTGGCTACCCTTTAACAACGTTGTATGCGGGAAGAATGAAGGGCGTTAATTCGGTCGCGTTCTGAACTAAACGAACGAACGAAAATTATTGCAAAACGAGAAGAAGAAGAAGAAGAAGAAGAAGAAGAAGAAAAAGAAATTTTATTAAATAGAAATAGAATGCCAGAAAAATATGCTGGGATGAAGGTGAAGAGTATCGTAACTCAAGAAACATTCTCAAACTTGCGTTGCCGGAACCCAATGAGATACGTAAAACAACGTTGCATGTAGAAAAAGTTTTTTCTTGCGTATCACGGCTTATTTAATTTAATGTATAACATTGCAGCAACAATAAGGTGTAATTTTACGTAGGGGACATATAAGTTTTAAAATATTTTAAAAAGCGTTAATTCCATCTGTTTATGAAATATTACATTTCTTCGGGAAAATATTTGTTTCCGAGTAAATGTTTGTAGAAATGGTTGTTTGGCAGGACTTCCATTGTTTTAGAAAAGGAGTTTTACAATCATTTCCGTTTCATGAAATATAACGAACAAACGTCATACCTGCCTTAAAACGTCACTAGCTTTAGAACCGGAAAGATTGAAGCAGCAGTTTGTAGACGATAAATCGCTGTAGTGTGCTGGCTAAATCATGTAAAACGCAAAGTGAGGATAAGTAAGAATTTTTTAACGCATAATGAAGCTTGCATGAGAAGGAATTCTCAACTAAAAATAATTCGAGTCTTATGGATGCCTATTTCTAGTAATGACCCTACATCAATACGAGTTAGAACAATTTCCCAACCTTGGAGACCATTCTCCTTGAATAATTCCAAAAAAGAAAGAAGTAGTCAGAAAAGCCAGCATAATTTTCGAGATATTGCACCGTCAACATATTTCACACTTTTTCATACCAATCTTGCTAAAAAGTAAGTTCTCTTGAACATTTCACAGATTCGTCTACCTCAATACAATGAGTTCTACAAAAGTTCAGCAGCTGAAAATTATCTATTTTTTAATCTGAAAAGTACGAGATGTACCTTTGCAATTATTAATAAAAGTATTATTTTCTATATTAAAATATAATTGTAAATTATTGCCACATTATTATTTTCTGTTCATTCTATTACCTTTCAATTTTACTTTGTATAAAGTACTCCTATGTTATTCTCAGAATGTGAAATTTTGAATATATATGTTAATTTTCAATTAAAACATTCTAAACTTAACAAAAAATGTTCATTTTTGATACAATATCACTGACAATATTACAAGATTGTTTACGATGATGACAATATTACAACATTACAATATTCTCAGTACCAGCTGAAATACAATATTGTAATATTGGAGTAACGGACTTACATTGTTAAAACTTGAAATTAGTTGCTAAATATTAGATGAATTACTTTGAAAAATATGTTGCCCATTCTATTTCTTGATTAAGTAATAATGTTCGTGTATCGCTATATATATAGAATGTTATTATATGGAATAAAATTTCAATCTTGCATTATTTCATATATGCTTTGTTGGAGAACTCGGATATTACTAAAAAGTAAGAATCTTGTTAAATTCTTTCATATCCAGTCATTGAATAAAAAAGTATATCACAATGTGGACTCTAGAATTTTACAGTAGCCACAAAAATTAGCTCAACATGTCACGTACAATGTTGTTAAAGCCCTAGCTTCAATTATATTTGTGGAATTAATCTGCTTTATTATCTTAGTCAAAAGTGATATTTTAAATTTAAGAATATATATATATATATATATATATATATATATATATATATATATATATATATATATCTGTGTGTGTGTGTGTGTGTGTGTAAAACGAAGTGAGAAATGTGATTTACATATTTACTTTTGTTTGGCATTTCAGGATTGTCACACACTCTCTATAACTCGATACACCCGGTATAAACTAGAGTATTTCAGGGTACAAACTGATTTTGTTCTGAGCAGGTCTTACATCAAAACATAACACACCAAACTGTTGTTTCGTTTGCTTGTTTGCAAAATGACGAAAGACAGCAACGTCGTTTACGAAAATCAGGAGGCCAAGGCTCACCGAGGCAACGATAAATAAAACACAGTTGTGAACACACGAGGAGATGGGATGACGCAAGAAAAGGGAAAAAAACAAGGTTAATTATTAGGTGAAGTTAGAGTAAAAGAGGCGAAAATATCTTCCACCTAAAGGGTGTTGGTGAGAATCATTGCTTATAAAGAAATACCATTTGGCGTTGATACTCGGTTCGCAGAGCTAGAAACTTTACAATTGTGTATTTATTTTCAATGAACTTCATTTCGCCTACTTGTTGATTAAAATTATTTTAATCTTTCGAAGAATTTCTTTTAGAATTTTCTTCAAAATGTAGGCTGACTGTGAATATTGGATTTTCAACATCATCATCATCATCTCTTCAGGGTTTAGGAGGGATTCCTGTTCCGTCTTCAGCATGCAATCTTAATCTTGGACGGCCGACATCCCTTTCACCTTGAGGTCTCTAGTGTTATATTTGTTTCGGGATACGGTCACCACTAATTGTGTAGATGTAGGGACCATCGGATCCGTATTCGCGTACTTTAATTATTAATTTATTAATTACTTCTAATTCTTCGCTTTTTATTTTTATTTTGTCTAATAAAGTGCAGCCTTTGACTTGTCTCATGAACCTCATCTCAAACGTCTGAATTCTGGTTAAATCTTTTTTTTTTTCATGGCCCATATATCGCATCCATATGAAGCTTAACGGCACATTCGATGCTTAACGTATTAATATATGAAATTTAACGTATCGCACATTAATTTTTTGTTTCTTGCGTACTAATTACGTCGTATAGAAAAAGTTATGCAATGCTACGGCGAAAAATGCCTATTTTTTAGCAGAAAATGCCAGTGTCATTTTGACCTCACGCCTTTTTTGTCTTTTCATTATGAAAATTTGTAACAGATTTTAAACTATTTATATTAACTATTTATTTATATAAACTATTTATATATTATAAAAATTACATTTTTATAGAATTTTCAAAATCATTTGTATAAAATAATTCATATTAATATATTTTTTACTTAACTAAATTATAATTAACTCTGTGACATTACTGATAAATAATCATAAATAAAACCTTATCTTTACCAATATTTTTTTTAAATCTATTTTTTCGTATTATCATTTTCTGATACACATATTTAACGATAAAATATAAACGTTATTGCAAAAATAGACTCGTATACACTCCTTAAAAATGTTTGGCAAATATTCATGGCACATTGACCAGCAACATGTATCCCTTTTTTTCTTCTTTTTTTCGGTCATTTTTACTGACGTATTGCGCATCGCGTCATTTGCCTGGCTACTTGTAGGTTACATTTAGTACCGGGAATAGATTTCTTCAATATTACTGAAGTAGTTGCTTTCTAGTTAGGTGCACGTTCAAGAGTGATGTTTATGTGAGGTTCGGCAAGTTGACATACCAGCATCTTCAAGAATTCTGCTATGACAGACATACCCATACTCCACCTCTTCCAACAATCTAGAGATAGAGATTCATGGTCTGTGTCAGCACAAGACACAATTTTCGATGAAAACGCCATTACTAAGACAGTTGCGTAACTCGCGTTGTGGTACCGCTGCGACCCCAACAAATATTTTCACTCGCGCCTCTGCAAAGCAACTGCACGAAATTCAACGGTACTTCTCAGATCTAAAGATAAGAAAATTATTTGAATGTTAACAGCATACCAACGTTCTCGAAATATAGGCAGGATATTCAACTTCGAAATTCGTGTGGGGTCAAAATTGCACCACGACGAGGGTTCAATAAGGTACAATTTTTTAAAAAGATTTTCGCGTATTTTTCGAGCAATAAATATAATTTTTAAAACAACATTAAAAAACAAAAAAAGGCTCCAATTTCTTTCTTTAAACTTCTTAAATGCACAGAACAAAATGCACTGCATGACAGGACAAAAACGTTATTTTGATGTACCCTTTTATTTTTCAACAATCATCCTAATGTATTGTAACGAATATTGCGTCATCTGGCGGCGCCACCACGAACTACCTGTATGCGCGGATTGCGACATCTGCCGGCGGCCCTCGAATGAGATGATCCGAGAGTGTTCGCGGCGCTTATCGCAAAGTTCAGAAAATTCTCGACGGCACCCGCCGAGTATAAATACGCGGCGGCCGGCGACTGCGGGTCAGTCTTAAAGGCCGCTCCACAATAGCCCGCGAACGGGAACGGGAACGTGAAGGCGAGGACGGGAACGGAAACGGGAGATATGTGAGCTTCACAATAAACGCCAACGGGAAGAGGAATAGCGCTATGAACCAGTAGAGGCTAAAACGAGAACTTTAAGAAACAGTTGCCGAAACCAAAGCACTTGCAGCTATGCTACTGTTACTCTTTGTATTGCCATGTGTCTGATGTGTTTGCGTGAGCTGCTATGAATAAAAAATACTTTAACGAAAGAATACTAATTAGAAAATATAACTCTAAGTACAAAGAATGCCAAAACTACTACGAACTTACGGAAAATACAACCACGAGAAACTAAAATTTTGTCAATAAACGAACAGCTCCAATGTACTTTAACGAAACATTTTTTTAAATGTGGAAAATTTTAATTCTAAGTATTAATATGAATAGAAAAACGAGTATACTATAATTACTAAAAATAACTAAAACAACTCAAGAATGACTAACAAAACCCGCTTCAAGCCCTAACCTCGCAAATCCACGCTCTAACCTCAATATCGCCCTACTCTCAATTCCGCTTCAGACCAGTGTCACCTGTCGCGCGTAGTTCGCGCGCTTGATCAGCTGGAAAGCTTCGCAGCCATTTTCTGCACTTTCATTGGTCGAGAGGCTTCGCGTTCCCGGGTTGAGATAAATGTTGACCATCCTTCCCGTTCCCGTCAAGCTTCGTATTCCCGTCGAGTGAACGCCTGCCTGAGATGTCCATCTTTGAACTTTACGTTCCTGTTCGCGTTCCTGTTCCCGGGCTATTGTGGAGTGACCTTGAGTCTAAAGTGGAAGCTGAGCTGGAAGTGTGTGCATCGCGGTGAATAGCAGTGCAGTGGTTGTGCTCAGTGACGTGAACCGTGGCCAGCGCTGTGAACTGTGGTCAGTGCAGTGGACTGTTGTCAGTGCAGTGGACTGTGGTCAGTGCATCGAACAGTGGTCAGTGCTTAGGTCTGTGCGACAGTGCAAAAGAAGTGAACAGTGTAAATAAATAATCAAGAGAAGTGTAGTGTAAATAAATAATCAAGAGAAGTGTGCCTTATAAAGAAATAATCAAGTGAAGACTATCTGTACATAAATCATTTACAGTAATCATGTTAAGAAACAAAATAAACGTTTTTGTTAAAATAATATCCTTATTTTAATTCACAAAATAGATTCGTAACAGTATGTTCAAGTAATATTATAATATTCCTTAACCTATACAAATAATTCGAGAAAGTACTTGTTGTAGCACCAATATTTATACTATTACAAGAAGAATTTCCATGGCTGATTGTACATCACTATGCCCCTGAAAGAAAATTATTCATGTCTCCTACTTTGACACACTTTTGGACGCACCTAATGCATCACAGTTATATATTAAGACAACGTTTTCATATCTTAATATAGATCACAACTTTGGAAATATGCAACTGTGATCAAACATGCGTCTGTGATCGGACGGTTCTAGGTTCGAGTTCCGACTGTAGCAGATTTTCAGTACTAGCTAGATAGGTAGATTGGAATAATACGTTGACTGGAGTAGAAGGCTAGCGGACTGACACCCTAACCGGTAGGTTTTGACGCTTTCTCCGGTCAATAAGAGGTGAATGCTGGAATAATGCCTTAACAAACGGGTTACGGATCGCGCGTGATATTTCCTTTCTCATCATTGTCCCTTCCTCTCCTCTTACACACACACACACACACACACACACACACACACACACACACACACACACACACACATTTGCATGTTCTATGCACATGTCGGGAGAACAAGCGAGTGCGAGGTTTGGCGGGGCTGGACCCGGTTGACCGCTGCCGCAGATTTCTGTGAGGGAGGGGGACCCTCCGCAAGCCACGTAGGTCGGCGCCGGGTCTCACGTCCCATCGAGCTAAGAACATTGCCACCTCCCGAAGTATAACATTCACTACTTTCACGGGACTAATAACCATAGCAATTGTTGCGCTTAGCAAGGAAAAATAAACGTTCAATCCATCACCAGAATTTGTTAAATACATATTCTAATGTTACCTAAATGTGCTGAAGGAAATTACGCCTATTTTACATGGGAAGTTTAAAAGTATTAGTGATGTAGAATCGCAAGTAGATAATTTTGGTAATTAAATGAAATGAATATTTGTGCGAAACCTTTTATTTGTTTATCGACTTGAATTAATTCCGTATCTTTTAAAAAAAATCTTTGATCCGGCGGGTATTTTACAAAATCCCATTATGCCTTTCTTAGAAGAACTCAATTCATATGCTTAGAAGAACTCAATGCACATTGCTTATAGTGTCCGGTTTGTTTTCATATTCAGGTTTTCGCCCGTATTACTGTTCATGTAAGGTGTTTTCCTTGAAAAGTCAGTCGGGATATAGAACTGGAAATCGCTCTTCTTCTTGTTTTTGTGCTATCCTCCGTGAATATATTTTCTTTCTTTTCTTTTCCATTTGCCCGAGACATCACGGGCATCCTCTGCACATTGAAATGTTAACTGCTGGGTAGGGAGTCATAATAAAGCATTAAAGTCAGAATCTCGTGGTTCTTTGTACATCCAAGTGAAAAAACTGGCCACTGCGAGGCCACACCAGACCATGCGCGTGACTTCTCACTGCACAATACATGAGGGAAGTGATTCATCGCTAGCATCTGCTTCTAGGAAGTTAGGTAATATAATGGAACTATGTTAGCTAATGATATGTGTTTCACAAGAATGAAGGCAACACATTTTAGGTACATATTATGACGGAATTTATTAAAACCACATATTCGTAAGAAGCAAAGGGTTTTAAAGTAAGTGTTTAGTGCATTGGGATATTGATGTGTGATGGAAAAAGGAATTGCAATTTGTTGCAAACAATAACGGCGCGGCGTAGTTAAAGTATTCCACGTAGGGGAAAATCAGGTTTGTTTCGCACTCTAGTTAAACATTTTTCCCTCCATTCCTATTGATAATAAACAATTAGTTTTGACGTGTAAAGACGGGACATATAATGGAATATAATATAAAGAAATATTCACCCTTTTCCATCTAATATAATCTGACCTGTATGTATGTATCTGACTTTATTATATAAAACATGCAGATGTGGGTCAAATCTCCTGGTGTGAGGGAGGTCTGACCCACAATGTAGGTGGTTTGACTTACCATATAATTAATACACGAATAGAATAAAATATGAAATAATACATTTGTGTAAGACACTGTCAAAGCCAGTACAGAAAATTAACTATGAAAAGTAACATTGAAGACCCGTTTTAATAATAACTCTTCACTACGCCTTGAATTCGAAACGCGGTCTGACGCCGCGACCCACTGGGCCGACCCTTATCAGTGCTCGCCGCTGAGGGATTGACGGGAGGGGCACAGCTGCACCGATGCCCCTCCGTCCGGTGGCTCAGCTTCGCTGCCGTGCGGGACGCTGATGTCGCATACGTGCCATCACCTCGCCTTGCTTCTTCGCACCGGATGGTGGGGCACTACCTGATGCTCGTGATACACATATTTTTTGCTAGCACTCTCATCAGCAAGATGTCACTGCGGAGAAACTTTCTTCAAGCACTATATTATGCTTTGTTACATAACAGTGTTTGAGGTACTCCATACTTGATTTTATTCTCCTGTATTTCATTTATATAGGTAACATTCCCAACTGTGTTACCTTTACAGTTCCAGAAAAAAAACAACACTTTTGCACCAAGCACTAAAATGCTTTTATGACTCCAGCAAGTGCATAAAAAACTGATCTTGGGCCTAATGTATTTTCATTATTTAATAAAATGTAACATAACAATATATAAAGTTTTAGCAGGGATAAGGCAGACTTCTTCTACGGGAAACCTCCTGAGTTTACCTATACAAAAATGTAAACATCATAAAGAGAGTTATATCGCTAGAGTTAGAAAAGAGTAGAAATAATTCTTCCAGTTTTTTTCTTTAAAAGAAAATAATTGAGATTTTATTGACATTTTCTCAGCGTATTCAAATACTTTGCAGTGTGCTTGAAACTAGTACCTCCTTACACCTAAGTTGTAGTATGTTACTGCGAGCTCGATGTCGCAAACAAGGTGGCGCCGAGATGGCGGGGCGGGTGGGGCGGTGCGCGTTCGGGCGGAAGGGAAAGCGGCGGCGCACCTCTCGCATCCACCCCCGCCCCCGCCTCTCCCGCCCACGCCTTCACGCGTCGCAGCCGTCACGAAGGGCCGTTCCTTTTACGACCGCTCCGGGGCATCAATGGGTCGTGCGGGCGGCGGAAGATTTACACCTCCTGGAGACGTATCTGGTAGTTATTCGTAGCTGCGGGCGAGTACGATTTGATTCTTGGTGAACACTTGGATCCTTTAGGATACCTTCACTAATACTAAGGGTTGAAATGTTAGGCACTGAAGTAATGTTTTTTTTTTGACAATTCGTTACCAATTTGTTTGTACAATAATGGAGATGATGAACTTGTCAGTTTCTGTAGTTAAGTGACATTAATTATAAAATTTGTGCAAACTATCGTGTTTCGTTTGATACATTCTAACAAAAGCATGCACTCTAGTGGTAATGAAATGAATGAAAATTATTCGTATATTTATTGATGGTAATGTTCCCTGTTTAATGTTCTCTGATCTTTGCAAACTGTATTTACGAGTAAGTTTCTTTGAGTTGTCCTGTGAGATGAATGTTGAAATATTCAAGCAGAATACTCTGAGGGTTGAGTCTGTTTTTTTCTTTCAGCAATTTATATTAACACACGATTCTTCGGGAGTTTGGACATCGAGAAGCTCTATGACGAGTAATATATTTAGAAGAGAATACGGAGTGTAAAGCTACTGTAACTAAACTCGCTGTAACTCATATTGTACATAACTGTATTATTGTAATATAACTGTGCTATCCTTGCTTTAAATTTTGCATTGAACTGAAATGCTCATCATTTTGTTTAGCTGTCAAGAACTGCTTAACTCAAGTATTTGTAAATGAAATAATTTTCTGTATTCTTGAAGCAACTTGATAGTTAATTAACATGTAACACCTATTAAGAAAACAACGAAAAAGAAGAGGACTGTTAGATATTGTATGGTAATATTAGAGTATATTCAGTCAATGTTATTTGGCTGTCACAAAACATTTCGCTAGAAGCGGGAAACAAATATTCAAAATAAGTAAGCGTAGGGAGACAATTTTATTCTGGAAGCTCCCGAAATCGTGGGAGTAGAAGTGGATATAAAGTTAGAAGTTTAAGAGGCCATGGCAGTAAGGAATCATCGGAGAGGGAACTATGGCATGTTCGTTGCTGGAATATCGACTGCTATAAAACTCCGTACCAATGTGGAGGAAGATCAGCGATGAAAAACGACACATAAATCTAAGTTTTGTAACATTGAGACTCTTGGCATCTGAGGACATTTTTCGTAGAAGATTGAAATACGTTTCTCTGCTTGGAATGTATTTAATAATATTCAATAATAAATGAAAGAAAATGCGAAATCAAACCAAAGAAAGAATAATTATGACGTAGTAGAGAATGGTACGATAGATAGAAACGTAATAAAAGAATAGAGGGGAAAAAATAAATGAGAGAGAAGTCACCGAACATTTTTAAAATGCAGTTTAAAAAACACATTGCAATACAATGTGAAACGTGATGGTTGTTTATTGATTTTATTTTCTATGAAAAAAACAAACCAACAAACGTATTTTCAAAATTTGAAGTGACCAGCTTGGAGTTTTTCGCGAGACTCCTGGCATTTACACCGCTCCTCGTAAGGCACGTGCGAGCGCGGGCGGCGGGCGGCGGGGTGGTCGCAAGGTCGCGGGGGCGGCGGTCGATAGCGGAGGGAGGCGCGCGTCCGATCGCGGGTTCCGTGTCAGGGGGCCTTGCCCGTCGCCGCGCGCCGCCCACGCCCTTGCATATCGCGATTATATGGCTGCCGTCAAATTCGTCTCTGCTTGATTGTCGCTACTCTCTCAGACACGTGGTACACATCTCTTCCATTTGCCCTTCTGATGGTGTCATTAAGAACGCTTTATTTCCAATCCTCTCTACTCCTAATTTGCTCAGTCACACAAAGAGTGCAGCACTAATTTGCTGAGACACCAACTATATTTGAACTATTAAAATCTCGTAGACCTTTCAAATGCAATCTCTTGATATATTTCTGATTAATTTTAAATCCATCTCCAACTTGAAGTTAATAAATTTAATGCTGTGAGAATGTTCCTTTTCTATAAACTCCCTCTTCCCATATATGAGATTTTCACTCTTATGATATATATGAGAAACCCTTTCCTCTAATCGTGTACTTAATTTCTTTCAATGATCTCCTTTTTATTATGTACTATGGTATTAATAGTTTGAAAGTAATCTGGCGGAAGAGTAGGCCCAATGGCCTGAGCCTAGCTACCAATAAAGACATTTATTTTATTTATTTAATTATTTACGTCCTGCGAAGTAAAGTAACACCACTTATAGGAATAAAAAATGTAACTAAACTGTTCCTTTTGTCAACAACACATACAGACACACATATAAGACCTATTTAACCTCTCGCATACCTTATCTACTCATCATAATTCTGTTTGGGGGCAGATACATTGGGCATCTCCTCACATTATCACTGTGTTAAAAAGCTTGTTCCTGTTTCCGAATGACCCAGAGCGCGCGTCACGCGCTATCGGCGCGTTGCGTCCGCAATTTATTGCATTATGCCCTGGTCTGCATCCGGCCGCTCGCGGATCCCATTTTCAGTGCGCTGAACTTGCCGCGATTCGAGTAAACAGGCGAATTTATGGTTCCATTGGAGCGGAAGCAGTCGCATTATACGCGGAAGTTGGCTTGTGGGGAGAGAGCATTATCGCCGCTCGCACCGGCAACAGTAGCTTCTGGGAAGTGGCTAAGGGAAAGCGTAAATGGAAAAGGAATGAGTTGTGAAGAGAGGTCAGGGAAGCAGAGGCAATGGCAGGAAAGGATGGCAGAGAGAGTGAGAGAGAGAGAAAGAGAAAAGGCGAAAGAGAGAGGAAGAGAGAAAGCAAAAGAGAGAGGAAGAGAGAAAGAAAGAGAGAGAAAGAGAAAGAAAGAAAAAGAAAGGAAGAAAGAGAGAGAGAAAGAGAGAGAAAGAACGAAAGAGAGAGAGAGGGAATACAGGAGGCAGAGAATAATAGAATGCATAGAAAGTAGTAATGTACATTTAGGAAGAAAAAAAAATCCAGGATTGTAATAATATAATTGTCGTTTCAGGTTGTCCATTATTCTTTGCGCGGTGTCATTGGAAAGTGCATGTAAATTAGTATAAATGTATCAGTTAATTAATTTGTAGTTAATAATACGATTTTTATAATAAATAATCTAGTCGTCAGAGAAGCTTACAAAAATCATTTGACTGAAGGACTAGAGCATAGAAATTAAATTTGAATTTGTGTCTTGAACACTTAATTACAATAACGGAAATAGAACTACTAAAGGTATGTCAAAAAGCAAAATTTGAATGGAGAGAGTAAAATCTATCGCTCGATCTTCGAAACCCTGAAACTCTTAAATAATGGAAGGAGACGAAGGCAAAGGAATCTCGGGTGCGAATAAAGAAGAATAATAGTTTTACGGAAGATGAGAGTTAAAATGCCACGGACTGCACTGCACAAAGATTATTAGTAATTTATGTAGCAACGTTATTCTTGCAGCAACGGAATGCGCTACACTTCGAAGCACTGTAAGCGGATGACAGCGGTCTTCAGGAAGCGGCTGCTAGGCGATAGGGAGAACCAGAGAAATAGAGAAGGGCAAGGGTTCGGAAGAGGTGAACAGGAGAACACCACGGCACTTGAAGATGACCAAAGAAAAACAAATGATAGTTAATGCTTTTCAAGCTTTCATTTCACTTCAATTAGTAATTTCATCCTAAAAAGAAATTAAACATTTCAATGAAAAGCGATACTTGGATAACATGAGGGATCAGAACATCATGTAAAACTAAAGGATTTCGTTATTTCATTTCTAAACATTGTAATGTACAGGTACTTCACTGATTGTCAATTTTACTCTCAAAAATACAAGTCATGGTTTAGAAAAGTAATAAAGGTAAACAACTTTCTCTTTAAAAACTAGCTAAGAGTAGAAATACTGCACGGTTATGAAGGGACATTATTTCTCATCTTTCCGATTCATTGTCAATTGCCCATGTGGTCCCGCAGGGACCGGTTTTAGACACTTTTATCTTCCTTACTATATTTAAACTATATGCTCTTGTCGATTCAAAAAGGAAGAACAATTTTCTTTGCTAATGATACAAAAATTCTTTGCAATAAATAAACAGTAAATAATATAATATTATATTTCCAATTGGTGTCGTAATAACAAATTAATAGTGAACGAAGAGAAAACTGTTTCAATGCAGTTTTCCATTTCAAATAAAGAATTGTATACTCTGTTGAAAACGAACAGTGTGGAATTGAGTGATGTTTAGATAAAATGGAGGTAATGTTGAGGAAACTTTTCTGAGCCTCTCAGTGCAATCAAACCTCCAATATAACGTCCATTTAAATGAATTGATCAATGAATTAAGTTCCTTATGCTGCACAATCGGAATTCTTTCAAATTCAGTCAGCCTCCATCCTGATCGATGTGCATATTTCGCGAATGTTCATTCCCGCCTGAGATATGGCATAATATTATGGGGAAACGTACCCTATAGCTCAGAGTCGTGTAGATTACAGAAAAGAATCGTAACAAATGATTAGTAAATCTCATATACATGATTCTTGCAAGCCTATATTTATTAACTCTACCATTATTTTGCATCTTGAAATGGGAATCAGTGGTTTTTTGAATGTAAATGACTTACTGAAGGTGGGAAATATATTTTCAGTCAAAGGAGATGTCTGTAACATTCGATGTAGTAAGGTGTCAGCATCAACAGCTCACTACAAAAAATCATATACAGAACATGTACACTATTTTAAAACACACTGCCTAATGAAATAAGACAATTAAAATCGATACATAAGTTTAAGTTCTAGTCAATTATTTTTTCCTGATCTATAACTGTTTCTATATAGTTAGAGGATATACTGAGAATCAAAAAGGAAATAGTTTTGTTTTTACCCATAATATTTAATATTTCAGTTTCTATTTATGATTCTAGAAAACTAAATGTGCCTATAACAACTATTGTACCTCAGCTTTTCTCGGTTAATGACCATCTCGATCACTTTTTTCATCTTTTCCCTAATCCTTTGTGCAAATGATCCTTTGGTTTGCTTCTGAACATAAAATGTAGCTTCACTACCTGTGTACGTTTTCTCGAGTTCAATGGAGAATGTAGTTATTCAAGTAATCGTTCTCCATGTTCTTGCGATAGTAAGTGGATTCCTTCACGTAGGAAACAATAAGGGATAAAAGCGAAAAAATCTGTGACTGATTCGTCTTTGCAAATAGTTTTCATTACACGGGGGCGAATATTTTCTTATTAGTTCTTGCCAAATACATTCTTTGCTTCTTGTATTCATAATTCTACTTAAGAGGTGTATAAGTTAAGGTGGAGATACCAGAGCCCAAGAAAGCGTATGGAGATTGCATTTCTCCTTATAATATGTCATCCCCAATTTTTAAATGATTTTTGCGTTAATGAATTAAATTAAAGATTAATGGTAACGCGGGATCGATGGCGCCCCGAGGTCGTGGGAGAGCATTGAGACGGTGACGAGGGAGGGGGTGCTGGAGAGTCGGAGTCATGGACGATGGCGTGGGATGTGCATTGAGATGGAGACGAGAGAATGAGGTGGGAGAGAGAACAGAAATAGGGATGGAGGCATGGTGGGGCATGGGAGCGCACGCGCGTGGATTCCCTTGAAGGGGGCGAGGTGCGCTGCTTCCTTCGCGCCAGCCGCCGTCATTAGCCGTGCAGGGAAGGGCCGCGCGCCGCCATGACGGGCCATCAGCTCTGCCCGTCCGCCGCGCGCTTCCGGCGACCCCGAGCATCAGGGTTGGAGCGCTGCGCGGGGCGGGGCGGGGCGGGGCGGGGCGGGGCGGGGCGGGGCGGGGCGGGGCGGGGCGGGGCGGGGCGGGGCGGGGCGGGGCGGGGCGGGGCGCTGCGAAAACAAAGGTAATAAATGGACAGCTCATGCAGCGCTTTACCGCCGGCGCCCACGCGCCCCTGCTGAATCAGCAGCCTCCAGGAAATAAAAGCTAGGCGAGCACGGAGGAGAGAACTAGAAGCAGACTAATGGAAGTGCGTTAGGCGAAACGGTCAGAGAGAGTCAAGGGCACGTTATGAAATGTGAAGTGGAAATACGATAGGATTAGGAAGATAGAAAGAGAATTAAAGGAATAATTTTACTGTTCGAACTCTGAGAAATCCTTCCCTAAATTGAGAATTATTGTCTACAAGTTGTGAAAATACGTCAAGATTAAATGAAATATTCTTGTATAATATTAAAATCTAACTTACGAATTTCGAATGCGAGCAGAATTTTTTGTAAAAAAAGAAGAAAAACGCAGCGTCCGTCCATTTGAGATATCCCTGGTTGTGCTAGATATCAGGAACTCCAGTAAATTCCAAAAACAATAAAATAGTTTCGATTTTGACCGAAAAATATATGATTGTTATTCTCCTATTTCTCAAACTGCGCGAGCTGACTGAATTCTCGTATTCAGAGCATCACTTCTTACGACACAGCTGACGTCACGGGATATCAAGGTTCCAAGGAAGAGGCAGTTCTCCATTAAATATTTGCTACTCACATGTTGCGGTATAGAATAGTAACTTTTTTGATATTTTTGATGAGTAAAGAACTGCTATACCATACCTTAGGTTATTGCAATATTCCTTAAGACTGTTTTGTTACAATATTTAATTTATTGCAGTGTTATACTTTCGTTTTTTATTGTTTGTTCATGAACATTTTGCACGCTACATTTTAGAACATCATTTTTCGGGATGGCGTTCAGCAGCATTTTTGCTGTGGCAGTTTTAAACTTAATTTATTAGATGTTAAAATGGTTATGCTATTTTTGTATTTTACGACTTGAAATTAAAACGTAATTTTATTCAGTTTTGTGCAGACATATTAAACTAATTTTTCTCTTGAAATTAATATGACACAATCTTCAAGCATGATTACATAAACTTCAAGAAATCCTCACCTCTCGCACACATCCCTGTTTTCTCTTGGATTTTTTTAGTTTCCTCTGATCCATTACCACAATGGAAAAAAGAGCAGCAATGAGTGAGCAGGCGTGGCCGTGTGTGAGGCGAAGAGCTGGGGCGGGGCGGAGCGGGGCGGGGTGGTGTGAGGTGGGGAGGGGAATGTGCGGCGGGGGAAGTAGGTCGCGGGGCGTCGATACGCACCCGTTGCTCAAGCGGCGCGCTTGCGACAGCGTCGTTACCTGCGAGAGCGTCCTGCGAGAGGTCTTGTCATCGCCACGACCGCAGGCCCCCTCGTCGTGCCTGCTCGGTGTAATGCTCCCGTAATGACATACAGATTATACACAGAAACGCGTACATCCGTATATCCATACTCACCCTGTGCTTCAAAAGAAAGTAACCAAGCCTTACAAATAATATTTGAACGCAAGCCAATATTTGAAGGTGTTTCATTTTATAAAATTAATTTGATTTTAGTTTTGAAAAAAGTCACTTTACGAATGTTAAAAAATCTCAGGTGTTGGTGTGAAAGAGTTGATGGGTTACTTTTGCATAAATTCGTTATTAATTATTTTTTCAGATATATGCAATGAAATGAATTTTGTCGAGGCGCAGGACAGATGTATTTCCAAACAAAACATTCATAATCAAAAGTAATATAATATAGTTTTTGCTCTTATTATATAATTATCATGTAAGACGACTTCATCTTTTATAGTGATAATCATTCCATGTACACAAAAATATTAAATTAACGTTAGAAATTACATACACAAAATCTACAGCAAAGAAGGGAATTATTTTAAGATTTTCTGTAAAATAAAATGTGCATCGTAAAGGACAAATTTTCTTCATGCTGAATTTGTGTGTATATAATTCTTGAATAGACTTTTGTTACTGTAATAATGAAAATGAAGAATAATTATCAGATACATACAAAATAGTGATCCTACTCATCTTCAATAATTTGGTTGTAACATTATTCGCATGTGGAGGACTGGTGAATGGAAATACGCACATTATGGAGCAGCCTGTCTTTGTTCCGAGAAAGTTTGTTACATTCTATATTCTTTTCTTTAGATGTTTGACAGCTCCTAACGTTGAAAAATGGGAATACACTGAAAAGAAATAAAAGAATACAGAGTAAAAATGAGAATCGGCGGAAACTTTATCCTGAACATTGGGACCCTGTCACCACGTACAGCCGTAATCAAATCCTAAAGTCATTCGTGCTCAGCGGAGTTGGTCTTTCTTTTCTGCGATATTTTCCCCTCACCCCTATACCAATCCCATTCAATTTGCTGCAACTTGCTCTGTCTTGCCCGCTAGCTTCGGTGCTCATTCTTGTTCTCACTCCCGCCCGCACCTCATCGTTTTTATTTCCTCGTTTCTGTCTCTTGCCGTCAACTGCTTCGTCTTTCATACTCCACCTACAGCAACAACTGTCCCTCTCACCATTGCCACTTTTCCATTTTTAACTTCACGTCCATTTCCTCGATTTATCCTCACTCCGTCCGTTTCTTTTTTAGCCTACTTTGCCTAAAGGTATTGTTTTCTATCTCCCTGCCCCCCCCCCCCCCCACACACACCAACTACCATTCCCTAGCTCAGATTCTTTTTTCCATTTCCATCATCCTTCAGCCCTCTTAACAGTTACTACTCCTTGCCACCACTACAAAATATCTCTGGCCATTTCGCTTTCTATCCTGGTTTGTTGATTTCCGTTTGCTTCCTTTCTACACTACACCCACCGCAACCCACTTGTTCTAATACACGTGATTTCACCTGAATTGCCTCTCTTCCTCTTCGTTGTTTTTGAATCCCTCTTCGAATCTTTAGTGCTCCGTCCGCTCTGTCCTTCCTGTACCGTGCTCCTTCGCGGTCCATCAGCCGCCGCCCTCACTGACCGCCTTTCCCCTTCCCTCCCATCCCGTACTCCGTGCGGTGAAGCGGTCTGGCGATGAGGCCCTCGAGGCAGCCAGACATCCGATTGCTCCGCCGCGCCCCGCCCCGCCCCGCCCCGCCCCGCCCAGCCCCGCGCCTCCCCGTCCCGTCCCGCCTCACGCTCTGGTCTGCTCTGCGCCGCGACGGAAAATAACCCGAGCGGGAAATCGATCAGACGCAATTGGAAACTCCATCTACCTCCGGAGGCAAATTAATGCTTCCCCAGCCCAGTCCTGGCCTCGCCCCGCCCCACCCCGCCCCGCCCCGTCTCGTCGGCCACTAATACCGAGGGCTCATTACTAACCAACCCAAGTCTACGCTCCAGCTCCTTGGCTTCATCTCTGCTCTCAACGCGGGCTGTCCTACCAAATTTACTCGGAACACGAGGTTCCGACTCCCACTTCGCCCCTCTATGGTTCCCTCTTGCAATTCCTTCTTGCAGCAACATCCGTCCCTAAAATTGTACGAACCTGAACCCAGCTCAGTTTAAAATGCTGGGAGAGACATCACGAGATAGTTTCAAGTTTTTCCTGCGCTCTGAATGCTCTTGATTAGGTTATTTTAATAGAGTGACTTTTTGTTTATACGTGTAGGAGTACATCCAAGCGCTTAAATGTATGACGTGCAATTAATAGGAATGGAAGTAATAGGCATTTTTAATTACTAAGTTTTGACCTACTATCTTGCTTTTATTTCTACTAATTTATTTATTCCAATTCTCCATGGTCAAGTGTGAAAGTATCTTCTGCAACGTTTCTATTAAGCCATCGAAATAGTCGTTTAGCATTTGGTGGGAAAACAAAAGAGGGTTTTTTGTAGAAAAATAAACCTATCTTGAACCCGCGAAGTTTGAAATGTATGATCTTAGTCCAAATTTATGCCAAGGAGAGCTTATAATTGTTTATTTGAGGTTAGGCGCTAAATTTAAATAAAATTATGTGGTAACAGTTTCCTTTTAACTTTCTGCTTTTCAGAACGTTCTACATTTGAATCTCCTCGTGGATCACCAGCTCGACATCCTTTAGGCATTAACCAATTGAAAATTTGCATTTTCAGTTCAGTCTTTGCGTTTATTAATCATTATCATTGATTTGTGTTTTGAACCAAAACCAACTCTTTCTTCTTTAAATTATTTTTTTGATGACCTCACTTTCTGCAGATTTTTTTCACCTATAGATCACGATTTTCCGAGAAGAATGAGATACGATCCAGACTGACTCATGCCATTTGCTTGCAAGGCAGGTTAAAGAAAAATATAATGCGTATTAACGCAATTAAAAAACGTCGTTGACAGTAATAACATGTATTTTACCTCGTTTTCAAGCCAATACTATTCCAACGATGTCATCCCCTCACGAAATATCCTCGTAGGGAAAATCGCCAGCCCAGACTGCCAAAGAGTTTGAAAATTACTTTGCATCCACATTCCCCGGAAATACCATCGAAACGCACCCTTGCCATCTTACAACCAAACAACCATCAGACATATGACTCGCATTATAAAATGATATACTGCACATAACCCCCCAAAAATAAAATATTCCAAACATTACTTACCAAAAACATCCCTGGTCATGATACAATTAAATTAGAGGTGCTACAACAGCACATTATGCATGATTGAAAATAGATAAGTAATATTAAAATACTGCAATTTCTGTCATACTAAAAACTCAGTTATGACTTGAAAAAGTCTAATTCAAACGAATCGCCTCTCGTGCTTATCTGAATTTATTTCTGTGTTAGTAACAGTAGTCATTGTCAGTAACAGCAGTCATTTCTTACATTTAAAAATGAAAAGTGCATGAATAAATTTAAATGTAAAAGTATTTACAGATACGCAATACAGAAAAGCAAAAATAATTTCACACAAGCCTACTTTGACTACATTTCAAGTGAACGTTACATTTTTCATGCCATATTTAGCGATTAAAACTTCTTAAGGTACAGAAGTGTGTTTGTTAGTTATAAGTTAAATTTATTACGTTTCTTCAACCTATTTCCTTTCGTAAGCATATTGATAAATGATACAATCATCATGACCGACAACAATGGGATGAATTCAAAGAATTTTGAAACCTCTGTGTTGCTATTTTGCGAACTGGAAACGCCTGAAACGAATCACACGAAATTCGAATTTAGAATTCCGAACTTGAATGATATTTTCGAAAATGCGGAATTATTTTGAAGAATGTTTTTTATAAAAACAGTTAACATTCAGAAAAAAAATATCTTAAAAATTCTAGTTGTAGGAAGATGCCGAAAAACGTTTGAAGTTTCACAGTTTTCGAAAAATCAGGGTTTTCAACGAATCATTGTATGCACTTGCACCATTTTATTAAACATCCTTCACACTATATAACAACAAAATTTTATTAAAAACGTTGGAGCCATTTTTCTGAAAATTTTGACAATATCTCAGGGACTTCATGTAAAGTAAACTCAAAATTAAAATACCGGTTTCAAATTCAAGGAGCCACTACTTTAGCCAAATCAAGTGGGGAATATCAATTTTGGAGAAAATCAGCTGATCGCTTTTGCTGAATATTTACTATTCTTACTTCAGATAAGGTTATTTTCCTAAAATATGAAAACAGTTACGAGAACCATCTCTAACCATCAGTTATCGTCCCATCATACTGCTTCCCGCCCTATCAAAACTACTAGAGAAAATAATATTGAATCGATTTAAAGTCCACCTTCATAATACGATCTCTGTTCTCCTCTATCCTATTTAACATGTACGTAACAGACCTTCGAAAACTAATAAGATAATAACCGTTCAACACAATTAGTAAAACCAATATTCAATTATACCTTAGCCTAATCGACAGCTGGAGAGCCAGAAACAAAATTAAAATCAATTCGACTGAAACAGCTGCTTTCCTTACAATAGATCTTAAGACTTAAGAGTTCCTTAAGACTCTTCATTCATCATCTCCCGTAACATTGAATCAGGAACATGTACAATGATATCCTCATAATAAACTCGTAAAATATCTAGGCCTTTACTTAGACTCCTATTTCAACTGAAGGTTACATTACAACATAAATAATACATTCATGGAATCAAAAATACAGCATAATCAACGGATCTTCAAAAATACCGTAAAATACCGTTTTACCACTTTACATAACCTTCATAAGAACACTACTTTTATATGCTTACCCTGAATGGATCAACGCTGCCTAACAAACTTCAAGTAGTCCACAAACAGTTTCTCCACACCATTGCAAACGCTCTATGTACATGTGTATCGAAGGTATCTCTATCACTCGAATATTAATATTATTGTATATAAAAATATTAAGTAATATATTTGAGTACATTTAAGCAATTTTATCAAATGTTATGTTGTACGTTGATCTAAAGAAATAGATAAACAGTTTGTCCAAATATTTAGAACTATATTAGGTGATTTTTTTTATAATGTTAAAGTTTGGAACTTTTTAACGCAATATTTTCGCAGACAATGTATCAATTTACCCACTTTTTTCACATAAACGTACGTTTCCTCCCCTAAAAAAATGTTAAAAAATTGTAAACTTCGAGATTGAATAGCTTCGAGAAAGAAAAATGAAACTTCGCTCACAATATAATGTTTCTGAATGCATCATTTCAACATCCTTGCTCTTATTACTCACAAATGAAGTTCAAAATTGATGATTTTGACAAAATATTCGGCGACTTTGCGCATTTGCCAATTTGATGTGACTGAATTCACGGCGAAGCGAGATTGACATATAGAATGGGTTCGATATTGATTGTAGTCAGAATTAAGTAGTTCCAATTTTTTTAAAAAAGAAATCGAAGTGCAAAAATTACATAAACCGTTTTAAGTATGGCTTACTATCAATATAATTCCTCCAGATTGCTTGGAATCCTAGAGCAGATTCCAGATTCAGTGTTGCGGGTCTTGATATTATCCGCGCACGTTTTCTCGAGCCCTTGTTTCGTTAGATGCAAGAGGAGTGGGGAGTTCAGTTATTTTGACGACAATACATCAAATCTGAAGCTCGGTTTACGATGCAAAATAGGTTCTGTTACGGGAGCGAACATTTCTGGTTATTATATTTTGCCCACAACGCCCGTTTATATAATTTATTCTTAATTCAACTAATGTTGATAAAGGAGTGGGGGTAGGTATTACGGGGTTCAAGAAAACTTGTGCGTATAATAGCAGTTCACGTGCTGTTCCGAAAGGATCACAAAGAACCGTCATAGCGTAGCGTCGAGGTGCCTCACTCAAGAAACGTACACCTGGCGGCGGCGGCGGTCGCTGAAGTCGCCCACTTCCGTCGCGAGCCCCCAAAGCGAGCGTCTCGAGTGGGAGCGCCGCCTTTTAATATCGGCGCGGCGAGGGCGAGGGCGCGGGCGCGGGCGCGGGCGCGGGCGGGGGCGGGCGGCCCCGCAAGCCGAGACGCGGCGCCTCGCGGCAGACGGCGCGGGTGCCCTAACCATGAATATTGCAGCAGGCTGCTTGTGCATGATAATAAATTCAACATGGCGATCCCCCGCAATCGATGGGGATGATTTGCGTACTACTTTCTCCGCGGAGGCAGCGGCGGCAGCGGAGGAAGTGGCCTGCTTCTTTGTCCCCGCAAGATTTGATTCGAAATTTTTGCGGTGCACTCGTGAGTGGACAAGCGGTATCCAACTCCAATTTTTTGTTTTGCTTCTAACAGTACGAAAAACATAATTTAATGGATTGAAGAGGTATTGATATCAAAAGGCAATTCAAATTTTGAGTAGATTGCCGGGAAAGTCGTTTAGTACAATAATTTATTTACTGTCATATAATATTTTCTCAATGCAGGAAATGCATTTCTCTAATTGTTAAGCGACTCGAAGCAACAGTATTGAAAACAACGTACATATAATCTCCAGAGTATGGTATTTTGGAATTTTATCAGTCCTTGATGGCAAAGAATGCTTCCTATCAATACATGGTTCAGGTTATTTTCGCTGCATGTGAACCCACGTTTAAGAAAACGGTTACAATGAGGATGAACGTGGAAAATTCCAAATAATTATTGATGGTCATAATTAGCCGTAACGTCATTTTTCATTTAATGGAGGATTATATATGAAGTTTTCAGATCAATTAATGGTTTTAATTGAAACATCCGTTTTGTTTCCATTGACTTCAGCCTTGTCGATATTTTGTAATTTGAGTAGATATTAAAAACGAAGTTTATTGCATATTGTTTTATTTTGAAGAGATAGCACAAAGGTTTTCGATAAACGGCAGTGATGCTCAAAAGTGTTAAACTGTAAAAGTACTGTAAAACTTCGATGAGCCTAATCGCAAGTTATAGTTATTTGTCCTGTAGAGATGGCTAATTAAAACATTTGACTCTTAGAAGATTAAAGCAGACATGTGTATCATGTTTACGGATAAATGATTACAGTAGTGAAATAATAATAATGTGAAAAAATATATGTTAATTTACGTTGAGAAAATGAATCACGTGGAGAAACTATCATGACATGCAGCGGGTTTTTCCATGATATGCAACGAGGAGAATCGCTCTCCGCACACTACTCTCTCAAACTGCAATAGCTTCACTAACGGCCATTTATAACGCACGTTTTAAAATTCTTTCCAAATTCCTAAAAATATCAGTAATTACATCAATTCCAAAATCAGGAAAAAACGTTCAAATTCAACAGGTTGTAGATCAATAACCCTCCTTCCATCATTCTAAACTATTAGAAAACGTACCAGACGTAAACATTCCCAGAAAACCGCAATATGCTAACTGGTACGCCTTATTAATTTTATAACCACAATCTTTCAAAAGTCAAACCACTTTCTTGCAATATTTTTAGACGTAGAAAAAAGTGTTCGACTGACTTTGACAACACGAACTGTATGTTCCATGAAATTCGATTTTTTTGAATTTGGCGCCAAACCTCTAGTTCGATTATAAGCCATTCTTGGGCCAGATCCAATCTAAGTGCGTGCATTTTTAACTTCGACGCTTCTAAGATATGTTTTAATTCTCCCAAAATCGCTCGAATTAACACTTAAAACGTATGGATTTAAGCATTAACGCTTAAAATGTATGGGCGAAGCTTAAACGTATACAAATGCAATATACATGTTTCGTGATGTGGATGTTTCGTGATGTGATGTTGCAAGCGATTTGCTGCAGATCATTCCCTCACTATCAAACATGTTTTCACCCCTTCAGCGCTTGTAAACGCGTGGTAGTGGGTAATTCAACGTTCTCCCGAACAAAGTGATGAATCCTCTCTGACATTCATGATTGTCCCGAAAAACAGCGCGGGCAGATCGAAGTATCAGCAGCGGACCGGAGCATATTCAACGCTGAAGAGACAGCTCTTTCTTGTAAAGCGTTTTCCGGGTTCTACACTAACTTTAAAAATGTTTCCTTTCCGATACATAATTTTTATTCTTGAAGATCGAGGGAAATAGAAAAACATGAGTCTTATAGAGGTTTTCGACTTTTAAAAGTGATAATTATAGAAGTTTGACTACGCTTTATACCAAGAACCAATGCGTTTGTAGAAATAAAAGTTTGCTCGTTATTTCGAGCAGAACCTCCGCGCAATTTTGATAAAGCGTGAGTCAGTAGCAGAAGCGCGAGAAAATCTTAAGGAAGTTCCTATACACGTTGAGAAAAATATGTTCACTGACGTCAATCGCGACCTCTCATGTTATTTGTTTGTTATGGAACTCTTTAACTAGTAAGGTAAGTGAAGTCAATGAGAGATAACAAATGAGTGCGTGATTTTATTTATTCGTATGGTTTGGTATGATTTTATTTATTCGTGTTTTCGACCCAGGCTTCCTTGGAAACCTACCCCCGACGCGGGTCTGGGGACCTTTATCGAGCAGGCGCACCCTCGCGTGGAGTTCCCTAAATGCGCCTGGGATTTGACTCTTACCCGGGCCGGGCCAAGCTACGATCAAACCCGCACACTCGGGGTTCAGAGGCCAGTAAGCAAACCCATCGCCCACCGAGACGCTCAGTAGGTGATAGAAATGATGATCGACGATGATAAAATAGAAGGAGAAGCAAAGAAAACGGAAGAATGTTGAAAAACCTGCAGACAGATTTCATTCTCCAATACTAACTCTACATTGAATGGTGGGAATCGAATTCAGGTTACACGGATAAAAGAATGTTACATAAAAAAAAACACTGAATTCCGCCGATGACCCAAATTTTTGTCCACAATGTGACGTGAACGTAACAAATACTCAAGACCCGCCGTGAGTATTTCTAGCCGGACATTGTCCGAAATGAAATACTCTCAAGGTGTTGCGAATAAACATTTCTCAATCCCGACCTGACAGGGATCCGCGAGCATAATGGCATCGAATTTACAATCTCGAGTATTTTATTAAGGCAAGTTGAAGATTCGCTACGAGTGTCAAATTTCAAGACGAGGTCTTGGCCGTCGGCCTTTGCGGTTAAAATTCCATTGAGTCTGTACAATGCATAATTTCCATCACATTTTATTCAAAGTACTTTTTTGCCGAACACTTTTACGGACGCTTCTTTACGCGTGTCCAAGTTGGTGAGGGAGTTCCGATCTTGCGATTGACATAAAACATCCTTGAGCCTGTCCAACACATAATTTCATTTAACGCCATGCATTTAACGCCAAAACACTTTTTTAAATTAATTAATAGGTGTCATTATTGTTTCGTATTTGCAAAAATACCAGAATTATTGTTCAGATGGGCGATTGAGCAAATATGCTTACCCACGTTGGGTTGTGGGTATTTAATTTCGAACAGTGACCAAATTGAAATACCCACGACGCGACGTGGAAAATATGGATTATTTGCAATGAAATATTTTGACTAGGTACCAATGTGAATTATTCTTCAATATTTTATGTAATAAATTATTTTAGAATTTTCGTATTAATTTTTTAGCTTATTGTAACAAAAATACTTTTTGGATTAGCTACTTAAAACTTACATACCAGCTTGTTTCATTGTTGAGGTCTAATGATGATTCTTTTCAATATCGAATATTTACCTTCGATCTTGTTTAGTATCTTCTGTTAATTAAGAACAGTGATTTAAATCCAAATTCTCAGAATAGTTCAACTTCAGTCAAGTTAGATATGGTGCTAATATTTTTGCTATTTTTTTCATAAGCACGTTTTTACTTATATCTTCTGTATACCATCACATTAATTAGAAAATGCATACCATTTATAATTGAATTTAAACTTCGAGAGATTACACTCCGGGACATTATATTTGCAAGAATCGCAGAATACCTTGAGAAGAAACGTGTCGAGGACTGTCTGATAAGAGATTACGAGCCTAGTTCATGGTTGACACTAAGGGAATCGTGACCATCTAGTGATTGCCTGGTGGTTTGTAAGTCGTAGACGTTTGACAAGAACGCCGCGATATGAGCGCTTTATTAAGTGATGAGAAATGTTAAGTGTTATTTGCACCAACTGTTTCGTGGTTGAGTGGCTACGATTCGGATAGTCTATGCGCTCGATTTTGTTTTCGTATAAAGAGCATCTAAGTTGACTTGTGTGCTTTCGAGACCTTTCGTAATTTTGCATTATTCTATTTTATTAGTATTATTCTATTTTTTTCTCTTTTCTGTTATAGACTTTGTATATTGATCCTGGAAAGTACCAATGGGGGACTTTTCAACAAATTATTGTTTCTTTCATCATTTTATTTTGAATTATCATATTTACTTATTATTTCGAATTGAAATAGATTGTAAAGTTTCATTGTGTTAATAAAAACAACAACAAAAAAACCCTGGATTAACAATGTTTCTGATGCTCCTTTTAAGTAATATTTAGTAATAATGATGACGTTCCTGAATGCTTAAAACAATAATAATTGTTTTTCATTGTTTAAGGGAGCGCCACTATGTTAAATCATAACCTAATCAGGTAGTAAGAAAGCCTAATTAAAAACACTTCAAGGTGCGGGTAACTTCCCTTTTACGAAAGAAAGGTTACTCATTGCCCAGCCACAAGAAAATAAGAGCTGTTTGTTATTGATTGATTAGTGATTCCGGGTGCGTCAACAGCTAAGGTCATTAGTCCCTTAAGTGTAGTGTGAGGTTTTTGCTCAGAAGCGTCCTCCGCTGAATGGTGAGATCCGGCGCCGACATATCGTCGGCTACGGGATTTTCCCCAACCAGGTACAAGAACTGTTTGTGAACGAATATCGATCACTTATGGAATATTCGTTTCAAGAGACTACTCCACATTCGGCCTCAACTCAGAGTGCGGCATCGCACGCTTGGGGTGGATATGTCTGAACACGGACTTCTCAAGTGGAAGCGAGAGGGTCAGGTGAGCGGCTCACGCGTCACGCAGCCCAACAGAGCGTTTATTCACGTGGATTTACGAGCGTTTGCCTATCACCCAATCGGAGAGCTGTGTCACCGAGCGTCCGCCGTGGACAAGGCCATTATTCATGAAGGCTGAGTCTGCCGCCCGCAGGCCTTCCTGCTACTGGGCTAATCACGGCGCCTGGTGCGACGCCGTCGCAACGACTCGTCCGACGTCGACGCTGGCGCTTTTTTTGCTTACTGGGCTTGTGCCTGTGGTAGGGGCGACGTGCCACATGCCACATGGATGAGCCATGAATTGACGATTGATTTTCCTAAGTCCTTACGATTTGAAAATAATGATTCTTTATTATTTTCTTCAGTAGCTGCTTAAGTTTTCGTCAGTCATTTCTGATTAAACGGGTATTATCATGTATTGGAATCTGATTGTGGAAAGCAAATGAAATGACAACACATTGAGGAGTTTTTTGAGGTATTGAAGAAGGGAGAACAAGAAAATTAAATAAATACTTCATATTTTTAACAATTTATTCATTCCATATTTCTGGAGTAACTGTTGCTTTTATTGAGTACTTGTAGTTACAGCCTCTTTCCCTTTTGGGTTCTTTCATCAAAAGATATAGAATATTCACCTAATTTCAATTAAACATAAAATGTTATCAGGTACGATTTTTGTTAAAAATAATTATAGATTTCTTATACGGACTTGTGTGCTCTTGACCAAATTTCGAATTTTTGTCTGCTCACTGTACAATATTGTTTGGGTCATCACTAAAGAAACATATAAAGGTGAAGGTAAGGCAGTGGTTCCTTGAATATCATACTTAAATAATACAGTCAGAGAAGTTGATTGCTTCAGATCTCTGTACATTCTTAATTTGGAAATGACAGGTTTTAGAGAGACCAAAACATAATTTATTTTAGTAATATATTTATAAATGAAAATAATTTGAATGTAGCATATTGTTATACAGCAATTCGTTCTACAAAATGATTATGAAAAAACTACCCAACGTTATTTTTTCCGCCGGATTCACTTGAGCGAGTTTTCAACTTTCCTTATTTGTCAAGGACTCTCATGTCCAATCTATTTTCCTCGTGTACGCTGTCATGTAGAGTAAGCTGTAAGCAAGAACTGAGTATTCGAAACATATTATACTTTTAGTTTCCCAATGCTGAAAAGATACTCGGTGTTCTTTTGCCAAGTGACTGTTGATAAAACATTCCACAGATTTCCATCCCCAACTCACTGCCTTGCAAACATACAAACCCCCTCTCCTCCTTCTCTCCCTTCTTACTGTTTTCTTAGGGTTCTTTAGTTTTCCTGGTTGCAATGAAGTATGGCGTCATTTCAACGCCTTATATTTATTCGAATTTCGTTGAGTATGTTATTTTCTGGCGAATAGCATTTGCCATGAAGCTCGGGTAAGAAAGATACTTATAACATATTACACTCTTTACTTTCAAACTTGTAGGCACTTGAAATGATTGAAGGCTTCTCAAAAAAATAAACTTGTAGGCACTTCTGTTTGTATATTAAGGGAAGTGTTCCATAGTTTCATTAATTGGTGATGAAGGTATACATACACTATTTGTAGTTTTTATACTTTCCAAACTTCATACATTTCATGCTTTTGATCTCAACGATTAAAATATCGTACAATGAACATTGTGTATAAAAAGTTTAAATTCTGGTAAATTCGGGGTAACACCAACTCCACCAAGTAGCTGCACAACGAGGCAATTCATCAATAAGTAATGCACGCGACGCAGCGGGAAGCGCTCCGGCGCACTCGAGGCACGCGGGCGCCGCGTTGGTTATTTATCCTTGGCGCGCGAACGGATCTCCGTTGTGTCGGGGCGAGGCTTCAGCCAACAGGCGCCCTCTGTGACGCCTCCTTCCGACGCGGAGGCGCTCTTCGGCCCAGGAAGCCCTGCCTGCCGCCAGGCGCCGAAACCGTCCATGCGCTCACGCGAGGCCAAAAAATGTTTCGTCACGCGCGTATTGCAACATCTAACGTCAGTGATGCGTCGAGTGGGCGGGTAGGCGAAGAGGAGGGCGGTGTGGGAGGAGGAGGAGGAGGAGTAGGCGAAGGCGTCTGTGCGCTTTAGAATAAACACTACCGGGATGTCTCATCTTGTTAGTGGTAGGTTAAGAAGCACGTTGGTAGTGTTTGTTTTTATTGAGGTATTGGAGGAAATGTTATCTTCTATGCGCGTTTTTGTGTATGTCCCTGACCATGTATTTTCTTTAATTTCTTTCATTCTCTTGCACCGAGTTGTTCTAACCGCTTGTGCAATTTACTAATTATATATTGTGATCTGATCACTCTAGTATGCTACGTAACATTAATTTAAATTTAATTATTTTTGCTACCTTAACGTTTAATTAAATTTAAAACTATTTATTTCGTAATGTTATCTTCAGATTAAATAAGTTGTTTTTAGGAAAAGAAGTTGTCCACGAAGAAAAGAGTCGCTGTTCGTGAACTGTTGAAGAGGTATTACACCAGTAACTTTCTGAAAATTGTCCAATCGTTTCCAAATGGCAAAGCAACAAACTCTATGATTTTGTCCTAAAAAGTATTATAGTTCGCATTATCCGCAATATCTAATCTCGGTCTCTGAGATTGGTGTTTTCTTGTTAGAAAGGATGCGTCCCAACTATCAGAAACACTTACGCACAATGTGTTTAAAGATACCAATTTACAGAAGAAACAATTTACAATTAACATTTTTGTGAAACTCACGAAAACATTTATCAAATGTGTATATAACTTACAGTTATTTCGTACGAATTTGAAATATATACAAACTAATATTAGTACACTGTATTGGTAGTTGTATCAAAATTATAAGTTGTAAGACACATCTCTATCTACATCTCACGCATGATTTGTGTGAAATTAAAACATCATTACCACAACAGCGTCAAAGAGCATCAGTCGGAATAGTTTTCAAAGCTCTTGAGACTTATTGCGTATCTGAAACATAAATTATTTACTGAAGAGTGAAACGTTTACCAACGTAGGTCTTGGGTAAATAATAGCTGAAGAACAGCGTGTATACTTGGGCGACAACCATTCTCTCTGAAGTCAGATTTGTTTAGATTTGTGGATGCATTCACTAAAATGTAAACGTACGGATTGTATTGCGGGAATCGTATCATATATCGCCTCTGTCGTCTTTACATGCAATCCGACGATAGTTCTTATTGTTGGCTTGAGATGAATATCATATTAACCGATCAATAAGTATAGGAGAGGCATAGTTTATATTATACTGACATCGGGTGAATTACACCTTTATCAACGAAGGGTAAATATTGACGTACATTAGATGGCTAGCATTTACGTGGTCTACGTCGTGATGGAGTGTAGGAGATGGGGTTACTTCTACTCATAATATCCCTCACCCCATTCGAACAAATATGAGACACTGTCGCACAAACTGACATTCTGTACGTGAACCTTTTCATAAACGAATTCCTATTCTTCGCGCCAGCTGCGACCGCCTTTTGAACTCGCGTGCGGGCCTATGCAATGCGTAATGTAGAGCAGAAGGGCTTGGAGTGTAGAGATCGCGGAGGAGGAGGAGGTGCGACCAAAAGACGCCCGTTGCCAAAATATTTGCATATGAGCAAAATGTTGGAAAGGGTATAGCCGAATAAAGTAGTGAAAACTGCCCCCAAATCAAATCAATAATCGCGATGCTCATATGAGAGAGAATAAAAAACGGCGTAGATTCCTCAAAAATCAGTCTCTTGCAGTGATCTGTTACAGTGATACGAGGAACGCGTTTTTCATGTATTATTTTTTTCTCAGCTTCTATTACATGCATCAGATTGAAAAAAATTGGAGAGACGGGAAAAAATAGTTAAATTTTAAGCTATTTTTATCAACTAATTCTGACGCCAAATGCAAATAGAAAAAATAAACAATTTTTTAAAATGTGTTTTCGGCGTGATAACGCTGGAGTACTATCTCATTCCCTAGACTAAATGTTATAAAATTCTATAAAATAATTTTTTCAGGTTTTTAAACAATGTGGACGATAGTGAAAAGGAATTAAAACCAGTTTTATCAGTTCAAAAATATGAAATTCGCGCCAAACGAGAGAGGATTTTTTCCCACCAATGTTTAAACAATTTATATTTAAATTATTGAAGAGTCTTAGAGACAAAAATTTGATTTACACCTTTTTGCTGACAAATATTTGTCTTTATGTGGAAAGTATTTATTAAAGTAATTTATAAAAGGAGATTCACTTAATGATTATCAATTGGAAGGACCTTCGACCTCACTGTTTCAGTGCACATCTACTGATTTTTCACTCTGGAATCACAAGAAACCAGGCTCACAACAGAACTGACACCATCCCTTCAACTCCAGGTATCAACTGTTTCCCTCCAGCTACTATCTCTCCTTGCACTTTTGATATACTACTGTTGGAGAAAATTAAAAAAAAAACACTAGCCCCCAAAAAACAAGGAAGCAGTTAGAGCCAAGAACTGCAATCATTACTAGTGAAGAGTATCAAAATTGAGAAGCAGAAGAATAAAGAAAAGACAAAAGAAAATAAAAAGAACGGAAAAAGACAAAGAAAATAAGTAAGAAAAATATAGGCAGAAAAGAAAACTCGAAAGGGTACGGATTAGGAAAAATAAAATAGTTTCGTCAGATTCTAACGATACAGACAGCGAATATTTTATACCCTTGGAGGAAAGCAGTGATGAAACGGACATGGAGGGTCTGTTAAGACGAACAGCCGGACAAAGAATATGAAGAGCTGATTGGAAACAAAAAGCAGTACGATACCTATAGATAAATTAAGACTAAGGATTGGGTTGTAGCGGAATTTCGTATGAAGGAGAGTTTGCACTACGTTGGCCAAATCTCAAGCATTGAAGATATTGAACCGGTGGTGAAATTTACAAGATTGGAAGACAGACGTGGAAATATCACAATTTTTCTTCGAAGGAGCAAGAAGACATTTCACTTGTTGAAAGAAAAGATATGGTGGAAAAAATAGTGGAACCTGAACTTGGGAAATCTTTCAACAATTTCAATATTCAATAATTTGTGTAAGTATGTTACCGTTCTTGTTATTGAACTTTGGTATATGAGCTATTTCTTATATTAAAACCAAAGTAAATAATGTTTTTAAACTTTTTTTAAAGCTTCCTTTGTGAACTTTCAGACTGATCGTAAACAATAACTTATAACTCAGACATAGCAAATTTTTTTAAAAATAATAAAAAAAAACAAACGAAAATAGTACTGTTCAAATATTAGACCCTAGAGAGTCTCACTATAGCCCGCGCCTTTATCCTCAATCAAAATTCATGGAGATATCATGCTGTATCACTTTAGCCCCACCAACGTATATAGGTATATAATCCCCATCAGGCAGGGCTAAATTGATACACAGTTTTGAAATTTAAAAAAATGTGTGGCGAGTCTTATGTTATTTTCAGTATTTTTACATGTTATTTTTAGAAACGGTGTAGAAGAGAAGGTGAAAAGTTTGCATTCCTGTATCATAATAGCCCCGATTGACCCTACAAGATTTCGAGTTCATATATCGTGATTGAATCTACGTTTAAATATTGGTAAAAGTGTTTTTTCTATTTACATTTTGGCGCGTATTTCAAATTGTTGAACTGATAAAATTGGTTTTAATATTCTTTCACTATCGTCCACATTGTTTAGAAACCTGAAAAAGTACATGAATTAGAATGTTATAAGACACATTTCAGGGAAATAAACTGAGAGAGTACTCCAATGTTATCACGTCGAAAATCCATTTCAAATATTAATTTCTTTCTATTTGAATTTGGCGTCAGAATTAGTTGACAAAAGTACCTTAAGATTCAACTATTTTTCTCGTCTCTCTAATTTTTTCAGCCTGATACACGCAATAGAAGCTGAGAAAAAAATAAAACATAATAAACACGTTTCTCGTATCTCTGTAACAGATTGCCCTAAGAGGCTGATTTTTTTGGAAATCTACGTGCTTTTTTATTCTCTTTCATACGAGCATCGCGATTATTGATTTGATTTGGGGGCGGTTTTCGCCACCTTATTCAGCTATACCCTTTGATTGATAGTAGATTATCTTGAGGGAATAAAACAAACAAACAATTTTCAACTTCAGTGCTGAATAATGAAAAATTAATGGATAATGAAAAGAATAAATTGAAACCAGAATAAAAAGTAGTAATATTCTTGAATATTCATAAAATTTGTTACGGTTGATACATTTTGAAGTTTATATTTCATTAAGTGAGAGAGGGGAAAAGGATTGGTATAGGTGACCTTCTTCTACAAAATATTAACGATCATATGGAACTAGTGATTTTTGCCGTTCCTAAACAATTATGAACGAATAAAAGTCCCTTTAGATTATAATACGGGACACGTGTTAGTTTGTCTTTGAGCTACTTCACTATAGTCTTAGAGTGAAAAGATCTATGTCTTTCACGGTATTCCGAGCAACCTAGAATATGACGACCCATCTGACTGCACTTGTGGATACAGGCGAAGCAAGAAATATCTTTCAGTGATAATGATGTATTATGAACTTTGAAAGAAGAATCCCCCAAAATAAACAAAAGTTTTTAAATTCGTCCCGCCTTGAGTTCGACCAGATAGATGTGGGAAAATCTCATAGAGAAAAACAGCTTCGGCGCGGGAGATGAACACTGGCTGACAGACGGATGGAGAGACATGTTTTTTAACAACACTTTTATAAATATGCGAGGGACCATACGTATTTCCGTCCGTCATGTTAAAGATATTTTGTAATGAGTGTATGTAAACGCAAAGTCCAGCTATCCTCCGACACAAGTGTTCTTTACAAAAATATTTCAGACATTATAATTGTATGTGATGCATTACGTTCTGAAGTAAAAGCCCGATTTAGTTCCTACAGTTCACCACATTCTTGCACAGATCTTGGTTAATATAAAATATTTCAATTACATTTTCAGAAACATTTTCAACATGGCGTACATAGTGAATTATGATTGTTCTAGAATTTCTAAACATCTCCCAATTCATTCATCTTCAAGGACAACTACTGCATGAAATGAAACAATTGTTTTTTTTTTGGAGGGGAGATTTCGATTTTCCGTGTAGTGATTATGTTGTACTTTGTTAACAGCTCTTCTGTTTATGCGAGGTATTCGCAAGAATTCAGGTAGTTGTCTCTATACCATGTTTTCGTGAAATTGAAAAACTGGGTTGTTGTATCTCTAAACTACTGCCATATTTTGGTGTAAAAAGGAATTTTTTCGCCCCTGGGCATAATTTATAGGGAAATGGCTTGTGAACTGGTCGACCCGATCGGTGCCTCAACAACGGCGCCAACTGCTTCAGCTCTACGTCACGATGGCAATATTTTGGGCTTCTTCGACTTTATTTGTTGAACATGGACTGATCCAAGCGATCGTACCATTTTCCGCCATGTTTTGGTGGTTCCTGCTTCCCTATTTGAATGACATGGGAATTTTTTGTACTTTTTGTATGTTTTGTAGTTTTTTCTTCAAATTTTCACCCAGTATAACGTTTCCGTTTTGTACTTGAAAATGTTTTCGATAAGTCATATTCATAAATTACTGCGAGATCAACGCAACGAGGTACAAACTACTTGTCTAAGTCTGTCCATTGCGTGTTTATGACTGTTTTATCTGTCACACGAAGTGAATTACAGTCTGGGATTCCGCATCTCATGGTGATGTAAGCGTACAGACGTGCAACTCGCACAAGCTTAGCTTCCCTCCATAGTTTATTTTCAGAATGTACTCGTTCTCGGTGCACCAGCCCTTGGACAAAGAGATGGAATAAAATATTTAGGGAAAATAAAATCACGCCGATTCTGGCGTGTCATTTACTATGGAAATCTTTTTCATATCAAAATAAAATTTATTCTCCTCGTTTTAATAAAAAGTATTCGATCACGATTATTTCAGACTATCAAGAAACTGATTTTAAAATGAACTGCATTTCTTATTTCGGAGCCACGGTGGCTCAATGGTAGAACACTGGCTTCCAGACTTGAAGAACACAGTTTCGAATCCCGACACAGGTTGGGGCTTTTATCTTCAATCCCCTGAAGGAATTCAGAATCACCCTTGATTCTGGGGTCTTTCCTAGTAAGGATCCGGGATCTTTCCGAGGGGTAAAGGCGGGCGGAGCGTTGTGCTCGCAACAACCTCCTCCTTGTGATGACGGTGAGGGATTTGTGGAACCCTACGCCTAGGTTTCTAAATATTTTACATATATTTTGTTTTGAAATCACCTTTTTGATTTTATAACATAATCGTTACAGAATGTAATATATTCAAATAGTGAACTAAGAATCATCAACGAACAAGAAACAAACACATTTTCCTGTATATGATTGCATAGGCTTCCGCGACCGCGGCCGGAGGAAGGCCACAATACGTTGGTCGATACGTCAGCGACCACGACAGAGACGTGGCACGTCCCGAACAGCCTAGATAATTCATATTTTCCTGTACTTTTTGTGGTTTGCAACGTTTGATCCGAAATCACAGAGGTTGCCGGCGTCGTTTTAGTGGCCGTGGGCCCACTGTTTCAGCGCCCTGCAGCTAGGGATGACAAAAAATATCGATTTTTTTAAAAACATGGATGTTTTCCACCAGAAATATCGATATATTAACATCGATACTTTGCTTTCGATGTTTTCTTTACGTCGATATTTTGTTGCAAAAACATCGATGTCTTTTTAAATTTTAATTTTCTAGCATATTTTTTAATGAAGGGGTTTAAGCACGTTGTAGAGTAGCAGCAATCCACAGCAATATCGTTGTTTTGCGTCATCCTCTTTATGACGCTGCACATTTCGCCTGTTCAATCTGAGGAAGTTTGGGAGCTGCTCGTGTTATGAATGTATGTTATCGCCAGGCGTGTCACTGCTTGAATCGACCGTGAAACACGAAATCGATTGCAAAACACGATGTTCTTTATTGTTAATTTTATTATTTACATTCGATAATCATTTTTCATACTACTAACATTCTGGTTACCAAACAATAAAATATATCCCGATACGTACTGTAATTAAAACTGGATAGGAAAATAGCATGTTTATTAGTCTATAATTAAAACATCGATGTTTTCATTAACATCAAAAACCCTTTAGCGATGTATCGAAACATGGATGTTTAGGTAAAATTTGCCCTCACGACCTGCAGCGGCAGGGCGCGCTCTCTAGGGCGCGCGGCCTATGCTACGGCTGCGGGCGGCGCGGCGGGCGGGCGCGGCGTCGTCGTCGGGGCGTCTCCCGCGCAGCTGCCGAGCCGAGGCGGCTTCTCTCACTCCGCGCGCCGCTCCGCGCCGAGCCGCACAGGGCCCCCGCGCTTTTTGCCAGCCGCCGCCGCCGCCTGCTGCTCGGAATTAGGCTGCGGTTTCCGCGCACGCGTTCTCACGCCCCCGCTGCCGACTTTGCATCTGCCGGCTCTTCTCTGCTCCGGCCGCAGCTTCCTTCTCCGCCGCTTTTCCGATCGTGCTGACTTCGCTGTAATGTGAGGCGCACGAGTTTGCTGCACGTGCGGAATTTCTGTATGTGAAAAGACGAGGACTGTCCAGTTTTCAATGATACGGAATAAGATATTTGATAATTTTTACTTTATCTTATATGCAATATACTAGAAGATATGGAATGGAGAAGTGATCTTTTGGGAAGTACCTGGTACAGAAATGTATTTTGTTTTTGAGAACGTTTGTCAGTTCGGTGTGCTTCCGTTTATCCGACCGTCTGTTTATGAACAGTGCTTTAATCATAAACAATATTTCCCCCCAAGTGAATATTTTCCCCATTGATCTGGCCGAACTCAAAGCCCTGCTTGTTTGAAACGAATCTTTTAATTTTTGATTTTTCTTACGAAGCTCGTGGAACATTTTTAAACTTTTCTTCTAAATTATCATAACATTATAAACGTAATATTAAATGAATTGCCGTAATGCCAGCATTTCTCTCTCTCACTGTGATTAAGTTTAACTCGAATTCAAGGTCATCTCTATGGGCGCTCTACGTTGCCACGTTTAAAGTAATAAAAGTCTAGGAAGGTAGATGATTTTACTACAAGCGACGTTCTTTCATGATAAATTGCTTGGGATTTAAAAACATTGAAGCTTGTTTGGATTTTCATTCTTTTATTGGGGTTTTTAAGTTTTACGTCGGCCTTAGCTATGCCTTTGATATTTGGAGCTCCACTGACCTTGCAGAGACCTTAATGAACAGAGATAAATCAGTGCCAGAAAACTTGGCTGGTATGAACGGTACTATTCATTTATAGTTTGTATCTTCTTTGGATTTCTGTAATACAACGATTTTGTATACAAAATTTGAATATTTTTCACCTAAACAATAAATTAACAAGGAAACTAGTGCGATGCTTTCAAAGCTTCATTAAATCGTTCTGATTGCTAGAAAAGCCGCTAAAATTGACTAGGAGATGGATTACTGTAACGTGATTTCAAACAAAGCGAGGGACTCCAAACGCATTGTGTGCGGTTTTGTAGGAAACTCAAAGCAAATAGAATGGAACGCTTTGCCATTGAGACAAAACAAACACCAAACTTCACGACTCCACCACTCTTTAAGTTTTTTTCTCTGCTTACATATCCAAGGTCGTAAATGCAGATGGTGCTTGCTTACAATTTCAAGGGCACAAACATTGATCGTAACCTCTACTGAAAAGAAATATATAAGGGGTGACTGATTAGGCTCACCCGATATTAGCATTCTAACAATTTGTGTGAACTTCAGGTAAAATATTAGTTTAACAAATCTATAATTCACAAGTGTTAATTGCCTCACGCGCACTTAATTCTTTTATTCAGTAGAATTCAAATTTATATTTTTTTGTTGCAAAAATTGATGTCGTTATAAACAAACAAATGTTTCAATTTTGCACTTTACATCAAGTAAACAATTTATAACACATTATGAAAAGAGATTTATTACGTTGCAATCTAGAGATCACGCATACGAAATGAAAACGACTAACTTTCCCAAACGAGTAATTTAAATTTATTTCTATTCGTAGTATTAATTTGTCGAATTATTTGCCATATACCGTTTAAATAATATAAATATTTATGGCTTTGGTAAATATCCTTCAGGAAGAGGCCACACCTCACAGCAGCAGCATCCGGAGAACCGCTGCATGTTCGCGAGTCCATTTGGAATGAGCTCTCCGCGCGTGACTGCCGCCCGCGTTGTTTTCCCTTGTTCGTTTCGAGGAATGGCTCGCACGGGGCGCGCGTGTTTGCGCCGCTTCTGTCCCTGGCAGCGTCGGGGCCCTTTCCGTGCAGCCCGGCCCCTCTCCTCCTCACCCTCGCCGCGAATCCCCGCCCCTCCTCGTCCCTTCCCCTCCCAGCCCCTTCGCTCTCCGCTTCACCCCTCCCCGCCCCGCCTCGCCCCTTCCCATTCCAGTCCTCTCACTATTCGCTCCTCCCCCCGCAGTGGTCCCCGCTTGCCTCGCGGGGCGCTTCGCCGCGCCCGCCGCTCGGACACGACGGAAAACAGCGCGTCCCTTTGTCTACCTGCCGCACTGTTTATTTGCCCCCGGGAGAGTACAACGTGTTCAAGTCGTTTCGCTATTCGACGGCCCCGTCAGGAAATGGTTACCTTCCCCAGGCTGCAGTTTTTACAGACCGTGGCTTGTTGATTTTTGGAGATTTTAATCGATTAGTATGCTGAACTAGCTATGGGAGTAATTAAGTTCCTAGTGTGTGACGAGATATTTAGATAACTTGACAAGAAGTGGAAATATATTTTTAAAACATTGAACAAAGTGAGTGGACGTTTTTACGTTAAAACTCTAATTATATAAACATTTTCATTCTGATAATCTGTTCTTCATGTAATCATAACTTTCGGAAAACGCATCAGTTCATGATCTGTGATCGATGTTTGAATCCTAGTAGTGTTATACTGAATGTCCGGGCAGCACCAGAAGTTGGCCATAGAATTTAAAAAGTTGCTCCTCTGCATTCATTTTGTATGTGCGAGGTGTGTCGGTCGGGGCGGGGAACAAAGCGCGCGCCATCGCGCAGAGAGGTGTATCGATGGGACAGAATTGGTGTCATTCTTCCTCTTCTCGCAACTAATCATAACAATCTGCATTATTGAGCGTAATACTATGTGTTTATTGAAAACGAAAATATATTTTATCATGATTGAAGAATTTTGATAGGAATACAGTATTTAAAATCAACATTTATTTCATATTTGGGAGTTGCACTTTACGACGTTGCACACTTTACTCGATAGTTACATCAAACAAGTAGAGATTCTTGAAAGAAAGCACTGTGCACTGCATTCTTAGCACACTAGGTATCTACCACCCTTACCTAAATCCTCACCTTGATTCTCTTCTCTTCCCCGGTAAGGCCCGTAGGATCGTACGGGGCGCAGCGTTACAGCCATCCAGGTGTGGCCTGGCTCCCTTCTAAGAACGATGAATTTTGGGGTCACGCTTGTTCCATTGTAGGTAGGCTACTCGTACATACTGGGGAAGAGACTGGCATTTCGAGTCCCATCCTCTTTGAGCGGCGATATATCACCACAATTTTTTACTAGGCCAGGTCCTAACCACATATGTTACATTTGAGGAGTGAAAAATAGTAGTGCTACAAACACACATATTTTCTCGCATTATTTCTAGTTTTTGCGATTTTCGATAATTGAGAGTTCAAAGAAGACTGCGCTATTCTTTTGATCTTTACTTGTTCTATCAATGAAAAAAAGAAATTGGAGCGTTGTCCGGGAACGGACGATCTGACGGACAGACATAAGTTTAGCCATCAATCAATTTTCCAATATCAGGGACCAAAGAACATGGATTCAGACTACACAACGTGTTAGAGGAAATAATATACTACACTCAGAAATAAGATTTATTCACTTTTTCATTACCAGGGCCCACCAATAATAGTTTTTCTGACGAAAAATCACCCGTTTCCCGGCGTACGATTACAATACTTACTCTTCTTTCGAAGTAAGGCAAAAGGTGAACATAATACGTGTTAGCGTTTAACCCTGTTGGTTTTAAATTGTGGTTTTCTCACATAAAACGAAATGCCTAATAAAGAAATATTTTCCGAGGCGTTCGTAGATAATGAGTTCATCGATTTTTTAGACTTCATGGTGTCTTCTTTATAATAAGCAATGCATTGTACGTGATTTTTTCATTTCCAATTGCATTTCATTCATTTCCATCTGCATTTACGATCGCCTTACGAACTTACATTATCACGAAATTGTAAAAAACGTGTGCAAGAAATTTACGTATTTTATTGCCTAGAAATGCAAAATGTGTAAGAGTTAGCAATTGAGTCTTGTTGCATTCTTTGATGTTATTCTGTGCTCTTGTTATTTATATGAATGATACTCAAATTGCTGTAACAAACCAGAGCCAGAGTGCAATAGGCACACTCGAGACCCTGCTGAATCGAAATTGAGGTTTTGATTTTTGGAGATTCTTTACATGAAGCCTCATCATTTTCTACATTTTCTTAAAAAGGGATCCACATTTTTTTATTCGTTTTTTTAAATAACGATAAGTTCACTTAAAATTAACGCATTATCTTAGAACTTTGTATATTTTCAAAAATTTGCAAAAGTTTCCCTTTTTGAAGACATGGGTAGTTTACGGGCATTTTTTTCCGTTTAAGTTCACATTTTTTTGAACGTGTACCTCGCTTTTAATATTGCAGTTAGAAATTTAATTCTCAGTGCGATCCATTTATCAATATGAGCTCCTTATATCATTATACAGACAATGTTATTTTAAAAAGGAGTCATTTTCTTGTAATTTCAAATAATATTATATCAAAGTTAATTTTTTTTGGAACTTGTTCCACACCTTAAGCATTTTCAGAGCTTTTTAAATGATAGCCAAAGACTAGAAATTTTATTATTATTATTATTATTATTATTATTATTATTATTATTATTATTATTATTATTATTATTTCATTATTTTATTCACGGTTGTATCGGTCGGTATGTCAACCACTCATCGGTATGTTGTGGGTGTTCGGAATTGATAAATGAATAAGGAAAGCCTGCTGATGCTTTCTGTCGAGGTATGTTATATTGGGTCTACTACCGCCGATTTGTCTGTCAGTGATAATGGAGGGATCCCAATAGAGATAGTGCTCATTACTTTCTAGTAAGTTCTGAGGAAAATATTTATAATACGGCGAGGAAGTGGCGAGTAGTCCCGTTTTCATTGCCAATAATTGGTGGACCTACTTTGCCAGTTCATCGTGTCTCCTTTTTTATTCCAACTGGGCGTGGC
Organism: Teleogryllus occipitalis; assembly: GCA_011170035.1. Taxonomy (NCBI): domain Eukaryota; kingdom Metazoa; phylum Arthropoda; class Insecta; order Orthoptera; family Gryllidae; genus Teleogryllus; species Teleogryllus occipitalis. The sequence continues at coordinate 246,830 of BLKR01001001.1, read as the reverse complement.
CGCTTCATCCACGTGTCACATGTTGGATAGTTTTGCTTGAGGCCTCACATCTACTACATGTATCGGAATGGATGGTTTGAATCTCTCAGAATGTGTTTTCTGTAGTTCAAAGTTGGCATCACCCTGTCTATCATGAAGGCTTCTGTCTTCGGAAAGAGATCTCCGTGCTGGGGCCATGCGTGCGACGCAGAGATGTCGACTTCTGGTTTGCTCATGGGGTACCTTCTTTGCAGTGCCTTCGCTTTCCATGAAGTTATCTTCTCTTCGGTTTCAAAGTCTGACTTAACACATGGATCAGTCTTTTTCAAGTTTACTGGACTATAGTTGATATCAACAGCGCTCACCGCTTGCTGAAGTCTCCCACAATGTTCCAGGAAGTATCTTCTGTGTGGCGCAATTTGAGAGCTGTGTAAATTTATGAGATCTACAATGCTTCGACGTCCTTGTGATCTTGGAAGGATAAAACGCTCAATTCTTGAATTGGGATGGGGATTATGTTTTCGATGTTGAGTCATAGCGGTTTGAATTGTCCTCTGGAGGTTGTCGAAGTGGGTATTGCTCCATTTAACAACGCCAAAGGAGTATGTTAGCACTGGAATAACATATGAATTGATGGCCTGCAAAAAGCAGAAAGTTGAGTTTTCAAGATCCCATGCAATCGTTTACACACATCAGTTGTTAGAATGTTTTTAGAGGCAGAGGGTTTGATTGGGAGTGACGATTGTTATATTGGGTAATATTGCCAATATTTGTAAGCTTCATGAGGTTTCATGAAGGTAATCTTTGGTTCATTATCATTTTCCAAATTTAAAACTTATTATTATTGTTGTTTATATTATTAGAAACAATGGTAGCTATTATCGTAGAAGCACTTCGCTGAGTTTGTACAACTCTAGGCAGACGATTTGTTACGAAAGCTCCAGTCTCCCAAAATTATATTACGAAATCGTTAGCACTATGAAGATGAACAATGTGCTATTGTAATATCACTAGTTTTATTCTTTATGTTCGCAAGGGTTTTAATAGTGATGCAATGATAATCTCATCAATAGAAAGTACAAACGCAGTCTCTTCTCATTTTTAATGGCACAAACCTTACATTATTTTTAAGTAGGACATTTTAAATACAATTATAAATTATGAACTCCTCAATTGTCAAAGTGTGTATATTTCTAAATGTTATATTTTCAATTAAGAGGCATCGTCTCCGTACATTTGCGTCCAATATATACATTTACGAATAGCAAACAGAATATGAGTATATGAAGGTTAACAGATCCATAGAATAATATTACTTACCTGAATTTTACAAGAGGTTATGCATTTTAGGGACAATAAGTTATTAAGTAGCAAATATTTTTGCGTGAACGCGAGTCCATGGACGCTGTGTGTTGTTTCAGGCGGCGGCCGCCGCGCGGCGCGTCGGCAGCAGCAGCCGCTGCAGCTGCAGGGAGCTAGGCGCCGCCCCCGCGCGCCGCCCGCCCCGCCCCGCCCCGCCCCGCCCGGCCCGGCCCGGCCCCCACCTTCGCCACCACGCCCCCTCACCGCCCCGTCGGGCAGCCGCCGCAGCCGCCGCCGCCACCGCCAACGCCAACATGAACAACGAGGAGATTATCCAGGAGGTGCTGCAGGGCCACCTCACGTCGCCCAAGTGGCCGACGCCGCGCCTCGTCAAGATCTTCATCGCCTCCACGCGCTCAGGTAGGAACCCTCGAGGAACGATACTCGTGCGTCTTCTCCGCTCCACTCGCCAAATGTCAACAGGTAGATTATTAGAATTCCTTGGGAGGGTAGGTCAAAGATTGTTGAAAATCATGTTTTAATCAGGCAATAACAACTTCATTGCTTCGAAATGGCGTAGTTTGCATTCGTGTCAACAAAATGTAAAGAACAAGAACACCATCAAAACAAATGATTTGACAGTGAAGATAGAATTTTTGTATATTTCATTGATATTAAGTAAGGCAGTTATTTACTTTTTTAATTTTACAAAGTGTTGAATTATAAGTATTCATTCGTTTCAAATGTCTAATGCTGTAAATTAAAATTATTGTTAAAAAAAGATAGTATTATTTTTTTGTTAATTTCCTGATTAAAAAAATAATAGAAATATTCTCCTATTTTATTAAGTAAAAATTCTGCTGTCCAACTAGATTATTTCAAAAAGCAGAAAAAGCTCAAAAAGCAGAAAAAAGCTTAATTTGCAAAGTAATTATCCAATTTTTTTCAAAAATAATTCCACTTAAAAATATTAATCTAATTATCAAAATTTCAATGAATTCTCTTTCTACTATGTCCAATCTCTTTCTAAAATTTTTATATAAATTTTAGAAAGATTGTATTAAATTGTATATTAGAAAAAGTGAAATATGCAAAGTGAATAACAGGAAACAAAATTCAAAGAACAGCATACTTCTCTGAAAGTTTCTGTTGCCTCAACTGAATAATTTCTTGTACTAATGAAAAACTAGTTATTTTTTGGTGAAGTCGCTGTCAGTTGAGATTCACAATTTATATTTTACATTTTACCGTCAATTATCAACAATCAACATCTCTTAAATATACATTTTTGAAGAAGGTACTTTATTAAAGTATTTTTTTAGAATTCTATTCAAGGAGTTTCAGGTTAATATTTAGGTTTCTCGAGAGAAAAATGCGGGAATGAAAAAAGTAAGAAGTTCCCTCAAGCAAGCGCGGAAGTGAAATTCAGTGGGGTGAAAGTTAATGAGAGATGGAAATTCATGAGACATTTTTGCCGGAGAACAACATAATTTTTGTTCACTTTTTTAAAAGAATATTGCACTTTTTGTATCATCACAAATTGTGTATTGAAGCTCCTGTTTCAATTGAAATTTTCTTATTTTACTCATAAATCTAAATGATGTGGCATGCATTCCAGATAAGCTAGCGCTTACCCTGGAGACATGATAGTTAAATGAAATTATTGCACTGTGTAAATCACCACTCTCGCAACTGATGAGAACTCAGTTTGCGAAGTAAGCGAACTTTTGTAGAGACAAGTGAATTCTTCGCATAGGAAGGCCTGTTCCGGAATGTCCTGCTTCCGATGTTTAAATAAAGAGAAGGAAAGGGAGTATTTTCGATTCATTAATACTCAAAAATATGTAAATACCAGTTAGTTAATAGGAAACAGAAAATTTAAATTATTTTGCTGGGCCATGTTTATTGTTTTTTCACAATCGTAATCTAAGGTACGAAGAAGGCCAATTTGTACAATATCTCAAATGCAATCACAAAACACGATAGATCTCAAAGTTATTTGGGTTCACTTATTCAACTGGCCAATCTCGGAAGTGACTCCATCGAAACTGAACTTGATCTAACTGATGTAAAACGACATACAACATAATGGCACAGAAAGATTAAAGACATACTTGTATTAAAACACCTAATTTGAATTGCATTTCAGAAGGTATCCTGAAAATGAAGAGTTGGTTTGCAAAGCATACCTACGTCGATCAAACTTATAAATTGGTTGAGTATGTATGATACCACCTTGCAACAACATTAGAATTTGCCAAAACATTTAAAGTCACTTCTAACAGAATCCAAAATTATTTGGTTTCTGCAATTAGTATTGTCTTGAGTAAACCTATTAGCATAACATTTACATGGCCCAGCATGCTGCATTGGTTTTAGATGAAATTGTCATTGCTCCTTTCCATTCCGCAAGATATTACTGTCTCCCAACAGTTCTTAGCCCTAGAGCAGCCGTTGCGAAGGAAGCTTCCAGGAGTCGGTTTCGACGAGTGAGCGTTGCCAATTCAGAACTAATGATAGTGTGTCTCATTCGGGATACAGCGTTCATCACGTTCCAGAAGATAACTTCTTTTCGACGTGTGGAGCGTTCAAAAGCCAGCGTCTTAAATTGTGTGCACATATGCAGAGGAGTAGCGTACTTACATAATAATAATAATAATAATAATAATAATAATAATAATAATAATAATAATAATAATAATAATAATAATGTTTTGGATACAACGATATAATCAAACATTTAAAGAAAATGTATTCTCGTTTTGTCTCCCAAAACGCACTCTTGCTATTTAGAGAGCTTATCCACACGAATTGGCCACCGCACGACCCTGCATTGCACTTGTATAAAATGCCAGTCATGAGGTGTTAGACGTAGGTAAATTGGTCGTGTCTCTAATAATAATTTACTTTTTGCATTCTGCAATTTTTAGGGGACTTGTAGGAGTTATTTTGCGTTTATAATTAGACTTAGAATATTTCATCCTCTGCAAAAGTTTCCATCAAAACTCGGGCGGCTCTTTTACCGTTATAAAAGAAAACGAGTGCTTCTTAAGTATTCTGTGTAAAATCATGATTTCCTACCGGTCGAATTATTGGATCGAAAGACATAGGGTATGATGCAAGTTGCTTTTGTTACCTTTACTTGAAAAAAAAGGACAACACAAAACAAATTTCCAATGTAATCCATGACTGCAGAATTTTATTGACCCGAACACCACAATATTGTACCACCATGTATAAAATATATTTCTTCGTATAAGACTTATTTAAAATTGTAGGATATCTTTCTAAATAAGAGGCATGGGCATTAACGTTCAAACATCACCTGATGGGGAGCTGAATGCTCGGAACTTTCGGGAATTGATCGTTCAGCAGCCGTCTTCGATGACTAACGAACCTTTAAAAACGACTGCGAGATCGTGCAGCAAATTGAAATGCAATGAATTCTTCAAGAGGTGGGCGGTGGGTTTGCTAATGACTTTACCGGCTTCCAAGCTCCCGGAAGAATTACGGGCCCCAGACTTCCTCCAGATGGACTTGCTCATTTATTTAATCTCCCTTTCCTTCAGCCTTTCTTATGCGGGTCTGACATCTCGCAAATATTTTTTTTATTTTTGGGATGCTCAGAAAATCCATTCTCAATTAATTTTTATTCGAGGGGTTTCTCTAATATCCTCGAATTCGGAAAGTTCTCGTTTTGCTGAGGATGATGACCATTGCTGTTCGTTGAAGGTTTCTGTTTTATATTAATTTAAAATACATACCACAATATCTATTCTCAATTTACGTAATAATTACCAAGATTTGAATTAATGTGAACACATTTTCGTCTTATAGTTGCGGAAGTTCCGTAATACTATTTTTTAGTTGAACAGGGTGTAAAAGAAGAAAGTTCAGTCACCACTAAACTATTCAGCTTCTTTCAGAGTTTTATTACAATTGTTGTAGGCTACAATTAACGGTCAAAAGTTTAAAAAGGTTTAATTCTTCGAAATCTGAACCTAAAAACCAACTGTTAGGCTGAATAATTAAAGAGTTCATTAAGTATCACTTAATATCAGGATTGTTGCAATTTATTACCATATGCATTTTAAGGTTGTTAAATGAGTATCCTCTCCTATTGTCGCTGAATATCGTCTTGTAGCGAGAGAAACTCCTTTCGACATCTCCTGATGTAAGAGGGACGTACTGGAATAGAGTTAAATCACTTGGAGAAAATTCCTGAAAATCTGCAGATGAAGTATTTTCACAAAGAATGTCACTTATTTCACCCAGGTACGTACGTCCGCAATTCTTTTCCAGTATTTTTTAAAAAAATTTCCACACACTCTAGATGCTACAGTTCCTTTGGTATGTTTTAATTCCTGTTCAGTGCACTTTACCACATTCAATGCACTGCTTAGTTGTACGCCTGAAACTTCCAGTTGCATAATTGCTCCAGATAAAGAATTAAAATTGGATTTTTTCAAGCCAGGTCCACTTCGAATGTAGAGATAGAAAATAAATTTTGAGTAATTTTTATGAAGGACGATTCTGCTGGATCGAAATACATTACCACCTTCTCTACGACTTCTACGTTGTTGCAATAGTACATCGCAGTATCAAGCCAAGTCCCCCAACGCGTTATAAACCTGGTTGGAGAGGTAGGGGCAATGAAAGTGCTTCCTCTTGAAATTTGTGAATGCGAATTGAAGTTTTGTCAGACATTTTCTTATAGTTGAATATTAATTTATCTACTTCAGAGTAGCTACTTCTAACTTGTTCAGCTATCCAATGTAAGGCATGTGTAAGACACGTCAGTGTATAATTTTTGGATATAGAATTTGAAGTCCCTTGGCTGCCTTCATCGTATACGGAGCAGCATCAGTTACATATAGAAACATGTTTTCTCTCTTAGCCCCATTCGGCCACAACATTGACCATTGAATTGTCGAAGAGCATTGCGATGGTAGAATGATATGTCTTCTCTAGCACTTCACGTGTCAGGAGTAACGTATTTCTAGTCCGATCTTCTTTCAGAGCGCCAACAATCACATTTGCTGTATACCTTCCATCTATATCTTTAGTTTCATGTATTGAAACCCATATCTTATTGTTCCCCACGCTATGACTTATTTTATCCAACATTTTTTCATAACAAGGAGTCAGATATTCCTTTCTGAGAGTAGATTCCTTGTGAACAGGATACTATACATATTTTTCAAGAAACTGCCCGAAACTTGGGTTGTTGAGGTTCTTGAAAGGAATATTAAGTTCAACCATCATCGTGCAGAAATCTTACGAAATTTGGAGTAGCAAAGGTGGCCTATTTTCGTGTGTAGAAAGTCTAGTTACACAATTTTCTTATGTATCATGAAGCACAGAGAAACGTTTTTTGGCAGTAACTTTCACTTCACACAATTTACAGAATAATATCACACCATCGGTACTGAATATGCTTTCACCATTCTCGCGAACAAAACTTCGTAACTTCTCCCTAACTGAGACTTTCGTCTTAGAGATATTAAAAGCAACTGAAATACTGAAGCAAAGGTGCGAGCTTTTGTAAAACTGTTCTAGTTCCGTGTAAGCAAGGGTTGTCATATTTCAGAGTAGGACTTCCTCCTTGAGTGCGCATTCGGAAGCACGCCGTGTTCCCCCATGCTATGTCAAGTTCCCACGGTCGGAAAGAAGGGGTGAGCAAACTTAGAAAACGACGAATTACGCGCAGCAAACGCGTTGGAATTTTACAAGCATTTGTTAAATTATACAAAACTTTTAGTGCAAATTTACGATTAAACAGAAAACTAAAATATGCGTTTCCATATAAAAATATGACTTGTCATACAAAATGTGCCCCAAATAATGACTACTATATTTATTTTTGCCGTATGCTAGTTTTAGAAGTGGATTTTCCTTATCACTCCAAAAATTTTAAATGATTTTCAATGGCCAATAATTGACTCACAATTATTGTGTGTAGCAAGTATTTGATGGTGGCGAAAAGACAGTCATGCAACGATAGATATCTACTCGTACGTCTTTAACTATTTTCAGAAAACGATCATTATCCTTGTGCAACAAATTATTTTTCGTACTCACAATCAATACGTAACTCAAATATAATGTGAGTAACAATCAAATGTGAATTAAAATCTGGATATTGCTGTATAATCGTGTATTTGTACTGTGGTTGCCATGACGAAGAATGAATCTGAATTCTGAAAACACCAGGTGATATAATATTTTTTTTCGTATATTATCAATTTTCTTCTCGTGAAATAGGTCATGAAAAATGTATTACTAATATTCAGAGAGAAATATTTGTGTATATGTTAATGAATTTCCCCCTCAATACTGTAGTAGTCCGCCATCCTCTTAAGTATTAACGTATGGGAATTCATGCAAAAAAAAATATTTTTTTTTTGTACTTTCAGTGCTTTCATGCTGTTAGCAAAAATAGCTGGCTGGAAATCGCACTCGAGAAGCCGGCAGCTGTGTGAATCTCACCCCGCAACCCTCCGAGAGTTGCCGCGCATCCTTCCCTTGCACGGCATTACTCCATCTACAATTCATATCAGTTTTGCATTCCAAAATGAATACTAACTTTCGCTCCTCAGTCGAGAGCCTTATTGTCAAGCGGTCGCCGCATATGGGTCCGAAATGGGCCGAATGGGTGCACTTACTGATAAAAAGAAGGAAAAGAATAAGGAAAACACGTTTTTTCGAAAACTTTTTTCGATACATTTTTAATTCGTATTCACATGAATCAATGTCTTCTTTCTACACGGTCGCAAATCATAAGTATAGGAATTAGTATAGGAATTAAAAAAAGAGAGCAGTATCCTGCAGTGAAGTGTGTATTTGCGATGTTCTTTGCTCTGTGCGCAAAAGGGAAAATATTGGTACAAGTAACATTCGGACCTATTTCATTATGTTGAAAAGTCAATAGAAATATTATAAGGAAAAACGAAAGGTATTCTGTAATTTTTATCTTTGTCTTGAACTGTTTCTGTTTTAATAAATTGCAGTATAGTAAAATCTGTCTAAATCGCAACTTGTTCAAGCCGGAAACCTACCTTAACCGGAAAATTCCTCCTGCCTGTGTAGTCAAATGGCATTTTGCACAGCATAAAATTGAACCGGTCCAACACCGAGAATATCTGATAATTTAATTCAAATGGCAGAGAGACGCGAGATATTCTTCATGGAATGGATGTCTACAAGTCTGTTTTAAATTCTCTGTTCCTGTGATACGCGATTTAGTCGTGGCAGCCGCCCAGTGCAGGAGAGGGGCTTCAGCAGTCAGCGTAGAATTCAACCTTGATGTCGCTTGCCTCTCAAGCCGTATGACACAGGGGAATTCCCTCCCTCTCAGATCTCTGAGTGTGGGAAGGTGTACAGGCATGGCTTCTATTCACGTGCCTCCCTGTCCCACATTGAGAATTGTATTCCCTCGGCCAGAGACGCATTGCGAGGGTATTAGAAAGACGCCGTACTCTGTCCGGGCTGTGACGCATTGTGTGCTAAAAGTCATCAAGAAGCCCGACTGCACCCTCTAGGCAGTAAGTGGTGGGTATTTTAAGAATTTCGCAACCAGTTTAACCATGGTTGAAAAAAAACATAACACTCTAACCTTAGATGAAAAGGTCAATCTTATAGAAGCAAGCGAAACGCAGAAACTGTCAAGGAAAAACGTTTAATATTCATTTATTGGTGATTTCTCCAATAAATACGTTATATGTTAATGTATTTTAATATTTATAATAAATTCATGCTATTTACTGGTTTCAGGACGAAAATATCAATATTACAAGTGTCATAAAATGGACAGCCCTGCATTAAACGGAAACCTCCCTAAATCAGAATTGTTTTGGTCCCGATCGGTTCCAGCTTAGATTTTACTGTATTGCTTGGAAATAATAAAATCCCTTGGGACTTTTGGAACCACAGCGCGCCGCGGGCGGACGGATCCGCCTGCGATCCGCTCGCCGACGATCTGCGCCAAGTTTATTCCTCCTCCTGCTTCCACTCGCATCCGATATCGGCCTCCGATAATTTCATTCCCTTCTCTCGGCCGGCGCAGCAACAATTGGCTCCTCAAAACGACAAAGCGGCGGGCCAGCGGTGGGCTGCTTTTAAAGACTCCGGTTGAAATCCAAGAGACGGCCAGATGGTTCTCTTCTTCGGCTGCAACGCTACGAAGGCACAGATGGTATTACAGGAAAGCATTCAAATTATTATTCATGTATATTGTGCTTTAATTCTTTAGCGGAGAAGCAGCGTTATTGCGTACAAAGAATTTAAGTATTTATTTAAATTAATTTGTATAATATACATTATTATAATGCTCCTAGTTTGTTTTATTTTCTAAATAAAGAAACAATACAAGTTCTGTGCAGCCAGCAAATGTGCTACAAACCATTGTCGAATCGCTGCGTTTATACCTCATTTTGGTGCATTAAATTGAAGAGGCAATTTGGTACTGTTAAGCCGAGATCATGCTTCGTGAAAGAGCAATGAAGAAAGTCAGTGTTCTGTTACCGATTTTCGTTCTATCAATATTTACGTAACTAATGTTTGCCTAATAATGCCCCTTGTGTATTTTTTGCCGACCTTTATGCTGCCAATTGAAGTTGGTGAAGTCTAAATAATAATGGCTTTCATAATTTTATTCCTTGCACGAGTGCTCTCTTGTTTGTTCGTGCTTTTCTTTTGTACCTCGTCTTTCTCTCTGAACGTCGCTTGCTCAGAGTATTGATTTGACAATTCACACCGGGGAGGTCTCGAAGTTTCCGGAATAATGATGTTTTCCTTCTTGAAAGGGAAGGAAAACGTTTCTCTAATGTGATAAAAGAGGATGAGAACACGCGGGGCCTGAGCTGGAGATTGGGCCCTGGGCGGTCTCTTAAGTTTGCCGCTCTTCAAAGACTAAACCGAAACAGAAAGAAGGAAGAAAGGAAGCGGATGGAAGGAAGGAAGGAAGGAAGGAAGGAAGAAATAAAGAGGAAGAAAAAGGAAGAAAGGATGGAGGGAAGATTAACCCTTGTACCATATCAGCAATTTACAATGAAGTACTATACCTGGGATCTTTTTGGACCCCAAGCTTTACTTACAATTAGAAATGGAAAACACAAATGTGTATGGTAATATATTGAGTGTAAATAATCGTTTTATATAGGTTTACATTTTATAAGTTATTTTCAGTAACGTAATAAATAGAGTTTATTCTTATTAAATATTTCATATAAAGAATAGACTCTACCGTGCCTAACTTCCATTGTTGGTACATAATGCTTCAGAAATATTTATAATAGTTAACGAAAGTTATTTCGAGATAAATCAAATATTGACATATATAATAAAAATTGTTTGTAGTTTATGACAGTATATTTCGTATGTGAATGTTACAATAACAGGTTGTACCTTAGATCAAACCAGTCACATGTAACGAAAAAAAAATTAATAACTCTCTAATAAAATTTAGAAAATATATAAAAATGATTTGGAACCTTAATTTGATGACTTAATTTGGTGACTTAATTTGAAGACTTAATAAGGTCCAATGATATGATGGCTTAATAAGTGAACGAAGGCATATATAGAAGACTGAAATTATCCCGCAAATATTTAGGAGAATATAAAACAAATTAATGATAATGGGGCCCAAAAAAACCAGATATAGTACGAGGGTTAAAGAAGGAAGCATGGAGGAAGGGGGAGGATAGAGAGGAGGAAGTAAATGGTGATTAGGAAAGAATGGTGCAAGGAAGAAAAGGTTGAAAGAAGTTAGGAGGAACGGAAGGGAGGAAAGAAAGGAAAAAACGGGGAAAAGAGGAAGGAAGGATCGAATGTAAACAAGTGAAAGAGAATGGAAAGAAAGTAGAAAAGGTAGAAAGCGAATAATGATGAAAGGAAGGAGGCAAAGAGAGGAAGGAAGGAAGAAAGGAAGAAAGGAAGAAAGGAAGAAAGGAAGGAAGAAAGGAAGGAAGAAAGGAAGGAAGGAAGGAAGGAAGGAAGGAAGGAAGGAAGGAAGGTAGAAAATGGGAAGGGGAAAAGGTTAGAAGGAAGATGGAAAAGGGAGGGAAGAAGCAAGGAAGGAAGGTGCAAAAGAGAAGGAGGACTTATTGGCGAGGATGGATGGATTAAAGAATGTTTGAAGAAGGATGGAGGAATGAAAGATGAAAGGAGAGTTAAAAAAAGGAGAGATGAAAAGAGGGGCGGAGAAGGGGTGAAATAATAAAGAAAGGAAACAAGGAAGAAGAGTAAAGGAGGAAGGTGAAGGGAGAGACAGAGGAATTGTCTCAAAATTATGAAGTTGGCGAAAGGGAATGATGTTTTACTAACATTAATCCTCCGTTAGGGTAAGATTGGGATATTTTTTCGCAACTTTTTCATTAACTTGCAACAACTTGATTAACTTTAGACATTAGCGACTGAAATTCTTCTTTTGCCAAAAAGCATTTTCAAAGAGTTATTTCCTGAAACAGATAATATACGAATTACAAAAAATGAGAGATGAGAAAAGTGGGTATCTATAAAGAAAGTTATTATAGAACAAATACTCTTGCGTTTTGTCAGTGTTATCACATTATCTGTATCTTTAACTTTTGGGCATACTTTCCGATCCAAAATCACTTATCTTTTGAGAGATTGAACGAATTCAAACTTCACATTTACATTTTAATCTTTGAAGAAAAGAAAAAAAGAGGGAGAAAACTAGGCACAATCGGGAATGCGAATCAGTATTTAAATAATAGAACCAATAACATTTTCTCACTTACAAAGCTTGCATTTTCCTATTCTCATTTTTCTTGCCCAAGCAATGAGCTCAGAAGCATATATTTGGTACTTTTAATATGTCTTTCTGCTGGTGCTTATTTCTATTCTTGTAATGAAAGTACTTCCATTATGTAATGTGGCAATATGTTCAGTCCAGTTTTCTATTGCATTTGTACACCTATGTATATTCAAAAACCAAATAGAACGTATTTTTTTAACATTTGTATTCTTCCCCCATCGAGCTTTGAATTATTATCCAATGCATCTAGTATCATCGAACTTTCGAGAAACATTGAACAGAAAAATGCAAAGAAATGCAGCCAATAGATTTGTCGTTCAGACGTACAGAAATTGTAAGGAATTTCCAAAGTTTAAATAGCGCTCAGATGAATTTTCATCCATAGCCGAGCAACTGAGCAAACAAAGCCATTTTATAAATTAACATCCACGGGTTTTTGCTTTCCAGAAATTATTCCGATCGTTTCTAAGATGATGATGGATTAATATTTTTTGCAATCGTGCAGAGACTGCGCAGAACCTCCTTTTCTCTCGTTTTCCCTCACAGCGTGCGTTTAGAAATAGTCCACCCACATGTTCCAGAGTAAATGTTTCAAAGTACCAAAATTCTCTCTTGAGCTTCTCAAAATTCTCTCATAATAGTGTCAGCAGTATAATAAAGTAGTTTAAAATTGAAGATTGATGTCTGATAAGATATGTGATACTTTAGAAAATGTAAATTTTGAAGCTTTCGCTCAGTATGCCAATGGGTAAATTTACTGTTTTAAAAGTCACATTTTGCATTTACTATATTATTGAGTGTTGTTACTGACCACTGACGACTCTTCTTAATAGTCCACATTAAAACTATGTTTTTACGCCCAGCGTGCCAATCACTGGAATGAGGATCAAGACTGGATATTCCACATGGGATGAACGGCCGCTCAACAGCGAACTTTACGGCACGCTAATAAAATGGCTGATCTATACTCTCAGGGTTGACCAATATCGAAGAATTTTGGTGGATCTTGGAGGCAAGAAAACGTATTGCGTATTACTGGAAAGATCGCCCGGAATCCTACCCATCAAGGAGGGCCGGCACACTGGCCCGAAATGTGTGGATGGGAGCACAAACAAATTCGACTGCAAAACTGAGGAAACTAAAGAACAATTGTTATAGTCTGGCATCTTTTCAGAGATCATGAAATATTTTAAAGAGAAAAATTGGAATTCCTCTTGTAGATCAGACTTTAATGGAGACTGCGTGGCAGAGCTACAGCTGTTTAAGGCGTTTGGGTCCTGCCTAGGACATGCATGTTTTCGCGTTGTGATTGTGGGGTCAAGGATAGACCCTAGAAGAGAAGGGGATCGTCGCCGAGAATTGAAGACTTCTTTCGAAAAAATCTGCGCAAAAGAATTTCCAAATGTAAAAGGGAATTATTAGCAATATTCAAACGTACTACATCGGTGTGCAAATTAACATTGAACATAAACCGAAACGTCATGGACACTTTGTGGCAAACGGGACCCACCTAAAGGACTTAAAAGGGAAGTTGGTAAAATATTTTTTATTGGAGTTGAATTTAACATTTTCTGTAAGTAAATTTAAAACAGAAGTTCCTTGTAAATTTCAGACCCCCTTTCAACCTAAATTATAAATATATTACATTGTTTAATTTCAGGTACATTTTGAAAAAAAAGTTGATTGTTTGGATGGCTTGTTATGTGTACGCACACTTCGTATATCGTGCTATGTTGCGTCGTTTGGGCGCACTGTGCCGCCGGCCGGTGCCCGGGCCCTCGCAGGCTAGCGCGTCTCGGCCCTCTTCGCCTAAGCGCGCGGCGTCCGACGCGGTCGCCCCCGCGCGGGCGCCCCAGCCCGCGCTTATCTGCGGCCTCCCTCCCCTCCCCTCCTCTCCCTTCCACTCCCCTCCCCCTCCCGTCCCCTCCCTTCCCGCGCCTCTTGATAAATGTTTTTGCAAGAAGCTCCGGGAAAGCCTCGCTCGATTGATCGATTTCCGAACGCTACGACAGCTCCCGGAAGAAGAGCAGCAGGATGCGAGGAAGCGGCGGCGCGGCGCGGCGGCGGCTGGAGCGTGCGAAGGCGCGGCGCCTCCCGGGCGCCGGGCTGGAGCTGGAGCTGGAGCTGGAGCTCAGAGCAAGGCGACCGTGGCGCGAGAGCCACTCCTGCGTTCTTATTGGGGCATTCAGCGCTCTTGCATATGTATCATGAATGCTATTCAATATGTGGAATCTGATCGGTGTTGTACTTCCTGTCCTCTCTGAAATTATATAGCGGATATTAGAATGCATAAATGATGTGCTATTCGTTCTATATTACAACGGATTTTCTAAAAGCCTTATCGATTTAATGTTTCATGGACGCGTCATTACACGAGAAAATAATGAATTCTTATTTTTCAAGATTGCTTGTATTTATTTTCGTTTATAAAATTAATACGAGTTTTCATTTTAAGTTGAGCATAGTAGCAGATTTGTAGGGTAGATTAGTGCTCCCAAACCAATACAATATCTACATTTATTACCTTTGTAACTTAACACAATAATTTTAAACACAGAAAACATAAAATAACAAAATAATTATAACACAGAAATGAAAAAAAATTTCATAGACCAAATCACAGATTAGACAAAATTGATGAAAGCTGCTCTTATGCTACCGTATTAGTGGAAAATACAAGAATAATTTGCAGAAAAAGAATTACTCGTAGTAGCATTGGGCAAATTCAAATAACAGTTACTGCATTGTTTCATTTATCTTCATTTCCTTCTGAAAAAGCAATTACTCGCATTTCACAAATACTCATTGGTGAAAGTATAATACCTCTGGTTCCTCGAACAAACAACACTTGATTGTTCGTAAAAATGCTGATTACTCTTTACATATTCAATAACAATCTTCGTTTTGGCTTCTTGTTACCAGAAAGGCAGGAGATCTAATAGAAGTGCTTATAATCTTCTTATATGCTTATAATCATGCTTATAATCTTCTTACTAATCATCACATACGACCTCAATCCATTTCTCTGTCTGGAAAGATTCGAATTATCCCCATTGACTAAAATATATGTAAGATCGATCAGTCTGTTTGACCGAAAAGCTCATAAAGATCACATATCGAAATGTAGTGTCTTGGAGACCAAACAAATATATTTTGGCAATATGTCATAAAAAAGTAGAGATTAGGAGCATATTACTCCCAGTTGAAAGAAATAAAATCATTATGAAAATCTTTTGATAAAATCTTGATAAAACATATTTTTTCAGTATGCTTCCCAGTCTCTGTAAACACACGTGAATCGTGTTGTTGCCGTTTTTATTAACCTGTATTTTCCCAGCGTTTTCTTTTCCTTTTCCCCCGCCGCGTCTGCAACCGATTGCGCGCTGCTTTCTGCTTCGCCGCCGCTTAGCAAAGGCGCGCGTGGTGTAGCGTCACGGAGCGCGGAGGGGGCGTGGCGGGTGTGTGTTTGCGTGGCAGCGACGGACCGCGGACAAGGCCGCGACGCGAGACGACGCGTGGCGTGGCCTTTCTCTCTCTCCCTCCCTCCCACCCTCTCTCTCTCTCTGCTTCTCTCTCTCTTTCTGCGCACGCCGACGTCTCCGCAAACAGCGCGCTGCGGAGCGGACGAAACATATTATCCTCCGCGGTGCTTGCGCCGCCGCCCATACGGGGGCGGGGCAAGTATTGTTTTGACTATTCCACTCTGAAATTTAAAATCCAATAGAGTTTAAGAGTTCCGTTCCATAATGTAAACAAGCAATGCCGTACATATCGAACGAATCACAATTTGGTTAAGCATGATTGGCAGAAATTGTTAGGTGGTAAAGACATTTTAACAGAATTTTTACTTTCTCGTCCTTACTTTGTTAGAAGAGAAAGTGCAGGAATAGTGCGCCGGAAAATCGCGAATTTCGACAGAAAACTCTTATTGCTGAGTCCTGGTAACGAAAAAGAGAATATATCTTGTTTTCAGGCTATTATTCCTCATGAATAACGGAATACTACGTAAGAGGTCTTAATGTGTGGTTGTGGAATTTATATTCGATATGTATGACTATAAATATGGCATCCATAATCGACGTGGATGTTTATTTACAAATCATATCGACGAAGCGCCATTTTATTACGACGTGAGATTTTTTTATTGGACGTGCTCAATTCGCCGTAAATTATCAATGACATTCATTGATCATGTCAAGAAATCAATCTTGTTTGTGAAACGAATCGTTGTATTTTCGTTTTAATTTACCTTAGCGTTTTGAAGAAAACTCGAGATATCAGTCGTCACCCGATCCCGTTGTCAGAAGCTCTCAAACTGGGGCCCGCGAAAACGAAAGCAGGAACAACTCGTCGTCCGCAGTTGGCTGGAGCCGTCTGCACGCGGCTCACGCCTTTGGCGGAGCTCTCGCCTGTCACGGCCCGGGCGCGATGCACGCGGCGCGGCGCGGCGCCCTGCGCCAAGGTTTACGGCCGCCAGCGCCGCGCCGGGCCGCGCCGCGCCTGCGAACAGGCTCATCGGCTTCAACGCCGGCGGCGGGAGGCACTTCCGCTGTGGAAGCGGGGCGGCAGAAGCAACGACGGCGGCCGCGGCGGGGAGAAGGGAGCTGGTACGGGCAGCAGTAGCGGTGTGGAAGCCAGCGGAGCCGACAATGGACACGCCGGGGCAGAGATGGCGGCGGTCGCGTGAGATGGCGGAGGCAGCGGGTAATATTTGGGGAGGTGGGAGGGAGATGGCGGAGGTAGCGCGAGAGATTGGGCTAGCGGCGGAGAGACGGCGGTAGAAATGCGATATCGACAACCCAACAATGATGTTTTAAAATATTGGTGTTCAGAATTAAAACGTCGACAAGCGACTTGTTAAACATCGATGTTTTAAAAGCTGGTTTATTAACGTAAAACGTTAATGTTTCTCTGGGAATAATTAAATACCTCAGCCCTTAAGTAAAAAATGAAATTATCAAAACGGAACCTAAGCGCACAGCGTCATCTCAAGGAATCAGAGCTTCTCTCTTGGCTCTCTTGAAGAGCTCGGAAAACAGAAGGGAGATCCTAAGCACACGGCGAATGCTTTGACAGCTCTCTCAACAGAGAGGAAAAGTCTAGGAAACAGCAGGACATCTCTGTGGTGTGAGATGGTCTTCTCGATGAAGGTACTACAGCTTAGCTACGTTTGAACAAATGAATAAATAAATAGTTCGGCGCCGACCTATGTCGGCTTGCGAGTACTTTCTCCAACCAGATATTTGCAATCAGCGTGACACCGCCGCAGCCGGGGCAAACTCTAAGCTCCCGACTGGTCTTCCGACATTGCACCACACTCAAACTATCACTAAAATATTGTCGCTCGAATAACTAATAAATTTCGAAACTTTTATTACTTCGGCTTTATACGCCCGCCATTGTGCCTTCCCGACTTCACCATCTGTATTTCGCCAAGTTTCACCTATAACGGTCCTCTGCCACCTCATATAAACCATTATTCTCTTCCCTTTATTTCGGAAACACTTTAAATTTTGTTTCGATGACGGCGCTTGCTGCTTGGCGCCATGGCCCTGTCGCCTGTGAAACTCGAAAACCCGGGAAAGACCCGCAACTATGGAGCATTTTCGATTTTGTCTGAAAAATACTAATATTTGATTGTTTTATGTTGCATTCCTGGAAACAGTACTAGCTGGTAATAGTCGGATTAATCCGACTCGAAATACATACATATTCTACCTATTTTCATACCGCTCATACCCACTGAATTGTTATATTTAGCGTGTCATTGCTTTCGACGAAGCTGACGTCATGCGTGTGCAAGGCTGTCAGGAAGAGGCCGCCCATCATTGAATATGCACCTTTTTTAGTCTGGGTACGTAAAGAACTGCTATACTATGAATACTGTAACACGTTAATGCAGTATTTGTGAAGACTGTTTTTATTAAAGCATTTAATGTATTGCAGGGTAATGAAAGAGTATGTTATTTGTTTTTGAGAAAGTATGCGTGTTACCTTTTGCAAAACCATTTTGTGTGGTTTTGTTCAGCGGCTTGTATGCTGCCGCAGGCCACTAGTTTAATTTTGCACATCAAGTGTATATATTAAAAATTTAATTTTAGATACACCCTGTTGGTGAATTTCAATTAAGTTAACGCCATTTTTTTACTGACAGAGTTTTGCATTGGTAAAGGTTGTGTAGGATGTTAGTATGTTAAAATGTATGAAAATGGCTGTGATATGTTTGTTAAAAATATATTTTTATATCAACGTTTTGGACACCGTGGTTTGGCCTCAAATTACTGTTAACTACAATAACGTCATAGGGATATACATTTTGTTGAAGTTTTTATTAATACATATTAATACGACTCAAAAGGAAAAGTATTCTAAAATAAAGTGTTACTAAGTATTAAGTTCATAAATTTAATTTGTAGTAGTAACAAGCAAACCTTAATCTTGTTCTTTAATCTAAACGAGGCGGAATTTAATTTCTTGTTACATATATATATATATATATATATATATATATATATATATATATATATATATATATATATATATATATATCGAATTGACAATTATGCGCACGTTTTGAAGTTACCCACAGAAAACACGTTCAGCCGTCTTTTCAAAAAGCTTTAAATGTTGCGAGCACATCGCCACTCTAGATTTCTTCCTCGTTGGGATCGACAGACGCGGCGCCGCGGGCCGCGAAGTAATCATGGTGAGGTGCGGCAGCGTGTTCCGTGCCTGCGCCGCGCGCGCCGCTTTGTTCGCGGGCGCGTCTCGTGCACCGTCTCCGCCCCCCCCCCCGACCCCGGGCCCTGCCCCTGTCCCCCTGCCCCTACCCCACCCGCCTGGCCCCGCTCCGGCCCTGCTCCGGCCTCGCCCCGCGCCGCTCCCTGCCCTGTCCCCCCGCCCCGTCCCCGCCTCTCCTCAAAGGCGCCGCACGCGAAGCCGCGGCGGCTCGTCTACGCTGTGGGCGCGGCCCACTCTCCAGTTCACCGGGTCCGCACGGGGGAAAATCATCGCCGTAAATTAACAAAATTTGCTAAGTTATATTCATAATTAATTTCAAATCAGTGTCACTTAAATAATGTTAAGTGACATGACACGTGTGTGATATGTTGAATTGTTTTATAGTTGTGTTAGGTTGAAATGAGTTCACTTTAATATCACAATACGATTTTGCCGTAAATGTTTCCTTAGGATGCTCGTCATTGAAGAAAGGGAAAAGAGGACAAAATAGTACGTACGTAGTTAAAATATTAATTTAAAGGTGTGGTTGATCTACTCAGCTGGTAAGAATTTTAATCAAACATAAGATTTGAGACCTACTTTTGCTCACATGGAGGTTTGATAAAAAAAAAAAAAAAAAAAGATTTACTATATAAAGTCTGTTGAATCTTATTTCCAATGAGATGAGATTTCCTTCAGTTAATGCTCTGTTCTTCCGTAGATGTGTGTACTATCGCCCAAAGTATTATTTAATCTTTATTTTTCATGTTTAAACGAGAACGTTCATCATGGACATAAGACATGGAGTAACGACATATCTTCTGCCAGAGAACCCATTACTAGTCCCTTAACTAGGAAATTTCTTGAACCAAAATCTTTGGCTCAAATATTTCCTAATCCAGAGGTTTGATCCAGTTTCTGTTTACTAAACCATCATCTTTGAAAATATTGTAGTTGGTACATATTTCTACACATGCGTTTCCAGTAATTACGTTTTAAGCAGGAGTTTCAAGCCAGATCACAGAATCTTCACTCACTTTTCACTTCACAAAAATGCATTGAATGATTTAAATATGTTGATTTTCAACGAATCTGCGACGTCATTGAACGTTCTTTCAACCACTGTTTCAGTTTTTATTTATGATTCGTTATCCTGGGATGACTGTAAATTCGATCATTTTTTATTCAATGCGTCCGGTATTCCTTGCAATAAATTTTGCTGCACGGTTTACACTAGTACATAGCCACGCAAAGCAACGGCACCATCTTGTAATTGGTTGACTTGCTGAAAGTAAACCCGTATAAATTAAGAATAAAACGATACGGGTAGCCGAGATGGCTTAGGTGGTGCAGTGCCCTGGTGGTCTCGGGACGGAAGGTAAGGTTCGCGGATCTTCGGAGCCCCGCCTCGGGCATGGATTTGTTTGTGTGTGTGTGTGTTCTCGTATGTTTGTGATTGTCCATTTCATCCTTCATTATCATTTCTCATTCCTGGGGCTAATAACCCTGGGTGGAAAAAAAAACGGATTTAGTATGAAAATGCTGATCTCCCTATAAAGGTCACGTGCACCTGCCCTCGATAAATATAACTGACCTCCTGTGGGTTGCACATTCGCGTGGTCCCAAAATGACCAATTCGCGATCAAAAAGAGCATAAATCAATGATAAATAAGGAATAAAACACTAGCTGACGGTGCTCCGTTGCAATGGGACTTCATGAATGAAAAATAAAAATGCGCAGAGTACATTAATCTATATATTTAAAAAAATAGGGTATTCTACCATGGCTTCGTTTAGAGCTTCTACTGAACCGATTGTAGTATTTTTTCCTTTAAATGAAAGAATGTGATCCCTAGATGTGTTATCATATATTGTTTGTGTTGATTCACCAACATTTATGGGGTAAATTAATTAATTAAATCATTATTTAATAGTACGTAAATCATTAGTCAATTTTTTTTTCAAAGAGCGGCTACTTCGTGGTGGCGCTACTTGATGCTTTATTTTGATTGTTGAGATTTGTTTACATTTCGTCAAGGTTTTGTTTCTGTGTAATAATTGCATTGTGGTGTTGACAGTTTGCATGTAATTGCTTTTGTGGTGTATTTTGTAGAGAACATTCGGACAGTGAGTTTTGCTCGGTTGTACTGAAGTAGTGAAGTTGTTCACAGGTTATGCCGAATTCCGAATCCTTTCCCACGCGGCCCGAAAGACGCAAACGTACATTAACTGGACGCAGGGATAGAGAAAGTCAGCGTAGGTGTCATGATAGTGAGGTCATTTCGTTTTCTGTTGGGTCTTTGTCTATAAAATTTCAGTTTTGTTCTGATTTGTACTTCCCATGTGAGAGAAATTCTGCAAACCAGTTTACTCTGTATTGCTTAAATGGGAAAATAAGTTTACCTTCGAGCAATATGCCAGAAGAAATCAAAGAGTTGCATAAAGGAGATGACACATCAAAAAACTAGAAATAATATCCGTCAGTATAATAGTGCTCTTTCTTTTGTGTCATTTGGCGCCGATATTGCTTTGCCACCTGGTCATGGGCCATACGTGTTCAAAATTTTGGGAACTCCACATCACAGAATATCTTCGTTGTACCCTGAAGATCCAAACAATGCAACGTATTGTGAACATTAGTCTGAGCACAGTATTTTACATTTATCTCAGATATCACCGTCAAATTTTGACGGGTTCTCACTAGTATTCTTTAAGTGAATATAGAAGATACGGGAGACAAAAGCTCTTTTATCTCTTGTTTTTTTTGTCTTCACCATATTTTCTTGTCCATCTTTTTCTATTATTTTCCTCTTCTCTTACTCTTCTCATTCTCTTTCTCTTCCTTCTCTTTCTTCTCGGTCTTGTCCGATTCACTCTTCTTCTCTTCCTTCTTTTCAATATATAGGAGAAATATACCAACTACACACAAGCATCTGTTCTGAGAGGAACGAACACGTTATGTAAATGGATGACACTAATTGTAACGTCTGTAACGCCTAAGGAGGAAGAGAAGCCAGTTGTGAATTTAAATGAGGTCAGTCGTCTTGAAATGGGATACGGAGATGAGAAGCGAAAATTCAACTCTCTCATTGTGGAAGCGGGTGGTTCTTGTAAATGCTACAAACTATTGTATAAAGTAGAATACGCAGAAGGTTCTCGTAGTAACATTTTCCTTGACAATTACAATATGAAGATCATTCATATAATTTTCATAAATTTTGATTTAACATATACAACAAAACAACACGGAAAACTAGTGGTACCACAGAATGGGACATACTTTCTCGACCTAATTAGTTTTCTTTTCCCTTGAGTCTGGGCTTGCTTTTTAATTTTGCTCCCAGACTTCTAGCTACTAACTATCGGAGCGTAAATGAACTACCAGTGTCACACTCGGTTCATATCGCTCCATTGTAGACATTTTCAGTGAATAGCGCTTTCTCAATCTCCAAACCACGCAAAGATCAATCTCGACATTGGTGTTTTTTTTAACATATTGGCCCTAGGTATCCCTTGGACCCATCTCGGTGCTTATTGGTGCCATTGTTATAGGTGTATAAATGCATCCAATTCCCATCACACACACTTCTCACACACATTTGGAAGCCAGGTCAAGATTATATTAAAGGTTTGGAGTATGGATGGGTCTCAGAATGCCTCAACACCACATCTTAAAACATTCTTGCTTTAAGAGTGTTTCGAATCCACAGACTTCGATCCACTGCACACGTAGCATAAGATAGTATGCCCGAAGCGAGGCCGAATCACTTGATCTGGAATTTGTACATGGATTACGGTAATGTAACGTAATGATAAAAAACTAATAATATATTTAAAACTAATTTTTTGCATATGCTGACTTTAATTTGCTTCTTAGCATTGAACCTACGTATCTGAATGACGTTGATATCATTTGTCTCCATAGCAATGTCAATACTAAGGTATTTTGGTATTTTATAATTAAAATCATTCAACAACACATTTTAATGAATAATTTTCTCAAAATTAACACAGCAAAAATGTTGTAGAACGTAATATTTACTGTATACAGCAAAAATGTTGTAGAACGTAATATTTACTGTATCAGTTAACTAAATGTTTAAGTGTACTTTTTATAATACTTATATTCAGGAAACAGTAATATATCAACATATTTAATTTTTTTCAGTTCTTCTGACCTCTAAGAATAAAATAACTGTCATCTCAGAATAGAACAGAAATATGACTTCAAGAATATCATAGAATAGTGAACCCTAGTTCTATATGAAAATTTTAATTTCAAAACTTGGATCCTTTTTTTTTCTTCAGAAAATATCGTTTGTGCGTTTCTGAAAACGTGTAATTTTGAGCTCATTTTCACGAAAATGTTTGGAGTTTCCGAGAAACTTCATTAAAAATCATTTGAAAAAATTGTACTCATGAATGCAATAAATTATAAAAACGCCATTAGCATGAATATTCATGACATCATTTTTATTACATATTTATGCCATTAAAAAGTTGTATAATTTTTATTCTCATTTTATTTACAAATTCCGTTTTTATTGGCTGGCATTATACTCGTATGTAGTGAAGTTTCCTCTGTACTTAGAAAACAATCGGGAAGATAAGAAAGCCTTTATTAATACATTGATTTTAAATTAATGGTAATTGCATGTAGGCTTTCGCGATTAATTTTTAATTCGAGTAATTAGTTAATATAGACATTTCAAGAACGGTTTTCAGCTATCAATCATATCCAAAGTGCTATTTTCTGTCAATTTAGTTAATTGTTAATGTTGACAATGCTTCCTGTGTTCCTGGAGTTTGATTAATTATTATCTCATTTACAGTGATAATTTTATATGATTGATATTGTGATGTCATGTAAGTTGTGAAAATTGCACTAAATAACTTCCATAATATTTGAAAATATTGATCTGATTTTGCAAGTAAGTGTGATCTGAATTCAAGCCTTTACTGCCATTCGTAAGATAATAGAACAAACCTAAAGAATACCATTCTTGTTGTTAAATTCAATTAAATAACTGATACATTCATTAGTGAAGTGTGTAAATGTTTATATTTCATTGAGTAGGTCTGATATTTACATCATTAAGAAAAAAATAAGATCTTAAAGCGGCTTCATGTAAAGGGGAACTGGACTTTTTCGCAATCCGCATCCGTTTTTTCACTCTACATTCTCATTTTTTGAGTCCCAGTAAGCAGATGTGTAATGCGTGTGAGCATTCCGTTCAGAAACGCCTCTACTGGCGAGATGAGGGTCAAGGTCACGGACGGCGCACAGTGGGCCGAAACGTTAGTGGATACAAGGCTCACCGTCTGATTTCCAAGAAGTATGCTTTCACCCACCTGTCTTCGGCCTTGTACCCATCTGCCTTGTTCCTTCCACCCATCTTCCTTCGCCCGCCCACCCATTTTCCTTCGCCCGTCCACCCACTTTCCTTCGTAAGTTCACCAACCTTCCTTCGCCCGTCCAACTACCAGCTTTTGCCCGTCTACCCACCTGTTTTCATCATAGATCCAACTTCCTTTACCCGCTCCACCCACTGCCTTTTTTTCTGCTCATTTTCATCTCTTTTCTAGAGTGTATTATACTTTCGTTTTCTCAAGAAATAAGAACCATAAGATTGTATTTCTCTAGCTTCCAACAATTAGCTTCGAGAGAAACGTCCTTTGTAAGGCATTTTATGTACAAACGTGATGTGTCAACAACAAATATTACTTTCAACATTTCATCCTGTCTACAATTTATTCAAGTTTTTCAGTTTGTCGAGTGATCATTATCTCCGTAAATCGCCTCTAATTTATTTACTTTGAAAATATTGCTTTCAATATCCTCGTTATATTCACCTCTATCTCATTTTCCATTGAAAATAGAATTTACTGTCCTTCATTCTAATGGCGTTCGGAGTTGAAAATTCGGTTTTGTCAGAGACTGTAATGGATGCTATTGTCCCGCGTAATGCTATTGTCGTTAAATGTCGTTGGCTCCGTTTCAACGCCTGTCCTGGGTGTAGCTGAGCGATGCGTTTTTCCTGCTGGTCGGGCGACCGAGGAACTGAGCAAGGGAAGACGGTCCGCGGGCGGGCGTCGGGGAAGGGGTGGCCGGCGGAGCAGATTGGCGGAGCTAACGCACTTACCGGCGTCGAGCTCACAATGGCGAGAAACGAGGCCCCACCGCCGCCCGCACCAAAAACCCTCACGTGCGCGCTCGCGCTACCTCGCCCCTCGCGTGCTGGCCCCATAACGAAAAACAACAAAAGGGGAAATTGGACCGTTTTCAACATGTTATTGAATGAAAACATTTGTGTAACTCATTAGGTATTATCTGTTAGGTATTCTAATGTATATGAGTGCGATTTTAGTGTGTTTTAAAATCCTTAAGTATTATTTGATGTGAAATTCATTTACTCAATATGCAGAGTGTTTATGTTAAAAATAAATTTCATACCTTGGACAAAAGTGCCAGTAGTGCCCTCAGATAAGAATATTTTTTTTCTCAAAATTCTTGCACTAATTGCTGCTGTGGAAATTCCGTTATTTAGTTACTTTTCGATTTATTCTTTCGAATTGTAATTGGATGCATTATTAGATGTTTATTTTCTCTTGATTTTAATCTTATAATCATGAAATATTAATATATTTAACTTGTGAAAGAGGAAATGTTTATTGAATTTTGCCAATTTCAAACTTTTTTGTGTGTGATAACTCCACATAATGATACGGCTTTGGCCTCCCGTTTTAAACAAATCATAAATGAGTTTCGTCTTTAAGAATATCCAATGTCACGAATTGATATAAAGCTAAAAGGCAATGATACGAAACAAAAGCGGTAGTGTGAAAATAAACTATAATTTTTACGTACTTTCTGGCCATTTGAATATACTTAAATGAGCTATCAAAGAAAGAGAAAACTGAATATTCCTTGCCATATTTACATTTCATCAGTTATTCTAAATAAACGCAGAGGCAAATATCTTGTGCCACTCCGAGAAAAAAGTAATGTATGCTAGATATTTCAAAGAGCTTACTAACAATAACTTTGCGTTTATAAGCATTTGAAGAATCAACTACACTCATTGGAAAGTTGTCATTGGAAAAAATTTTTGTCTCAAATAATTAAATAGTAACTAATAGTCGCATACCAGTGTCATTCCGCTACCCTTAGAACACCATGAGGGATGTCAACGGTGATCCCCACAAACAGCTGCAATACACTTGAAGGAACATTTTTTTTACTTAAGAAATAATTCCACTAGTTTTTACTCAGTATTTTACAATTATTTTATGCAAGCTTATGTTTAAAATATTTTCAGTTTTTGAGGTATAGAAAGGTCATAAATATTTCGAACATCACGATGCATCGTCTGTCTGTCGGACCTTTCAGTGGGGACATAGTTGGCCAAGTCCTTTTTTGAGTAACTTTTTCAACAATCACTTTGTTGATCCGAATGCACAATTGTCATCTATATTACCAGATTATAACGTTTTTGGCAGGCATCGCTGTGAGAGATCGCTGGAATTTCCATAAAGCAATTACGAATGGCCACGGTTTCGAAACTTTTTATAATCCGATTAGCGCTGACTGTGGAAACTGTCAGTTAGGGACCGGGAGCGGTAGCTCAGTGCATCAACTGATGTTACTGCAGTGCCTCTGACCGGGAGGTCCTAGATTCGAGTTCCGACGGCGGCAGGATTTTCGACACTAGCTTTTCAGCTAGGTCGACTTCAGTCGCTGGCTGGAGGAGAATTCTAGCGGCCGGCTGCTCTGATCGGTAGTTTTCCGCGGTTTCTCCGATCAACACTAGGCGAATGCCGGAGCAGTACCCTAACAAACGGGCCACGGACCGCGCGCGATCTGTCCTTCCCATTCCTTGTCCTATCCTCACCCCTCACACACACACTTACACTAACATGCACTACATTACCACACATCCTGGGAGTTCGGTTGGGGACTTACAACCTGTCCCGGCTGGGGCGGTGCCCCGCTGGTGGGAGATACATAGTTGGGGAAAACCCCGCTAGTCGATGGTAGGTCAGCGCCGGATCTCACCATCCAATGGGCAAGATCACCGCCACCTCCGGTTGAAACACATGCACTGCTCCTAAGGGACTAATGACCTCAGTAGTTGCGCACCCAGAATCAGTATCAGTCAATTAGTCAGTCACTTAGGGTTAAGAACGGTAATACAAAAACAAATTTCTAAATGATAAAAAATTAATTCCTTATATAAATAAAATTTAAAAAAAAAACTACATTTGTGTCCTTCATTCACTTTCCTCATTAATATGCCGCAATTAATAATTGAGAATCTTAACTTTCTGTACCACAAAAATTCAAAATGTGAAAATTGAAATTAAGTGTATTCAAATTGTGAAAAATATTTATAAACACATGTGGCCAAACATCTTATCTGAAATAGTATATCAAAAGTATTGGCTAACAGAGATCAGTAGAAAGAAAATTAATATTAATATAATTCATTGTAAACAGAGCAGTAAAGAGTAAAAGTAACATATTTTCTGCTTCATACAAAAGTATTTGTACGCATTAGGTCCTGGGTGTTCTCGCTTTTATATGTTTACTCCGTGGGGTTTGTGTGCCAATTCCTCTCTATGAGGGTATCTACTCAAGAAAAAGCAATGTATATTACAATATATTGTTAACTTGATTTTAAAGAGGTTCTTGTGTTCTGCATTGACAAGTGAAAATAAAAGGTAAAAATAATAACTGCTTGTTCTCATTGAATTTATTGAGGTACAAATATTACAAGTGCTAAACACTCTTTAGTAATACTGTGAAAGAAGATGTGCTAATCGTTTCAGGCTATTCACTGTGTATAATGTAAACTTGTACATACATAATGTAAAACTGTATAGATAACAAACGAATTAAGAGGCTACAAACTTTTAGATCTAAAAATATTACAATACGAGAAACCTTAATAATATTATTATTATTGTTATTATTATATAATGATTAAGCAATTATATATTATTATTATTATTATTATTATTAAGCAATCAAGCAATCATATTATGCTTATAATAATAATAATAATAATAATAATAATAATAATAATAATAATAATAATAATAATAATAATAGTAATAATTAAGCGTGGAACATTCGCAACGGGTGCGGCGCGGGAAGTTCGCGTTAGACGCGGCTGCGGAATTCGCGGGACCGTTCACACCGGAGCGTCCATTATGAGTCAGCGTTTGGTGGCAGTTCTCATCCGATCAAGAAGAGTCGGTCGCTTCTATTCATGCGGGGGGAAAGATGTGCCGAGTTTTACTCGTAGTACGTTTTCTGAGCACATGCGATATGGTACTTTTTCCTTCTTTATTTACGATTGTTCCTGAAATTGTTAATATCTTTTTAGAAAACGTAGAAAAGGCGTCCATTATTTTAACCTATAAAGGAAAAAGTTTTGAGAATTTCACACCTTGATACCACATAAAAAAAACGCTTTTAATTTACTAGAATGACCAGTGACTGTTTTGGTGAAATTTTGGATCTGGTCGCAGAAGACAAAAAAATCTAACACGTGAATATAATGAAGCTGTCTTACTTGAAGAACAATTTGTTATTACACTTACTCGTTGAAACTTTTCATTAGTAAAAGTAACATTTCAAGAACGAAAAAAATTAAAAATCAAAGTTCAATGTTATTTAAACTTAATTAAATTACTGAACACTATTAGAAGTATGTTTTGTGACAGTTCAATCGTGTCCGATTTACTGGCGGACTGAAAATATTCGACATTTGACAAGTCTTTGCCTTGGTTTCCACAGCGAAACTCGAGCGGCCGAGTTCTGCGCGAAGGCTAGGGAGCTCGACGCAGACGAGAGCGAAGGCTCCTGAAGGCGAGCGGACTTCCACGAAACTTGTGAGCGACAGCGGAAAAAACGCGCCCGACTGCGTTACAAAATCCGCCGTGGATTAAATGCTGCCAATCCGCCAAACGTTGCCGCGACGCTCGCAGGCCTGAACGTGCCCGTAAGGCAACGCGTGACGCGAAACTTCCGCTGCGGCCATTCCACATAGCATTCGGATCTTCTGCGTCAGTCTGGGAGCCTTTAATGTTCATTTTTAAGCAAAATATCAATTTACACCGTAATGTTAAATTTGTCTTCATCAATCAATTATGCGGTGCTCCAGACACAAGATGTTCATTAACATACATAATTAAAATCTCTACTGTCACATTATTTACTTTGTAGCGCAGGTAGTTAAGATTATAGATTATAGATTATTATTATTATTATTATTATTATTATTATTATTGTTGTTGTTGTTGTTATTATTATTTAATTCCATGGAAAATTGGCATTTTCAACGAAATTTTTCCATATAGTTCATATTTCAACTAGGAGAATCTCCTTGAGGACATGTATAGCTAGTTTGCGTTTTCACTGTGGCTGAGGATATTCTCCTTAAAAAATTCTTCGTAAAAATTACGAGGAATGTTCCTATTTCGTATCAAACCTTCAGCTCGTAGAAAAGCAGAGAATTTAGCAACACAATAGTGTTTTTAAGCCACATAGTATTGTACCCAATCATTTAAACCTTGATTCTTTTAAATCATGCTCAACTTTATCACATGAATTAATACTCACTGTTAATTAAAAACAAATAATACTGATTGGCCATTTAGCTACAAACATTACACCTGAAACCAGTAAACTCATTTGGTAGAAACTTTGTTTGCAGGCGCTCCTTAACCAAAACGGTATGTATGCATTCCATTGACATGTTTAGTTTGCGCAATTCGGGAGCGTGTGCAATTTATTGAATAGCACTCACGTTTAAGCTTGTTTAAATACTAAAGTTTAAAAACGAATTGATTGTTATTGTGTTTTTTCATAAATTATTTCTTCACATTTCACAATAAACGGAAATTGAATATGAAAAATCCCTTTTCATGATACTATTACACGCTAAGGAAATATAATGATTTAGTTCGATTTATAAGATTCAATCGACACAGGACCATAAATTCGCTACTGCTATTTGTGGAACTACATCCAGGAATGCATAAAAGGAATACAAGATGAAAAACTTATAAATATAGATTATGCATTGTAGGCCAGTAAATTCCTGTTTTCGTGACCCTTTCATGAGGGTACGAGTTATATTTTCAACTGTCATCTGTAAATGAAACTTTCAGAACTTTTTATTATGCTTTGATGTTTTAGCTCCTCCGATCACCCCGATTTCGTACAGGAGTGGACGGAAAGTGAGATACAGAATCTCGAAATCTTTGTCAAATGAAATGTTCTATATGTTATTCTGTAATATTTAATCTCACATATGTATTTGCATTTTCTAATATTATTTGCTACTATTAATATTAGAATGTTTACCCATGTACAGCACGGTTCTAAAATGTTTCGCACAGGTCAGTTCGGTGCTGCGTTCCAAGATGGGTTCAAGAATGAAGCTGTTGAAACCAAATATGAAGGCACATTGAAACAAAATACTAAGTGCTGAATGTTTGTACGGGATCAGTTGGCCGACATCATTCATTGCAGTGTTCATATTTTGTTGTGTGTATCTGATAATTTGAGGTGTTTTCGCACGCACGTAATTGCATGTGTTGAAAATTGCATAATAAAATATATCTTAGGAGAAGATAGTATGAAAAACAAACCAAATAATGTTCATCGTTACTAAACTAAGATAAAATTTACTAAACACTGTGAGATTTAAAAACTAGTGGTGTTACACAATGGCACATATTTTCTCGTAGAAAACTTTTCTAATAACCTTGGTGTGGACTGCCTTTACGGTCTTGCCCCAACCTATTGAAAGCGGCCATCAGTCGCCGCCCAAAGTATTTTTTTTTAAATTTTGCCGACTTTTCGGTTTCCTAATAGTAAAACCAAAATATTACTTTAAGAATATAATAGAAGATTTAAACCTCGTCCGAAATGGCAATTTTCATTAAAAAATTAGAAGCCATTCTTTAATAAATGGTGTTCAACCGTTACTGTAAATGCAAAATTTGAAGCTTTTTTCACAGAAAACTATTGAGTTTACGAAAAACTTTATTTGAGGTCATTTTTAACACTTCCACTCAGAAATGCAATAATGTATACAAATTGTGCCATGTTCATATTAACGACGTGAGAGATATTTCAAAAAAGTTATATTTTCGTAATTTAAAAAAAACACAAAAGAATACACCAAAATGAACTTTACGTCATATTAAATAGTGCAATTAGCACTATCCGTTGGAAAAGTTTGAAGAAAGAAATTTGGTGTCGTTTTTGAGAAATGTACGTGTGAGCTCTGAAAGTGCGGAATTTGCAGCAGGCTTTTTGACATTATTTAAAGCACATGTACTCATTAATACAATAATGAGAACAAGTTGCCGGTAATATAAATATTGCCGGCGTGAGAGAGAAGTCAAAAAAACTAATTTTTTGTAAATTTTGAAAAAACAAAAGAATACAGCAATATGGCATTTATTTCATCTTACAGAGTGTGTTTATAACTATACCTACCAAAAGTTTAAAAAAATAATTTGGAACCGGTTTTGAGAAAATCTTGTTTTCGTTATTTTTTAAAATTGCACAAATTGCACTCAATATTACGCGAAAACTGCTAAAATTTTCAAAAAAATGAACTTTACCTTAATGAAGGAATTAAATATGAAGAACAAATTTTACTTGAAGGAAATATCTCTTCTTCAATTTTGTGGTTGCAAGAAGACGGAGAAAAAATTCAAACTTTTAAAATGTTTGAAAATTCAGAGTTAACTGTGCAAATCGGTCCTGGGCCACATTTATAAATGTATTTTGCTTTATTCTTGCAAGAAATTTAAAGAAAAACTTTGGAGCCGTTTTTGAAAATATTTTGAAAATGTGCGGTGGGCTACGTGTAAAATACCACCACATTTTAAAGAATGTTTTTCAAAATCTCAAAGCTTTGACTCGAGCCAGATGGACAGAGGTTTCTTCAGTTTGGAGAAGATCGGACGCATGGTTTAGGCGCTGGTAGTGGATACAGACGGACAGAGACAGACGGGCAGACAGATGGACTAACGGACAGACAGACGGACAGACAGACGGACAGACAGATGGACAGACGGACAGACAGACGGACAGGCAGATGGACAGACGGACAGGCAGGTGGACAGACGGACGGATGGACGGTTGGACGGATGGACGGACGTTTTGAAAAAAAACAACAGATTTTCGGTACCAGTGGATTGGACAAAACGCGTATACCCGTTGAAATCTCGAAATGGATTTTCCGCAGAATTACATAACTTTCTCTATACTACGTATATTACTCCGAATATACGTATGTATACGAGAAAGTAAAAAAATTAAGCAATCTAAATACTTCGATGGATCTCATTGTAGTAAAGGCTTAGATCATTGTTGAATATTCAAATTCCATATAAGCTACGTATGCTGTCGCCATGGGGCTTTGCCGTAGTGGCATTCTCATACCACAAAATTATTTTGAATCATCATTCCTTTTTAACTCATTAATCCATTATTATTTACCCGAATGACTTTATGCCCCCTTGAGTGGAAGGCAGCGCTAAATCACCAATGTGATAAATTGCTTAGGTAGGAACTTAAATGTGCCACCGCCTTATCTTCAATCGCTGAATGTCCTCAACCAAAGGAGAGGAGATTTATCATCAATCTCATTACTAACTTACGCGGAATCTTTAGTCTTGGTATAGATGGTTTGTACTGAAAACAACAGATTTAGGCGGGTTGAAGAATAGTTTCACCTTTAACCGAAGACTATTCTTTTTTGCATTTTTAAAATATCAAGACCACTATGAATTAAGAATTCATTTCAATCTGAAAATTTTTCCCTTTTACTCTCAGCGTGCTTGCTAGGAGAGTTCTGACAGGAACCTCTGCACATTTGTTCTTACTTGGTTCGGCAGCCTGTGCGGATAAACTGGTCTGCTTTGCATCGTAAAGCTTTGACGGCGGCGGCGGCGGGCGTAGCTGAAAGCCGAAGCGGGAGGCGCGCTCTTCGCCACGGGCCAAAGGGCGAGTGTCTGCCGCAGATGTCGAGCAGGGATGGTCGCGGCGGCTGGCCGCAATCACGCTGGGGATTTCCCTGCTTTGCTGTCCTCTGCATCCATTCGAGAGGCTCAAACTTCAGAAAAAACTCGCTGCCGACGTCTTTGCTGTTGCTCTCTCTGTACATACCACGTAATTTCATCTCCCTTTTATTTCTAGTCAATGTAGCTTTGCTTCGGCCTTCTATGTAATCAGTTAACAATCATTTTATATAATCATATAATCATTACATTCACATCATTTCATTTCTCATGTAATGGATGTTTACAAAGAAAAAATCAAAAAAGAAATGAATGGTGAAAACGAAAAATGAATAAACAATAGAAAGAAGCAAAGAAAGAATGATAGAAACAAGGAGGAAAATGAGAAGAGAAAAGTAAAAAACTCACGGAACTGTTGCCATGCACAAGAAAACTCTATTACTACATAATATTACTTTGAAACAACTCAATTACAACTCTTACTATTAAAGAGAATCTGTGTGAATTTTATCGACGCCAATATTTTAATTCCTCATTCTATCAAGGGTGCACATGCTACCTCTAAAATGGTACATTATAGAAATGGGGATGCATCTTATATAAGATATTCCTACTAAGTATGTTTGTTCCAGTTTCCTGTTTCATGCGCAAGAGATGAACTTATGTTTGAGAAGTTGAAATAAACTTGAACATAAGGCATATTTAAATAAACTATCACAAAGTAAAGCTGAGACTTAGTTTAGCTTAAACTTGACTCTGAGAGGCAACACTCTGCTATAAAAGTACATATGCAAAGTGATGACGCTGTGACGAAGGCAGCGGTGAAGTTTCTTCCATTCAAGCTCCATGCAGTCTCCGCAACTTTGCTCGCTCTTCAAAATTGGATCAAAGGATCTGAAATGAGTGGTTGTAATGACTACTTAGCAAACATAATTCTTTTTTCGATAGTCGTAAGTTGGCTAATGGCGAGTGATGGCAAATGGTGAAAATCTGAAGTGAAAGACCAGTGAAATTCAAAAGACGCAGATGTGAAGTGAAGTGAAAGACACGGTAGCAATGTTTGATAAGCTAAATACGCTGTAAAACATTCGATGAAGGATACGATTTATAATGATAATATCATAATAATATTGCTTAATTGCACGAATTTATTTCCTGACATTTTTGGCTCTTTTCGATCATGTAGTTTTTTTTTGTGCTATATCAACCATGGCCATTTCTCTTTCTATTTGCATTTTTAGAAATTATTTGTAGATTTGTAAGTGTGAGTGTGTGTGTGCTTTAATTACGTAACTGACACTTAATCATGCGGAAAGCAGAATTATAATAGTCATAGCAACGTCGTTCTGCAAGGTTAGGTAAACAATAACACCACACCCAAGGAAATGAAGTTCATCATAAATTAACTATGACAAAACAAAATTTTATGCATATTTTTATTCGATTATCAATTATTAAAATTTTATTTAATAAAATACTTTGAACTATAGTCCTTTACACACTGAACAGTAATTAGAATTCAAACTTCATCCTTTTCATTCTCAGAATAAATTATTAAGTACAAACACTGAAAGTAGATCTAGTATCTTCTGTGCTTCGTGAAGCTTTTGATGATTTGGAAGTGAACTGACAAGACTACTGATGATCTCGGTAAGCCATACGGTTTGGTGAATATTGGCTATCCTATTCGTTACAACGTCGAAATGCTGCCTGCTATCACCTTTTTGGAGAAAGTCTCGAGTATTTTGAGTTTCTGTTGGAATTTTGCTGGGTGGAGAGGTTTACCGTGTTGGCAGACCCAACTGCGAGGGAGTGGAGGGGAAACGTGGAAGCTGAGAGTTGTCATTACGACGCGCTGTCTGAAGTTACAAGTTGTCCGCGTCCAGAGGGAAGTTGCTCTCTTTCGTGCCGCCGGAGAGGCCTCGAGGATGTGAACTCGGAACTCTTGGAAGAGGGCGATTAATGCGTCGTCGAGATTTTCCGGGCAGAGGAAGTCTTTCTGAAATGAACAGCACCATATTGTGGCTAGTTGAGTGTTATTCGTGTTTAGGAAATAAAACAAGACAATGAAGAAAATGGAAATGTAGTGAATTCAAAGCAAAATAAATGCCATTAATAATATGCCGAAAACTGTTTATTTATATTTTGCTTCATGAGCACACTTCAATAACGTTTTTACAATTAGATATACCATTTTTTATATATTTAAAGTTCACGTACTTTGTAATACAGCTTTATTATTCAACAAATTTAAGTTGTATGGTAAAAGTTATTCCGATGTAGGTTTATGAGTGTTGGGTAATCCATTTGCAAAATGAAAATTAAAGAACAAATCGTTATTAAAAAGGTAATTTTACTTTTTTGTTTTTGCGATTTATCCAACAATAGGAACAGTCAAACGGCAGACTATGCCCATGCATTTCCCGCTTAAAATCAACTTACACTTTTGTGAGGGCACTATGCAGTTAATCAGATTTTAAAACGAGATACATTTATGGATTTTATTGCTGTGGAGTAGAATTTTAATGAAAACTCAATTTGGAAACCAAATTGTCCTAATGCAAAGAGATCGTTGAAATTACCATGCATTTCATGTATATTCGTTGATGAAAGCATGAGAATGACGTTCTCGTGTTCATATGTCGATACCGGTGACACCGAGCTCCTGTTGTTGAAATGCCTTGTTGACATGAATATTGACGTTCTCTATTGTTTTGGAGAAAGGGTATTAAAGGGGAATTTTCAGAGGAGTTTATACCAAAATAGAACTATACTTATAATAATTTGTCATCGATGATAAAATTGCATTTTTCGTATGAAAGTCAAATGTTAATATTAGTTTCAAATTGCAAGATGTTTTCAGCTGCTTCAACTTGAACTCTTTGTAATTATGGTACTGTGATCTTAAATTTGATTATTCACATGGAGGGGTTTGTTCAGTGATTAAGAATTTGTTTCGTTGTAAATATGATTGATGTATGTTCTTATATTCTTCATGTAACAATTATTCTCATTTGTCAGTAGACGGAAGAAGCATAATTATATGAAGAAATTTTTAACGATTTGAAACAATACATTTCAACCAGTAAATTACTTAAGACTTCAAAACTACTTGAAAATCTTCCTAACGAGTGGACCTAATGTGCCAAGTGTCTTCAATGTTGAACATTTGCTCTTTCGCTTTTGGCGCCAGCCAAAAGTCTTCCCTTGCGTAGCATCCTGCATTGCTTCTTTCACCGCCCTTCCCCTCCGCGTCTCAACTTCCTCCTCCATGCTAGCCTCTCCCAATCCCACGGCGCCCATCCCTCCCCTCCCTCCCCAACTGCGCCGCGTCACGTCCCTCCTTACTCCATGCAGCTTCACACACCACGCTCTGCCTTGCCACGCACCCAGCACTTGCTCCGTCCTCTCGCAATCTCTCCATTCCACGGTTCCCGACCGCACTCCGCCCCGACTTTCTCCATATCACCATCTTGCTCTGTCCTGCTCCGCTCCGCCTTGCCTCTCATCATTTCTCCCTGCAAGCCCAGGATCCGCCCCTCTCTCCATCTTGTCCTGCCCGCCCTTGCTCTACCACATCTCTTTCCAACTCTCTATCTGGCTCTGCCGTGCCCCGCTCTGCTTCACGTCGCTCCATCTCTCTCTCCCCCCTCCCTCCCTATCTCTCTCTCTCTCCTTGCCCTGCTTGCCCGCGCCCCGCCCCACATCTCTCCATGTCATCCTGCCAATCCCCAGTCCCCCCCAGCGATCTCCATCTCGCCCTTACCTACCGCGCCCCGCCCCGCTTTTTCCACTCCACTCTGCTGTTCCCCGCCCATGCCACTTCCTTCCATATCGCTCTACCCTGCCTCCTGCCGCGCCCTGCTCCTCCTGTCTCCACCCGACCCCGCGCCCTGCGTGCTCTGCTCTGCCCCGCCCTTCCCCGCCGTGCCGGTCGTCAGCGGCCACTAATGGCTTCCTTGGGAAGAACGCAAGGCGTGAACGCTCCGCCGGCCCCCTGCGACTGAGTTATGGAGAAAGGAAGTTTTTCCGGCCTCTTCCTTCTGTTGTGTCACAAACGCATCCCCCCTCGTGACCTCGATATTGTAACACTTGTTTCGAAAGTTGCCGCATCGAATGATATTGTCGAAGGAGATTGCTAACATTATTTTCGCAGATGGAGTTACATATAAATGTCCAACAAAACATTCTAAATTTTTCGACGAATCGCCCTTATATATGATTCTTTCTCACTGTAACCGAATATGATTTTGGAGAAAAGGAAGAAGGAATTTATCTTTATGAAGAGTAGGACGACATAAACGGTGCTGTTGACAATTGATTCGTGAAGTTAAAGGCCCCTGATTTGTGTCTTGCGTTGGGTATATATACAGTAATTTGAAAGGAAAGGATAAATTACGACATTTATCGTCAATTCTTCCAATTCATTACTCCTAAGACAAATTTTGGTAATTCATTGCCAACTCTTCAAGCGCAGTGTTTGTCATATTTGTTTGGCTGTGTCCGAATGTGACCTGCCGACTACTAGTGCATGAGGAGTCGCCTATGGGCAAATGCCAGATGTCTAACTTTTCACACAAAAATTTCCACCAAATGTTTCTTGGCAAAAATTGATAATTTTCTACCTCTCCACACGCCCTAGAAGCTCGTAACATTTATTCTGAGACATTTTCTATAGACTACAGCTTCGTTTAGTTTATGTTTAAAAATATAATAATATTTACATTCTCTTTCATATTTATATTTATTTTATATGCTTATCTCACGGTGAATGTTAATAATTGTTTCATCTCCAAATCGTAGCTAAAGACGTCTGTGACCAAACCATTATTGAATAGTATATTAAAAAGCTTTCTTCTAATTTGATGAAATGCATCCATAGTCATTATTGCAAAACGAAAGTTCATTTCAAATAAAATAGAGGAAGTTATAACAAATGTTAAAAGAGATTTTAAAATGGGTCTTAACTTTCCTTTTGAACACCTAAATATCCTATGATAAACAACCTGAACATAACATTATCTTATTGTATTGTCATTCGATCTTCAATATTATTTGAGAGGGGATTATGTGGAGGTTACATTTGCATGCATATTTTGATTATTTTTAAATTCCTATATGTTTTAAATAAACTAGCGTTTTCGACAAATTGTTTCTGTGTGTATAAATGCAAATGTAGGTGTAATAAATTGCAAATAAAATTACCCAAAAGACAAGTTAATTGTTTTTTACATTCTTAGCACCCCTAAAATGTCAACGACATCAATTTTATTCATAAATGGTGTATGAATTTCACTCTTCTACATCTACAACGGACATAAGATCATCAAACATCGTAAATCATCGGACATAAGATAATCAAATATTAGTATATCTCGAGACCATTTTCATCTTACTTTTGCTTTTTGTCTTCCATGTACCTAAGATTTCTTGAGATTGCGTTTTTGAAGTTTGCATGTTTTTGTATAACTTTTTTCTTGGAATGGCAAATATTACTACTTTTCTTGGATGCGTTCTTGTCCTAAATTCGTTTTGGAAAAGGGAAGTTTTCTTCCCCCGACTATGAAATGCGCAAGTGTAAACTATTTTCTTTACTGCATTGTTTGAATTAATAAAATGTAAATATCAATATTAATAACAGAAGTAGAAATAATATAATACACATTTCATGGGTATTTTTTAAATACATAAACTTTAGAATTTGTTTTCGGAAATGAAAAGAATATCAAATTAAGAATAAAACATAAGAGTCGAACTTGAAAAGTGTTAGTCGCGTACATTACCGTAAAATGAATATAAATTAGTAATTATCTTGCGTATTTAAAGAAAACTGCACATACATGCTAATATTTTTCCAAAATGTATTCCTTGTAATCCTCCCTCTAATTACCTATTATATGGACGAGAAACACGACATTGTAAATTATCTTT
Source organism: Teleogryllus occipitalis (assembly GCA_011170035.1). NCBI lineage: Eukaryota > Metazoa > Arthropoda > Insecta > Orthoptera > Gryllidae > Teleogryllus > Teleogryllus occipitalis. The sequence continues at coordinate 208,069 of BLKR01001001.1, read as the reverse complement.
AATTAAACATCACAATATGAAATTGAATTTGCTCATTAAACAATAAACGTATTTGAATCACTGTATGTCGCATTAAATTTCTTTCAGTGCGTCCCTTTAATATCGCACAATAATTAGCAGAATTAAATTATGTTATAAAATTTTAGGATAGTGGAGTGTGAGGCAATCGGTGGTAGTCAAAATGTTCCTGGAAACTCTCAAATGATTTTTTGAGATTATTATGGAATTGTAATGGTGAACTTCGGCTATAATACCAAACATTATGTAGTTTTTTTATTTTAATTATGCGATTCTTGGAACAGGAATATACGGTTTAGAAATAATAACAGAATGTTGTAATTGAATTGCAGGATTTGCGAGAATGACAGATTTGGTGCATGAGAGATGTGTTGTGAAACACATGAAGTCTGGAAAGAAATCCCTGTTATAGTTCGCAGTAGAATTGTAACTATTCTGCATGTTCCGGGAAGTGCAATGTGTCGAACTCCAAAAGGTTTCTTTTGAATTTTATTGTGCCTGCTGATGCAACACAGCAGGACGGAGTGCACTATTGATGATCGAAGTGGTACTTGATTGTAGCTTCATTTTTTATCTCTATTATGATGCCCATTATAGAGAAATGAATTCCACAGTAACTTGAGAAAACATGCAGCGTGCAAAATATGATATAGATTACATTTACATTTGACTTTAACATCTTCTATGAACGTTATCAACCGGAAAAAATTCATACCGCTTCACCTTAATAGTGTAATTAATGACTCATTACTTAATGTACTTTCCTGATGCATATCGTCACAGAACTCCCAAACATGGTTGTGCTGGATAGGAAAAAAACCTCAGGGATCCGTCAGATCGATTTAAGATGAAAAATGTAGAATTTTAGAAATGTAGAAAATGCTCTGAAGAAATCAGCAGGCGCAAACGTATGACGCAATATATATTAGGCAGCAACATATGTTGCCATTGCGTACCTCTCGAAAACATGCAGATTAGGCTCTTAAGAAGACCCTTTTCGGGTCCTCTGGAGGGTATCGAATATTTTTTAATCCTTAATCCAGAAAATGAAACCATTTTTAATGTTATATTTATGGAGGTTTAACTCTCCGAACCATACGCGGTCAGAAAAATGAATAATCTCGAAATCTATGTAAAATTGTATTGAGTGTTTGATATTCGTTCCAATTTAATCGCACGAGTTTGTGTTTGAGATTTTAATAAACGCACAATATCGGATCTGTAATGCTTCAACTCAAAGTTCGAATGTTCGAATTTGATATGAGAAATTATTATTCCCAGGAAAATGAAGTGCTATTCTCGGTATAAGGACGATGATCGAATTAGAGAAATGAGAAGGTGGAGAAGCTACCGAGATTCGCCCAAGTGCTTTGTAGATAATTTCGTACAGGCAGAATCATCAGAGGAAGATGAATGGGAAACGAGCGAAAGTTGTAAGTAAGGAGAGGGTAGGACCAGGAAGAGGAAGGAGAGAAGAAAGGGGAGGGGTCGTGCTGTCCACGGCTTGTTTGTTAAGGTACTTCTCTGGCATTCGCTGGATAATGATAGGAGAAACAACGGAAAATATCAATCAGAGCATCTAGTCGCTAGAATTCTTATCCAGACGACTGAATTCGACCTCGCTGTATAACTAACGTCTGAAATCCGCCATCACGCGTCTCAAACCCTAGGATCTCCCGGTCAGGGTCACTGCTGAGACACTAGCAATGCGGTTTCCGAGCTGATTCAACCGATGGAAGTTACAAGTAAACGAAGTCGCACGCTATGCCAATAGTCATTACAATTCAGTATTATTTATTACCTTATTTTATAACCTTATTCTAATTCGTTTTCGAATTGCATTTGCTAATTCATTTCAAAAATACGAATATGATTTTCTTCGAAGATGTATCACATTACTATAAAATTTCCTCTTGGCATTCGGTGTTCTACAAAATCTCGATATTGGCCCCCTTTTATATTGTGAAGCTTTATTAAATGATTCAAAATCTTACTGAAACTATTAAAAGTAGATGAGTAGCCTACATTTATTACGTTTAAGGCAATTTTCATTTATTTATTGTATTACAAAACTTCTGGTAATGATTTCTACCTCCTTACAAGAACAGAAATGAAATTATGAATATCGTCAGTTGGAACATGGGTTGTCATAATTTTGTTGAAAAGTTGAATGTGGTAGACATTAAAGTGCCGCTTCTCCTCGAATGAAAGGAGTCCGTCATTACTAATTCAAAGGGCGCTCCGTCGTTAAGTTGGGAAGAGAGATCGTCGAGCGCACGCGCTGTCGCTTGGTCTGCTCGCGTCGTCCATGTTTGATGGCCTCCCCGATCCTTACGGCTTCTTCGCCGGAGTTTTCCACTTCAATTAGGTCGTCGACTAATTCTTGATTCGTTCGAAGCAGTTTGCTGCGAGTAGCTAGAGCTCAAGTTCTTCAAGGCGTTAGTGGAGTCAGTCACACTAAATCAGGAAATGAAACGAAAACAAAACAGAAAACGCTGAAGGGTGTTATGAATAAGCGAATTACTGCGATGATTTGTTGGAACCAGAATACGCAGACCCCGATTATTACGACGTAGAGTCACCGTTGAGGTTTTTGGTGTAACATGGGGAACATATTCAAGTTTCATACTGATGGGCACATTTTGACGTGTGTCAAGAATTAACTTTTCAAGAGAGAGAAAAAACCGTTTCCAAGTTGCAAGGTTTCCATTTCAAGCTAATAAAAATGTGAGCAATTTCCATCTTCAGAAATCGTTAGAAGATGATCTTACTTTGTCGGTGTCATTTCGATCAATTTTGAGATAGTGTTGTTGAAATTTATCCATCTATTTGGGATGATTTGCCGAGTTTCCAGTAATGCTGATACAGTTGGATTTTATGCTTACCGATCGGTACGGCCGCTCAAAATGCGGACGCCAGAGATCGTCCTTCTCCCTGCTAAAGTTGTCTCCCTCTGCACTGGAATGCACTGTTTTTCCTCCCAACAGCGCGTGGCGCAATTCTTCCTACGGACGTTACTTTCATTCCGCTTCTAAATAGGTTCTCATTTTTCTGCGGACGCTGTTTTGCCGGCGGTCGAGCACACAATTTGAAACAGCAATTTCACCTTTTGGATTTCCTCCTCTTTTGTTTCTCATTTTTTTGTTTTGCGGTCGCGCCGCGTCGTACTTTATGCCTAATTATAAATGGAGCTCTCTGCCTGCGGAAGTTTGCTTTCCCTTTTGTTTAGCCGACCCGTTTGTTTCCCGAGCTGACCACTCGGTCGCTATTTTCCCTCATGCTCCCTCGGTTCCGCCTGAGCACAACATCGGGCCAGCCGTTCTCGCCGTACGGCTTATTGGGAATGGCGTACGAAGTCTCGGCTGAAGCTCAAAAGATACTTTTTTGGCGGTTCTGAAAATGCTTTAGCGTTTTTGTTCGTAAAAATGGGCTGAGTCAACGACCAGAGGTTTTAAAAGAGTGGAAGGTTTGTTCGTAAGTTGAATATTTGCGCTTAAATTTAACTTTGTGCGTAGGATTTGCGGGAAGAGAGTAATGAGGATAAACGTTTTCGGGAAATAAATGTAAATATTGCGTGACAACATCCCATAGAATTGTGGAAATTCTGATTCCGTGTTGTTGACGTTCTTATGCGAAAAAATAAAAGAGGTCATCTTCGTCAACATAGTATTTTTATTCAGATAGCCGGCTTTCGACGGCTTTGCTGTCATCATCAGTCTCGCTGCTTTCGGCAAAAGTTGGTAGACTGTGCACAGTCTATGAACAGAAGATGACCTCTTTTATTTCTTCGTAACATAGCATAGAACGTTTCTCATTCGTCTGAGTTCTTGGATTGACCATTGGATGGAAAAATAAAACAGCTTGAGATGATGAATGGGTAACGTTATGGGTGTTATTATTCCAAATTTGAACTATTTGTAGCGTTGTATTTAATATTTATAGAAATATTCATCGCTTCTGTGCTTGTTTCCCAATCGGTACATATTAAGTGTACCCTATCTCAATTTATAGAACTAGTCGAACTCTTGTGATTTCATTACACAAAACGATAAGCTATCGAAACCTTACAGCAGAAAAGTACTTCATATGCACTATACGGGATATTGAAATAGCTCAAAATGTTATATTATTTTGTGTTATAATTTTATTTTACGATGCATGATGAATAAGTACACAGAAAATGCATTGTTTCAAAAAAGATCTTTATTTCAATATTTATTTTGTCCTTAAATAATGACCCGAGTGGGTATTTATACAAGAATGATGGGATGATATGTTGTGAGATGCGGATTTGGCAAGCAGAATATAGCAACAAAATAGTAATTATATGTAAGGATATTGATTTGTTGGTATTATTATTAACATTAGCTCAACCACAAAGCAACAGATTTTTTCACAAACCAGAGAGAAGAAAAGTGAAAAGAAATATGTCAAACACCATTTTTTGGACCAATTTGACTGGGCCAAAAAAGTCGTTATGAAATAAGTTTGGTACAAGAAAGATTTGCACGTCAAAGAACGTGCCGCATTTGTCTCTCTTAGGAAATTGGCAATTAGCGACTTTATTTCGCTTATATTTTACACCTTTCTGCAGTGATGAAGCGTGTATTGTATAATGTTCTTATATACAAAGCTATAAAAATCAATAGAGAAACTCACTATTATCAATTAGCACTACCCTGTGCTATCTGTGGCATCACTATCAAATCATACAAAACAGATTGAGCTTACAACTATTGCAGACGTATTGGTGATGGATGGTAAATAGAACTTCGTGTATTTGATTCTTCCACTCTTCAGCTTCTTCACATCTCTCTTCGGCATTTATGATCCTAATCATGAATATATATTGAGAAACACAACTTTCATGTCTTAAAAAATGTGATAAGAAAATTTGACATTTCTGCCAACTGTGTTTATTGCAAACGAGTAAAATTTTAAGGTAAAGGAGGAGATGTGTATGCAACTAGTGATTTTATCATTATAAAAATGAAGATTGTGAATTCAGAGCCTTGAAAATTTGCTGAAACATACGTTATGAACTTAAAAAGAAGGGTATAAAAATGAAAATCGTAACTATATAAAAATCATAAATTACAAAATGGAAGAAAAATAGGGAAACGCAAACTCTTCAACTACGTGGCGGGTAAGAGTGCGCAGGACGGTAAATTTAGCAGTAGTTCGTTAGCAATAACAAATGTTCGTTAGCAGTAACAAAAGTTAGTTAGCGGTAACAAAAGTTCGAGTGCCTTCGTAACAAGAACATTTCTTTTGTCACCTTTCCTTACATATTCCCCACTAGATGCAAACTTCATGACATGATTGTTCTCAGATTGGGTACATTATCTCGTCATGGTTTACCAAACGTGTAGAGGGAACCGGGTTTTTATTATTTACTAACAGTTTTCTTCTTGCTTTCAAGTATTTTCCGTTTCCTTCTCTAATTTCCTCCCCCCCCACTTTTTCTGAAGAGATCAATTGGCGTTTCTTTTCTCTAATTGTCGCTTTTATTTTTTGAATGCATACGAAGTCGTGATATTAGATTTTTTAGATATTTTACTTGTACTAGCTACATGTTTTTCGTGTCGAGGAAGTGACACAATTGACTGGATAGTAACATCTATCTGAGGAGAAGAAGGGGAGACTTCATTTTCACGTTGAACTGCAACTGTGCAATTGTTATCCAAAGGTTTGAAAGTTACTAGTGAAAGAGAATATAAATCCCCACTGACAACGTCAGGGTTGCATGGATCCATACATGCAACTCGGAAAGCTTTTTCTGCGATTGCAGTCATGTATTCAGATGACTTATTCACATTTCAGTGAGTAAGATTGCGCACATCAGGGCTATGCGTACTCTTGGGCGTCGATGTATTGTTTCTCTAACGGCCGGTTTTACCACCATTACTTAAAATTTTAAATTCGTCTTAATAATTTTCAGGTAGATTTAGAAGAAGTTTTCGTTTCACAAACCTGTTAAGGGAAACTTAAACGATACGTTCAACTTAAATTTAAGCAAACCTCTCAGCTGCACTTAACCATTTGAAGTCGTGCTTCATCCCGCAAAAAAAGTTAATATGGCAAGTATATTGTGAAATATTACTTTTGATAGTGATCGCTCGTGGCTATGGCCACGTTTACTTCGTAGTTAATATTATTAAAGAAAAGAGCATTTCAGAATTTTGGTACATAATTGCCTTGCAAGTTACAATTTTGCCTAACAACTAGTGTTTTGTAGGTTATGTTTACATGATCCTATAGCTACAGTCAAGTACGAAGTTTTACTTTTTGTAATGTTTATTGCATTTCCTTTTTTATCTGAACGTAACCATGTCCGTAACTTTATTTGGATCTTTTCCGTTATACGTATACCAGTTTACTAGGCGAGGGATTCAGTTCCTTTGACACGAAAAAATTCGTTCACCTTAAGGGAATGGGTTTTCTGTAGTGTGAACAGATGAACGTTGTAATACCAGTCAACATTTACGTGATACGTGTAAACGTTAGTTTTACACAAAACACACATAGTATTATTACAAATTTAATAGTAATTCTATTACTATATTACTAATTTATTAGTGCTCTATTGTCTACTGCCGCTCCGAAATCCCTGCTTACCCACAATGCGTTTAATTTTATTACTAGTGGGTAAATCGGAAGTTTCTGGTGGACACTCTTCCTTTGATCCAGTTTAGTGATTATTCGTATTTTTCACACTAGATATCTAATTTTATTGCCAACTCAATTTTATAACCAACGCATTTTGACACCAAGTGGTCCGCGACGTGCTAACGCACGTCACTACCCGACGGATCCAACGTGCTACGTTCGCGAGAGCCTACCGGCCCTCGCTCTCGCGACCTGGTTCGCGCCTCCACTCTCGCTCCGGCGTTCACGCTGTTGTATAAACCTCTCTCACTTTTAAAATAATTTATTTTGAATGGAACACAATTTTTAAGAGAATTTTGTTTTAAAGGGAGCAGTAAATAAATAGACAAAAAGGAACTCACCTATTAATTCGCATTATATATTTTTGCAATGTATTGTAGAAATTCAATATATTGATTCAATGTATTGATTTTTGAAATGTATCAAGAAAAGTTTCCACGTACAATTAACTTTTGATAATACACAAACTAAGCAAACAACACGAGAAGTGCACAGAAAAAATAACGTAAATAAATCAAAGTAGTCATCAATAAATTCATTTTTTCATTGTTTTATAGCTTCTCCGAGAGTTGTAGGTGGCCATGTAAGTGGTGTGCGTTCTTTGAATTAAAAATCTTCAGTGTTATAAATAGTAAAATCAGTGGCAATATTGTGAAGTGATTGCATTAAAAGAGTCTATGATGTTATAATTTGTAAAATCAGTGAAATATTGTGAAGTGATTAGTTATTGTGAAGTGCTAAATGTTTCTCAAAATAATAAAAAAATTTCCCCACCAAAAAATAACCATTTCTAATAAACAAGGAAACCGAATCTTTTGGCTAGTGAACTTGTATACGTATAACGTAAAGTAAAAGATCGCTTTATTTAATGTTTGTTATATTTTATCTTGAAAATTTCGTTACTTTAAAATCGCTTTCAGTGCTCTCCCACACATCATTTTTTGTTGGTTTGTTCCTCAATTTGTAACTTTATTTTCGAAGATATAAATGTATTCTCCCATATATTTGATGAACACTTCTTTCTCTGACGATGAAAATTTCATACTCCCCTCTTTTATCCATTACGAAAAATGAATAAAAAAATCTCTTTGCACCATAGTACAAAGCATAATCAAAACAAACAAGGTTGGTTGTGGACACTGCCTGGTTACCAGAGTCCAGCATTACCAACCAACCCTCGGATGCATTTAAGTTATACTTTACTAAGCATTGCTTCAAATAGGGGGGTGAAACGACGAACAACAAAACATGGCTTAAAACACATCTTAAAATTAAGAATGACTTTACTAACTCTTCCTTAAAAAGTATTTGGTGAATCCGGCCGTTAAACGCTCATAAATAGCAGCACAATTCATTACATGTAAAGTCTAACGCAACCATGTTGTTCGGAAGGGAATGACCTTAACAACATTTACTCAAGAGCATATCATTACCTCATTATTTATAAAAAATAGATGTCTTCACAGAAAAGTTACGTGCTGACATAACGAAATCATATCTTACCTTACAAACAAAAGAAAGCAAGGCTATAAATTGTAACGTCGGTCTCTAGAGGGAGGTGACTGCATACGTGTTGATCTGATCGCTCCTGCTTTCACTACTGACAACAGGGAAAAAATCCCTGCGTACTCTTATCTTACTGTCCCTTACATACAAAAAGCTCCAACACATTTCTTTCCTGGACCTTGCTTGTATGGAAATTCTGAAGGTTGGGTATTTCTGAAAATTGACCTTCAGTACTTTAGAACTTAATTGTGTTTGTATGAGGAGCAAGCACGTTGGTAACCATTTCACAGAAAATTGAGTTCGTAATGCGAAAACAAATTATTAATTTTCATAGAAATGAATGTACTTCTCCTAGTTAACGTGTAACTCGTGCACACTGTTTATTTAACTGCGAGCATTTAACGTTTTAATGTCTTTATATGCCCATGTTTCTATAATAATTATAATAATAGTTCAAGAATTGGCAATGTGAAACAATAAATTTCAAGATAGCAAAGTGTAGCACAACTTGAAACGTTGCGATTATGAAATGAAGCTAGAAGTACTTAAATTATTTAATGCAAAGAGGAGAACTTAATTTTGTGTTTGAAATAAATTATGTTGTAAGCAGGGTTTTCTTATTGTGTACCCAATGGAATGAAAATTGAGCTAAATTAGGAAATGACACTACCTAAAAAATTGGGACCGATCACCACGCGAAAGTGGAAATGCCATTCTCAACCCCGCGTCCTGCTGTTAACGCGTGCTTTCGGAAGCGTCGCAGGCTGCAGCTGAGCATCCAGAGTTATGTGCATGGGAGATCACTGTGACCACGCCCGCGCCCCAGCGCCCTCGTGCCCCCGTGACCCCGTGCACCCGCCGCACCCCCGCCATCGCTTCCGCCGCCCCGGTCTCCTCCGCCACAGTCGTCCCCACTTCCCCTGCCACCACAGCAGCAGCAGCCGCCCCGCCGCAACAGACGCGGCGTCGCTGGAGCGCCGCAGCCGCTATTTTTAGCCAGGCTGGCGCACGCGCTCGCTACCCGGCGGGTCTGCTCTTCCGCGCCGTGCCGCACCATGCCGCGCCGTGCCGCGCCGTGCCGCGCCGGCCGGGATGCTCCGTCTTGCACCTCCCAGCCCCGCATCGTTCAGCATATCATCGCGGGCGCAGAGGGTCTCAGACCTTGGGCCTTGCTTACGAGGGAGAGAGGATGCGTAACAAGGAAAGAATGGATAGGAGGGACTGTGGCATTTTATTAAGGTTTAAAAGAAACGCGAAAGATTTCTACATTGTTTTTGCTGCGCTATCTACAATATCTTTTGGTTTGTGAGTCACAGAGGTAATATGCATATATCTGTGTTTTTATAACTCTAAGTATGTGGTATTTTTATTGAAATGAAGATCCTTTTCTCACAGTAAATTAGACTCATTGATCCATATGACCATAGCGAAAAGTGAACTTATTAACTTCTGTCTAAACTGTGGGCTTTGGAAAAACTAATATAAAAGATCCTGAAGGTGTTTATTCCAAAACAGTAAATATACGTTGCGTTGGAGCTGTGATATTATTTTCGTGTATACTTTCAGGGTTTAGTTGCGCCGAGCCTTATCGCCATATATTTTCTTTTTTATTTCGTATATTATTATTAATATTTATTAATTGAACATTCAAGGCAGTATCGAGAAAGATATCAAACAATTCTCTCCTCTTCACACATATTATTTTACTCTACAAGTGAACCTGCGCGCTAGAAGTAATACAAGACTGTATACAAGAAGACAAGAAGTATACAATACTATATTACTCCTAACCTGCGAAGTTTCATTTCTACCGCATGTGACGATCTCCTTTTTAATTATTTATAAACATGTATAATATTTTTTATATGGAAGTGTAGCGTAAATTAGCTACAAAATTTCTTCATATAAATATTACACAATATTGTTTCAATTCCGAATTCGCAAACAAAAATTAAGAAAAGAAATACTTTACTTAAATATCCAAGAGAACAAAAACTTTGTCTACCATGACGAGTGGCTTGTATCTGTTATTATTAGAAATGTGTGAATGTGAGGAAACAAAGGTTACTTCTATTACATTTTTTTTCTTTCTGAATTTGCAGTTTCCACATTTACCTAAAATATGCTATGCAACTGTTGGGGAAGTATGAATATTGTTGCGTCTTTAATAAATTCATTTGTTTCTCATAGTTATAAAATTTCTTTCATGAAATCAAAAGCGTATCGTGTACTTTAATTGTGATCTTGAGAACCAAACCATAAAACCAACATGCATAACTATTCTAATCTGCATTGCGAATAAAATGGGTTTATATTATATTTTCATCACAAAAAGTATAAGCTACTTACTATATCAAATTCCACTGTGATTCATATGCATAGAAATAATGTTAATAATTCCTTTACCGTTTTATACTCATTAATAACATAAACAATATCGTATATTGACGGAACAACATAGTGTATTCAAATTTCTAATGCTAGTAATATAACAAACATTTTAAAATTAAAACATAACACGAATACTATCATAAATATATCTTTTCCGTGACATTTTTCTATTCTAAAACGAACGTAACTTTTTTCTGTGATACAGAAAACGTTTTGCAATTTTAATGTATAATAACAATAACAACACCGTCATACCTTCCATATATCTCCCTTGCACATCTGATGCACGTCCGTTCACGACAATATTAGAAACATGTGATAAATGTTCTTCCACATTAGTGAACTGAAATATGATTGAATAATGTTTATATTTACATCCACTTTATTATTTTGCGAACTTCAGTGTGTTAAATACCTCTTGGAAATCCTCTGGGTAAAATTGCATAATGCTGTTAACTTCAAAATTCATTTTGTCGAGCCAGAAAACACCATGAGCATGTAACAACATCAGGAAACACTAGCTTACGAGTCACATACATGAATACATAAAATTTACTTCTAATGTGTATTCTACATAATAATGTTTTTTTAAAACGATTATCCGGACACGAATAGAGAAGGATAATACAGTTCGCAACTTGCATGAGAATCGTTTGGAATCACTCAGATACATTTTCGCCTAACTTTACTGGGGATCCATTTTTCTAGAAAGCGTGTCAACATGGTTCTATCAATAACATGAAGATAGAAAGGGACTGGATTAGACGTCCATGACAATGAGTTACTTGTATTACTTATTTCAGTTACATTCATTATACTTCCTATATCATCTAAATTTCGCTGATTAATTCGAAAATTCAATGAACATAATGATCTAGGAGAGATAATTTTTGTTCCTTCCTTTATATCCGCAAAAATTTCCTTAAGTTTGTGGTCAGTTACAGCATCAAAAGCGTAATTGTTTACAAATATAACACTGGCATCCAGAATCACTTTTCGAAAACTCTTGTCAAAGAAATCCCCTTCGATTAATTTGTAATCACCGTATTTCTTCCCATACCAATTCATAAGTTTCTTAAAATTAATGTCCATACTCTTCGCATAAGATGATGCTACCTTAGCTTTTTCTATTCCTATTGATATCTTGCACGGAGTGCAGGCGGCTACTTGTAAGACGACTTGTCCAACTCCAGAACCCAAGTCCAAGAAAATATCATCGTTGGTTAGTTTAATTTTATTCACAATTTCAAAAATAACTTCATGCGATGTTTCTCCGTACACTTCAGAGGAGAAAGGCTTGTAATGGTTTAATTTCTTAACATCGGAAACGGATCTATTGTAAACTTGTCTCAAGACATGCACTATTAAAGCATTGGAATCGTTTTCGTCCATTTTGTTCTTCACTGTGAAACTTTGTTTTCTTTTCATATATTCTGCAACCTCTTCGTTGAACTTAACACAGAGCATCTTCATACTTTCATAGCTGCACGTATCAACGTCACGTATGCGCGATTTTGTTGTACTGGCGCCGTCGAGAAAATTTTCACACACAAACTCGATAGTTTCTGTAATTTCTGAAACGAAGTCCAGTTCTTCACAACTCGTTGGTACATCACAGGGCCACACATAAACCAATGGTTCCGCTCCTACTGGACTATAAAGACGAAGTTTTAAAGCACGTTTCGTGTTTTGACGTCGTACTTTATTTCTATATTTCCGCAAATTATTTTCTACATGTGCGTGATGTGAAAAACCAGAGTTCAGTAGCTGTGTTCGTAAAACGCACGAATGTTGTAATGATTTACAATCACTTTTGGCAATAAAGCTGTATTCACATACTTTGTCTTTCCTTTCATGACTTGGTTTTTGATCTAATTTTAGTGAAATATTATGATTCAGATAATGACTTCCAGTATCAATTTTCCTTGGATCTTGATTCTTGGAATCTTTCAACCCCTGAAAGTATAATTCCAATTTTGTTCGGTTTATTATATGCAAGTAGTATGGAACAGGTTTGTTTGTCCATGATACAGATCCACTGAAACAACACATTTCTGACATTGTTATGATGCAGCCTATGTCATTCAATGACCTTTCTGTAATTCTAAAATTTTCAGGGCATAGAGATCTGGAGGAGACAATACGAGAACCTTCCCTCATATCAGCCAACATTTCTTTGAGTTTATAATCCATGACTGGGTCAAATGCATAATTATTGACAAATATAATATTTGCTGTAAGAATGTAATCTCGAAACTGTGGTTCCAAGAAATCACCTCTTATTAAATGGTATTCACCATGATCCTTTCCAAACCATTTCATCCATTGACGAAAATTACGATCCATATTTTCAGCATAAGCACATGGGATTTCAGATCTTTCAATTCCCAAACTTCTTCTACAAGCTGTGGAAGCTGAAATCTGAAGAACAACTTGACCTATACCAGAACCTAAATCCAGGAATATGTCGTCTTCTGTAATGTCTATCTTTTCTGTTAGAGTGGAAATTACTTCAAACGAAGTTTCACCATACACTTCATGGGAAAATGGTTTGTACTGATTCAGTTTTTTTGGATCAATAACTGAACACTCGTATGTCAATCGTAGAATGTGCTGAAGTAGTGCTCTGGATGGTCTCCGTTTGACATTGCTTGTTGTTGACACGTATTTACGAACTTTTTGTAATCTCTCTATCTCTCGGTTAAATCTCTCGCAAAGGGTTCTCATACTTTCAAAGTTACCTGTATCATATTCCCGCAATAAGCTCTTCTTGATCGGGCGCTTGAGTTCTGGCATGTCGTCACACACCCACTTGATTGTTTCCACTATATACAAATCACTAAATTGTTCACTGTTTTCACACGTGTCTGGCCACTGCAGAGTAATAGGTTCTTCCCCGTAAGGGCTGCGCAAAGAGAGCTGGCGAGCCATGAAGTAACATTTGTTTTGTACCATATTCTAGTACGATACTTAGAATCAAGATGAATATTTTTCTCTCACAGGTGACGTAATGTACATCGTAAACTATCTTTGAGCAGTGCCGTCACATGTTTTATTCAGAGTCGAAAGGGGAGATTGAATGTAATTAGGAGGCCTTGCTCAGCAGATGAATGAATTTAAAACTTACAAAAGGACATTCATAAATCCTTTGTAAAATTTTAAGAATAATCCAATGAACTGAAACGAATTAATTTTAGAACAGATGATTAAATGTATTTTAAACTTAACGGTAACAACATTTTAGTGATTGAGAGATACACAATAGAACATTCTGGCAATTACATACGTTTAATTAGTGTAATATTTTTATTTCTAATAATTGACAACATTTTCCCATTCTATATCTTTTTTATTTTTAATGAACGATGTGTCACAACAGCATTTTTCGTCCGAAGTTTATGTTCCCTAAGTCTTTAGCACATTTTGCTTACAGAGTTTTCGTTACATTATCAGTGCACGTCTTCTAGAATTCAGTGGGAAATATATTCAAATTATTGATCACCATATTATCGCGGCAGGAATTATTATTCCTTCACGAAGAACGTGATGAGGGATAAGAGCCCAAATTTATAGCTGATTTACCCTTGAAAATATATTTTATTTTATCGGAGCCAATATTTTGTTAACAATCCGTGCAAAAACCGCTCATTTCTTTCTGTATTCAAAATTCAAGTAGTATGTGGCTTAGAGTCGGGATCGCAGAATTATGAAAACGTGCACAGAATTCGCTTCTCCCCGTAACACGTCACACACAGTTTTTAACTATTTTTAACGTAAAATAAATAAATAAAAATTTTTTTTTTCCTGAATGTAAAAACGTTTAGGAAGTGGTGTGTAACTTTATAATGGTTATTTTACGACAGGGACAAACATTAAACTTTCTGTTTATGGAGTCCTCAAGTAGGCCAAAAACTCAACGATTTTACACAATTTTGAGTTGTATTTGTCATATTTACTATGTTTAAGAAAAAATTGTATTCTGAGAACTCAAAAACATTGTTTTTATTTATAATTCAGTGTTTTGGTTTCATAACATTTTCATGGAAGTAAAGCAAACATGTAGTAGGTATATTCTGAAAGTTAGGTGTGATCATGTGATGTTTCTTTATTGTACAAACATTGAGAATGGAAATAATCATCATTCAAAAAAAGTGTAATTTAATCTCTTTGAGCGTTTGAAGTTAAATATTTTGAGGTGTTCGAAGTTGGATTCTACTATAAAGTGATTTTCACTTTTAAATTATTTATAAATATCAGAATTTTCGCACGGTGCCAGCTAGAATATTTATAAGTATTCAAAAAAAAAAATTCTAATATTATCCCACGAAATCTGAGATATCAATTCGGAATAATTTTTATTTTACTAGAAATATTTGGTTTGACTACTTTGATAAACACGTAAATTGAAAATGCTCTGTTAGAATTGGGGCTACGAATTATTGTCTCCTGAATATTAACTTTCTTTAAAGTCCTGTAAGATTAGGAGAAAATTGACTCTTCTTTATTGTCAAAATTAATTTCCAAATGCCTTTTATATTTCCTGTTTCAAACCTACTGATAACAAGAATTTTCATGAATACATTATCTACTTGTATTGATAGGAAAAAATGATTTCTCTACTTCGAACAATAACGGCCGTTGTCCAGATGCCCTATTTACACCATTTCGTCGAAAAAATACACCGTAGCCAATGGTTCTTCCTACAAAGCACTTCTTTAATGAAATTATGTTGCTTCATCTTTTTTCATAATAGCGACCATGAAGCACATTATGTGCATTCCAATATCACTTTCATCATTCATTTTCGTTGAAATTTGAGGAGTAATGTGTATAACCAAACCCGTTTGAGAAACTGGGATTGTGAATCCTAAAAGATATTTTTCTCCCCTCAAGCCCCAATATTCGACCCACGGTCGACACCACAAACGGCGCTCACACTACTAGCCTTATCTTATTAAATACAATGAAAGTAGCTTCACCCAGGATGTTCTTAACTGATTAGAAAAAAGGTATAAGCTGTTGAAAAAACTCTTCTACGAATCCTCCACATAGCACATATCCGAGGACAGGAACGAAAGGAGGAGTCTGGTTGGAAAGGATGAAAGAGGAGTGAGCAGTGGGGAGCAGGGCGATGTGCAATGTGCCCTAAATGGCGAAGCCTTGCTCGCGCCTCGTTCCAGGTCATTATCCCGTCCGCCAACAGGAGCGTTACAGTCAGTGCCTCACAATTACCTGTGATCATGACTACTTGGGCCAGAGGTCACCGCTTCCCAGCGCTTGGGCACTCCAAAAGGTCTACAGTCGCACGCCTCATCCTCTTGGGTATATTCTCTGTAGTGCTGGATGTTCGCTAGCGATATAGTGAGAATTCGAGTAAAATGAACTTTGGATTTCGATGAGTTTCTTGCGATTTGCAAATTATAAAAATAGTCTGTAAATTAGTCTGCAAAATACATCGTAATCTATGGGGTGGAACTATTTCTGATCGTAATAGCTCGTCGTTTTAGCTTTCATGAATAGAAAATTCAGATTTAGTGTTGCAAATTAAAATTTTGATATAATGAAAGAAACATAAAAATTCCTTACGTTGGAATATAGTAGAATAGTGACTAGTGAATTCTGGGTTGAGGTAAATGAATTACCTCAACAATTATATATTACTTAATATGTGAATCCTTTGGAAGCTTCCTAATAATGAAGTGCTGACTTATTACATCTTTAATGTGTGTGGGTCTTATTTCATTAAAAAGTGACAAAAAGAAGAAACTATTAAATTCATATTTTTCTACGTAAAATTACCGAGTAAAATTGTGGCGATTTAATTATCTCCATTTATATTTGCCAGTACTTAATCCTGATGTTAAACAGACTGAATCGTTTAAATTCTCAGACAATTCTCTTCTTTGTTTCGTACTGTAAAGAAGCTCGTTTGCAGTTAATTACTTTTTCGTCTGTCCGTCTCTGTCTGTCTGTCCGTCCGCTTGTGACACTGCTAGCGCCTAAACCACTCGTACGATCTTTTCCAAATTCAAGAAATCCCTATCCATCTGGCTCTAGTTGAAGCTTTGAAATTTTGAAAAACATTCTTTAAAATTTGGGGGTACTTAACATGAAGCACCCCGCGCATTTTCAAAATTTTCTCGAAAACGGCTCCCAATATTTTCTTTAAATTTCTTGTAAAAATAGAGTAAAATACGCTTATAAAGGTGGCGTACGTCCAATTTTCACAGTTAACTCTGAATTTCCGAAAATTGCAAAAGTTTGCATTTTTTGGGGATCTTCCTTCCTTAAAATTGAAGAGACAGATTCCCGACTCAGGCGAAAACGCAGTCAATGTATGGTGTTCCCTGCACAAGTTTATTGCCGAAATTAAATAACAAAAATGCGTCTTTGAGATATCGGTGGTCTCACATTTTGGCTCGAGACGCAAACCACTGTGATTGCATGTACGACGCCCAAAGTCTATATGAGCATTTTGAAATCACGTTGGAGCCACAAGTCAGAAGTACAAACTCAATACAAGATCCGATAGAAGTTAATTGCAAAGTGCCAAGTTCGAAGTTCGAGCTGCGAGTCAAAAGTCGCGAAGAGCAGAAGTTGAGTTTTTCAGGGCCTCACACGCGTCAAGACGAAAGCTTAGATCCCCACCTCCGATCAGAGTGCCTCGCCCTAATTTGCTCAGCATCAGCTATCGGGAGCGGTGGCGGCGCGACACTTGAACCTACGGCTCGCGAGCTCATGTGGCACAAAAATAAATTGCCGTTGCATTTTTGACGTGAACGTTTGTTGCACGGCTCCGTGACTCGCGCTTGTCCCCACACGCGAACGATGGTGGTGCGAGCTTTTTATTACATGATGCATTTTTTGACCGCTGGCGCTGGACGAGGCGGGTCCATCTTAAAAGAAAACAAAGCGGTTGCCTTTCGAAACTAGTTCGTTGCGCCTCTGCGGCGTAGCGGGTGTTCGTCACCTCGGGCCTGAGTTACAAAAGGATCTCTCCGGGGTTGTAAATATACGTCCGCCATGTCGCGGTGGCCGAGTGGTGGTCGGAGCGACGGGGACGGGGTGGCCGACGGGGGAAGGAGAGACGGCGGAGGGCGGCGGCTAATGGGCGGTGACCGTGCCCGGTCGAGCCGCGCCGAAGACCGCGCGAGTGTCGAGCAACATATTTCTATTAATTAAGATCGCGGCTGGGGTTTTCATGTCCGTTCATGGACGGGTTGACGTTACTGTCTATCTATATATAATGTCTATATATAATCTATAACAATCGCATGCGTGCGTTGTGCGTGCGAGCGTGCGTGTTTTTGGTAGATCTATTCGGTGGAAGTCAGAATTACATTTTCCGTTAGCCGTTCTGTTCTTCACGTATTACACGAGAAAAAGGTTCCTTTTAATTTACTTTGAATTTTAAAGTGATTCTGACCGATTGGTGGTTGAATGAACTTTCCTAACATAATTTTATTCTTTAACGTTTTTCATGACTGTAGGGAAGAACAAAAGTATATTAATGGAATTTTTCATATATAAATAGCACTGCTATAAGCAAACAGAAAATGAGTTTCACTTTATAAGTATTTAATAATAATTTAAATACAACGAGTAAAATTAAATATTGTGAGTTCATTACTTCCTCTCACAAAAATATGAACAAATCATTATCAACAAAAATTACCTTCGTTGATTATGCAATTACTTTTGTTGAATATGTATTGGTGAAACTATCGTATATAACTATCGTAATAATTTGTTTGGAGAGCTCTGAATTCCTAGTTTGAGAAAGTTTTACAGCTCTCATAAATTCAAATAAGTCTGGTTCCGATTGAACCATTTAATTTCAGAAATGTGTCAAACTTTAATAAGTTGTTTCTTCTCTCGTTCCTGGAAATGTTTTGGGGGGATTCATGATGCTTGTTTACACGGACATCTCTGGCGGCAAGTTGGACACTCCCCCCTCCTCAGCGTCTTCAAGCGCGACCAGTATTTTTATTCCATTTTTTACTATTAACGTGAACGATGTTTTCATTAGAATAAATCTACTCAACAGTATGTTTTGGGGCGGAGTATGATGGCATTCTCAATACGTGAGGTACCCTGTGACAGTGTGCAATCGAAAAATAAAATCAGACAACTATTAGCGTTATTTATAGATAGAGATTGATAATGTAATCAAAATGACTGTTGCCAAATGTCAATTACGAAAAAATGTAGTGTAATGGGCTCATGAGATAGGTGTGTTGTTATATCAGTCAATTAAAGCCCAAGGGAGGCTTTTTTCTGTTGTTGAATCTAAATCAGAAGGGCCAATAGGACATATAGGAAGAATGAAACCACTTCGCCTTTCACGATTGTTGTAAAGAGGTGGTCATATTCGAAAATAAAAAAAAAATATAATACTCGGAATACTACAAGATTTTTCTTAAAACTGAGTAGTTTCCAAAGATCTTTCTTAATCTTAGATTACTGGCCCATTTCGAAAGCGGATCAACACTATTGTGTCTATCATTGGAGAGAAAATTGGCAATTTCGATCTTCTGAATGAGAAACTTCAAAGTCCTTTGATTAAGGCTGGTGACATTGTGTTTGTAAATATTCGGGACCATCGGAGCAAAGAAAGTTTTGAAAAATTATGCAAGAAACGAATGAAAACATCGAAAAATAAATTGAATCCAACTTCGTTTCCTATAATGAAGGAAATACCTAGATAGAACACAGGTTCGAGAGAAAATTGAGTTCCTGAAAACATCAATGTCTTTTGGAAGAAATCACGTTTTTCTCTCATCAATGCAGCTCTGCTACGTCTTGAATCAGCATTTGCTCGATGGGAACTCTTGTGCCTCCTTCAATAGTTGGAATATACATTGTTATTCAAAATTAAAGAATTAAACTATATTAATATATTAAAAAAATATCCCGAAACATATGCTGCATCATTTTCAGATAACACCAAGATGTTTCTGCAGAAGAATAGTGTGGCTTGTGCCAGTAATATTTACGAATATGTACGAATATCTTGTGTCAGTGTATTTACGAAAATTAGGCCATGTTCAACAATGCGCGAAAACGTAGTTTATTTATTGATTGGGATACCTGATTCTTGGCAATGCTGAATAGAGATTTACTCTCTTCGAAGACTGAAAACGTATTTAATATATGTATCAGAAACAATTGAATAAGGCTATCATTTACCACACACATCAGTATTTGCACTATCCTTTCAATCTAGACGAATTAGCAGACAAATTTATTGCAGTCACGGATTGTTGTAAAGGAATATGTAGTGTAATAAACAATACAAAATAAATAGTATGTTATGGATAAAGAAAGTTCAGTATTGCTTATATCAATGTCTGTGACTTTCTTTTCTGATTTTCTAAATTACTTGCAGGGTATATTATTAAAATCATGAATAGCATGAGACATAAATAGACCTTTTCCAAACTAGTACGCCTAATGTTGCACCTTCTGAAATCAATTTTAAAAATGTGTTTAAAATAATATTTTGCGGAGGTAGATGAATTGAATGGTCTCGCGGGTGGCTCGTTGGTTAGCGTGCTCGCTTTTCACAGCGCAAGCCCGGGTTCGATTACCGGCCGAGGCAAATTATAACTGTGCGCTTTCCTTTCAATTTCCCAGTATCCATTGTTGTGTGACGATGATAAAACCCACCCTAAGTTTGAGAAGACCAGTATGTACGGTGAAGGGATGTCTTCGTGCTAACCACACGGTGAAGGGATTGCTTCGTGGTAAACACATCCCTTTATCCCATGGCCGAGAAGCTGGGTGACCGCTGGTCTGCCAAGGACCGTAGCGGTCTGTCGAGCCCAATGACAAGGTCAAGAATTGAATATCTAACTTCAATGCTTATTCCTAAATTTTACGTGCTAGATCCCACAATTCCTATTCCTATCCCACAATTCTTTACCTTCGTGACGGATAAGTCCAAGTTAGCATTAAAACCAACAACAACAATTTATCAAATAACGATTTTTTTCCTGCATCAAAACTAATTCTGTTTTTAATGTTTGTTCAAAAGAGAAGTTAGAGAACAAGTTGAAATACGAACGTGTTCTAAAATCTTGGAAATAAATCAGTCTGTTCGATGACGAACTTAGTAAACTGCAAGCTAATTAATCTCAATAACACGCGTAATATTAGTCACGGTTAAATGTGACCTCGCTCATTGATTGGAAACCATCCTTTGTTGCGATCAGTCCTTCGGAGCTGCGGAGGGGAATAATAGCTCCTAATGAACGCGCTGCCGACCGCGTCTGATCTGCACGCAACGTGCGGCCTCTCCACAAAGCCGGGCGTCTCGCGAGGACTGGCTGGGTGCGGGGCGGGCGGCGCGTCGGCGCGGGCGTGGGCGGAGCGATTCGAGCTGTGATTGCTTTAATCCGCCGTCGCAAGATGTCGCTTGCGCCTGCGGCGAGCGGAACTCAAATCCTAATCTCCCTGAGACGCCGCGCTGCCGTGCCGTGTCTCGGCGCACTCCCGTCTGACGGCGACTAGCGTTGCGGCAGCGGCGCTGGTGGAACTGGAGGAGGGAGTTGCGTGAACAGAGACGACACTAATGAGCTGTGGAGAGCCGTGGGTATTCTGTTTAATACGGTATGATGTATTTAAAAGAAAGCTTGGAATGGGTTTCTTTTAGTAATGTGGAGGTGAATGTGGGTTCAGATACCCTTTTTGGGAGATTCAGGATCGAAGGTGTCAATAAGTAGAAAGTACGTTGCATATCGGGGTCGTAGAAAACGTAAGTTGCAACAATTACATACATTGCACTGGGGAAGAAGAGAGAGACAATGCAGGGTAAAGGTGTTGGGTGTGTAGTTAAATGAGAGGAAAATTTATAAGCGGCAGTAATCGTGAGAGCAATGACACTCTACCGCGTTGCCTTTGACATTAACTGAAGCGGTGGTTGATATTCCAGTGGGTGAAGGAGCGGACACTCGGTTAAGTGATTGCGAAGGAGCGCCGAGGGCCGTCCAGCGTAAAGCAGCATGCAGCGACGGTTGCGATGGTGGGGGTGGTCTGCGCTGGCGGGGAGAGAGAATGAAGGGTGGTGGTTGAGGCGGCGAAAGATCAATCATGGGGCCGGGTCGTGGGGCGCGGAGGAAGCAATCGCCTTGCAAATTGCGTTCCCGCGGCCGGGGATATTAATCTCTCCGAGGAGAGCGGCTCGCAAGGAAAATGGCCAGACGCCGCCCATGTTTCTTCTGCAAACGAAGCGGGTCGCCCAACAGGAAGCGGCCCTCCCGACCGCCAAGCGGCAGGCGACGAGAGTGGTTCTACGAGTCACGGACCAGATCTTGTCAGGAAAGATTACGGAAGGCTGTTGCATCTTGTTGCTAATATTTGCAGTTTTCTGTGATGTATCGCTTCCTTAAGAAATCTCGACGCAGAAATAAGTTTTTTTTACACATGCTGACAATGATTAATAAGATTCTGGTGTTGCCAAAAAAACAAATTTTGTTATGCATTGCCCTCTTGGCGCAAATGTACGGCTTTTTGAGATGATTAACGTGAATATTGTGATTTAAAGAAGATAGTTCGTTGGTCAAATCGTTAAAATGGAAGAAACTGATAATGATTTATTCATTAACATATATTACCAGACTTATAAACATTCAATGCGTTGGCATCAAGTGAAGATGAGAAAATTTCATTGGCCTATAAAAGTTCTATTAACTGACCCATTTGCATAACTTGTACATTTACCTTATAAACTTAATTGAAATTATTTTGAATCTTCGGTTAGAAGAACTCTTTGCAAATATTTGTTAAAAGAATGTAACAAATAGTTTTCAGTTATAAAAATGTTTTAATGTGCTTTACACCTTTATTAAACATTTTAGTGTAGTAATTTAAGCACTCTTCAATCATTTTAATATTCAGTGAATTTAGGAAGGTAGTATCACAGTTTTTATTTTTGCAAGTAAAACAAAATGGGTTGGGTTGAAATAAGTTTTTAAATATCAAAAATCTCTGTTTCCTTTTCCCTTCACTCGCTACCTTATGACTTTTAAAAAACTCACGACATGCTCTCAATGCGTTCCTTATTGCTATACATTCGTGACCTATTGTCCTTATCAGTGCATTTCGGACATTCATAAGCATACAAAATTATTGGGTGTCTACTATAAGTTGATTTAATACAGGACGAATAAAAATAGTTGCTTGTGACTAATACCGCAATCTGTTTGAACATGAAAACAAATTTATAATTTTTCGTTACCGTTTTCTGTTGCTAAGTCCACTTCGCCATAAACCGCTTGCCGGTAGCGAGTGCTCTTGGAGGCCGCAAGAGCGCTCTCTGGCCGTCGGCGGCTGGGACGTCGAGAGGTGCAGCTCTGGGCGCTGACGAGGACGAACGGCCCTCCCTCCGGCGGTGGCGAGCCTCGGAAATTTCTCTGTTTGCGTCCCTCCGCATACCACTTTAATGCATCTCAGTGGCGCGCAGCGGAGAGATAAATCATTGATTGCGTGGTGGGAGTCTTGGAAATTGCGGTTAATTATGGGGACTACGACAATTTGTATTCAGAATACTATCCCCGGTTTTAGTATTAAATTGCGTAAATCAAAGGATATTGCTTTCTCAGGTTTGTCTATACCAAAATGTTTGTTTACGAGTAAATTTATGTAATTGGAGAGAGTAATACGGCGCTTTTCCTAACAAGTAATTTGATATGGCTTGAAATGTAATTGTGAACGATGGAAAGTGTAAGGCTGTAGTACTACATATATTTGAACAAATGTAGCTTACTGTATGTTGTTAAATGTCTGAGTTTTTATGGTCCTGTCAAAGGTTCATAGCTTTGGTTAGTTTATGAATATTCATAGAAGAATAAGCAGAAGAAGAAAACTAAGAATTCCAAAAGTAGTCATAAATACTTTATTATTTAATTAATGAAGGAGCTTGAGTTACTTAAAAGATAAGCCACACCAGTCACAGCAAGTCTCCTCTTATTCATTAATACGAGTATTTACAATTCGATTTTTGTTGGAAGTGAGTCCCATCTTACTGTGAGCCCCAAACCCTTCAAGATATAAAAATGTAGCCCACATTTATACCAAAATCGAAATATGAACTTTTATTTGTAGCGGGTGGCTGACTGTGACGTGTATGGATTATCTTGTTTCTGCCCTAAGCCCTTAAATCATTCCTTCCCGAGACACTGCGCATGTGCACTTGACTTTGCGTTCTTGAAGAGCAGAGATATTTCAGTTATGCAGTCCCGCCGGTACACGTGCGTTGAGGGTTGCAGCACACTGCACAGACGGGAATTCGATAAAATCCGACTTGCGTGTATTTTAAGTTGTCAAGAATAGTGCTTCCTCTCAAAACGTTTTTGTAGTAAGGAAAGTTCAAACCATTTATAGGAGAATCAATGTTCATAAATCTAAGTAAAAAATAGTATTTGAATTGCTTTACAGAATTATCTAAGAAACTAGGCGTATAATTTTCCAGTATTGCTACCTTTCAACCAACAGTTTTGTACGTATGAGGGTTGATGTGTACGTATAAGAACAAAGTAATTGTATGGAAATTTACCGACGCGCAGGTGAAAAAATTGTTGAAACAATATGAAAATTGAACTGATCGAAAGTGGTGCTGAATTAATCTCCTGAATATTTAATTCGTTTCACAATTATTAATATTAATATTACTCATTAAAACTTGCAAATGTAGTACGGTAGGACTTGCCAACATTCATATTAAAATACAGTTCTAAAACAATTCCCGATTTTTAACACAGCGAATTTTAATCAGTAAACTCTTTATGCAACAAACTTTCTTACAAAAAAATTCTAGTTTATTATATTCAAAACAATATAAGCATTTTATTCCTTTTTACGGTACATTTTTTAATTGAAAGTTTAAAACTCTTTCGCCTTTCTGACGTCAAAGTACAGCGGTTCTGCCTTGATGTTCAAGTGCAGGGAAAGTACGCTTGCTGGGAAGGCGCCTGTGGTGCCGTGGGCATTCTCCGAAGATGGGCGGGAACTCTGTGCCGTCGCCGAGGCGGGGTGGGGTGGGGGAGTGGGGCGGGGCGGAGCGGGGAGGGGCGGGGAGGGGCGGGGCGGGGCGGGGCGGGGCGGGGCGGGGCGGGGCGGGGCAGGGCAGAGTGCCGCCGGGTGCGCCGCTCAAAAGCGACGTGCATTTGTCTTGGGCCCGAAGCTGCGCCAACTAATGGGAGTTCTCATTGCTGGAGACAGTCGACATATTCCGCGCGGGATGCCATCGTTCCTCCTCGGCGCGGCGTGCTCTGTGGCTCCCCCTGCGAGTGGCTGTTGCGAGACGTCTCTGCCCCGATTCTTGTTATCTGGTCTAGATACCCTCGGAAGCTCTCGACATAAACAGCAGTCGCATTTCTTTGCGATTCACCGTTTCACTACCGGTCTGCAGTGTAAGGTTTTTGTATGCCTCTCAGTAAACCTACATTGTCTATCGTCCTTAAGGAGGAACACCTACAAACGAATGTGAAGTCGTAGGACACTTAATTGAAGCAAAATTCATAATATCTATCTGTACAATTATCAACCTACTTTGATCAATTTCATGTAAGTTACATTTAGTAGAGCGCAATGCAGGTTGGATTTACAAAAATAATTGGGAACCAGAAATTAAATTTGAAATATATCTATTCAACGTAAGTCTAACGATATTATCTTTAACAGTGTTCCCTCATATTTATAAAAATTTCTGTGGTGGTTGGCGTATTTTTGAACTAAAACGAAGCAATATTATAAAATAATGTTAATTTTTTATCTCTAATAATTTACCTCAGCATTCCAAATATTCTTTTCAATGAATTATATTTTTCTTCTCTTTTCATATAAACTACTGGTCATTGTTTTGTATCGTATTTATAAGAAAATATAAGAACTATTTTTAGTTTTGAACCTAATTAGCCATAGCTAGGATTCAGTAACAAATATACCTACGATCATACTGTTTCGGTGTATAATATTTTAACGTCCCTTAATTTTGGTCGATAGTGTATTTTGACTTGCAATACCGCTATTGAAAGAGTGCCAAGTGGACGGGAGGGGCCTCGCGTGGAATCAGTGCAGCGTGCCAGGGACAGCTCCTCCCCCGGTGGCGCTTAACGCTGTAATGGAGGTGCGTGAGCCCAGTGGCGCAGTGTGTGGGACGTCGAGGGCCCGCGGAATGGCAGCTCTTCAGGGGCCATTCACGGACGGCATAATTGACAGAGTCAATTCCACGAACATTCGCCCAAGTTAGTATAGTTCATCTGAAAATTATCTAATGAGGTTGGGTAATGCCGAAGTTGCACTGGGTCAAAGTTATTGTGAGGAAGGTCACAGGGATTGTGCGCTTTAAAGCGACAAAAATTCCCTATGAAACAATAAAAATTAGTGATGGGTCGATACCGGAATTTCTCGATACTCGATACTCAATACCGTCTGTCTCAATACCTGTCTGAGAGCTTCGATACTCGATACTCGATACCGTTACCTGTCTGAGAGCTTCGATACTCGATACTCGATACCATACTACTTTAAAGGCTCAGCAGTAAAAGTGGTCCAGTCAGAATTGGAAGGATATATTTTGTTCTTCACACATGCATATATGTACTATTTTAATATTTAAAAACTATTGAGATGAACATACATTTTTTAAAGTTTTTAAAGATACTTATTAAGGAAAACTAACATTCTAACTCTTTCTGGGTCCATTCTATTTCTTTTTTGTCACATATCAATCCAGCTGTACCGAAAAGTCTCTCCAAAATCACTGTAGCTGATGAAATGCACTGGTATCGAACAGCACTTTTTCTTAAATTGAGGAGAGTCACTTTGTTTTTCCAGTAATATAGTAGATTTGTATCAGGAGGAAGAAAGTCCGCACATTTAATTCATCTTCTTGTGATATGGTTTCGTATTCACAGCATGATACTTCGTAATCACTCTTCAGAATATTCGTATAAAGAGACCACATGTCAATGCATTTTCGGGTGTTCAGTAGTTGAGGATGGCGAAAAAATAAATTAAGTGAATTAAAATTTTGAACAATAAATCCTTGCCTGATTTGAAATTTGTAATGTATATAATGAAAATAAGTTATTCGAAATCATATACAGTGCTTTAATTTTTTTTAACTACGGAAATATCGGAGAATCGAAATCGTGATTAAAGGGTTATTATTTTCTTGTGGGCATGGTATATCTAGGTTCAAGATGTTTAATTAATTCCTTGAATCTAATGTCCTCAGTAATAATGATCGATTGATTATCTTTGCGTATCATGTAAGCAAATTTTCTTGTTATTGCTTTTGAACGGTTGTCTCTTGATTTAAATTTGTTCTTTGGGGCCAAGAAATCAATGAGTGTTGGTTGATTTGTGTTGAAACTTGTTGATCTTGACAGGACTGGCCATGGGTCATTAACTTCTACCACTTCACTTGTACGATCTACGACGATTCAAACGTCCGGTGCAACATTAGTTGGCTTGGCTCACTTGTGTTCGATGGAGCTGAATACTACCTGTTGTATTGATGTAACATGTTTTTTTTAATTACTAGTATTTTGTAAATTTTCACCAGGCGAAAATGTTTTTTACATATTCTACAATTAGCACTATTGCCATCTTTTGAGTCCTCTTCAAAATAATTTCACACTTCACTCTTTTTGTTTATGGAATGCTCTAGTCGTCTTTCGGTCATTTTAAAATGCAGAACTGAACTCAAGAGCTCCGTCAGATGCCTCCGCAGTGGGCTGAGGAGGAGAGTATTCCGAGAAGAAACGCTGTCATCGAGCATTGCTTATCATACCTGTCGTCACTAGATTGCTGGGAACTCACAAGGAAGAGTTTCCCAAAGCTGAATTGGTCGCGAATTGCCAGCTATCTCACGAGATGGTGACAGGCGCGAGTGGGATAAAGAGCGGGGCATGGCGCTCGGACGTTGCAGCGTTGGGTAATTTCAACGACTGTAAGTGAATCTGAACAGACGGACACTTTCTTGTTGCTAACAGAAGAAAACTAGGAGAAAGAGGAACGTAAAGAAGACAATTCTTCCGTAAAATCAGAAGAGATGAGGAATGGCATTCTGAAATATTATATAAATTGAAAGTGTCGAAAAAGTATCGAGTCATTTTCCGAAAGTATCGATCGCTATCGATGCCATCGATCGATATCGATTACGATCGAGGTATCGAAAGTATCGAGGACCCATCCCTAATAAAAATAATTATAGATTTTAGTTATGAAACCAAGTAAATAACTCATGATGTTACATTTAAAAGAATGGTCTTAAAAATGTTTCTAAAAATTCTTGTGAAACGTCGACAATTTTTAAACATGAAAGTTTAGCGGGGGCGGTTGATAACAGGTGAATTTTTACGTAACTCCGATTTAGGTTTTGCAATTTTTATTTTATCAATGGACACTACATTTATTAGACATCCTTATAGTATTTTTAATTCGTAAATGTTTTTATGTCGAATTTCCAATCGCTTGTGGGGTTGACTGGCGTAGACCTGAGGGTAGATTAGCCTGGGGTTGGATGGCACATTTGCTGGAGAGAGTGGAGCAATAATTCAATGCCAAAATGAATTATTCTTCAATGTTTTATTTATACAGATAAATTCAAATACTTTTTCCATCGACTGATATTTCAGAATAGCCTCACTCAATTTAGCAATTAAAGCATCTTTGGTAATTTCAAAATTAAGTATTTCAAAATCAATTATTTCAAAATTACTCTAATTTGACCCTTTTACTTATTTTTATTAAAAATACTTTGTATCTTTTTCTGAACATTGAGTAGATAATCTCATTTAATTGCTTCAAGTTTCACGCTGAAGAGAATTTGAAGATACTATACGCAAAGTTACAGGCCACTGTGAGTAATGAACACTGACAGACCAAAATATGAAAAAACAAGAATTGAAGCTTTCCATTAGCTTCAGAATTGTTGAATGTGTAGCTTGTGCCTTTTAATGGTGAGAATTAAATCCAAAATTATTTCTCTCTCTTATTTTATATTTTAAAATAAGCTGAAACAAACTTACCAATATTTATATTGGAATATTGTAAAATGAAAGGATCGTGTTTGGTCTCAGACGACTTCTGGGGGTAGAATATCAATTGACCATTATTAATTTAAGTATCTGTCCCTTACCAAAATTTTGCAATTTTAAGTGGTTATCACTGGAACAAAATCGGAGTTTGGAAACAAATAAATAAACATAGAACAAATAAAAACATTCGCTATTTTTAGGCAAGTGATCTATTCAGAAAGAGGTATGACATTTTGTACATTCTGAAGCCTACGAATTTTAACAAAACTACAAAAATGTTCATAACTGCGCCCTCTACTGTTGTTTTTCCACTAGATGTGAATAAAAATATCAGAAAAGTAGTTTTATTTTCTGGAGACGGTTGGTAGTCAGAGAACCTGATTGATTGACACTGTTTCAACCAACCTCAATTAAAAAGGGCCAACCAGCTCCTAACGGGATTTTGGAATTAAAGATGAATGTAGAAGTTGTCAGCTGAAAAAAATTTACGCAAAATCTTCCCTTATCAATAATATAGATGAAGGTAAATGAACTGGGAAAATATTACTCTCCACGCCTTGAAACAATCTGAGATTACGGTTCTGCCATCGTTGCGCTGATTATACTGAGATTTCTGTGTGAAGTTCGTTAGGTTATGAAAGACACATAACACAAAACTAGGGCTTATAGAATCTACATTACATGTGCAAGGACCTTAATAATTAATTAACTTTTTTTTAGGGATTGTGCAATACGAAGATGTGTACAAGTACTCTCTACATTTGATAAGATTGAACCAACCGGCTCCAATTTCCACTACTAATAAATTTTGTGCAAGCGTCTTTGAAATGAATTTGAAGTTATTATATAATCAAACCACCTTTCTGTACGTTATTTGTCGCAACAAAAAAATGATTTCATATTCACTTGTACTCCATAGAGCGGTCGAGATACTTCAGTAACGTCAGTATATCTTACGTTCATATACCCTTGCGAACTTATTCATACAATTTTAATTGCTCTGCTGTACAGAGTAACAATGGCGCAGATTACTTTTAGTCAACACGCTCCGCTGCATACGATTTCATCTCCAACAGGAAATGATATTTCGTGAGAAAGAACAAAACTTGGGAGGAATATTGGTTGCTTGCATATTGCTTTAGATGGGAATGGTATGACGCCAAACATTCGGAGATAATGCTTTTAATGTGATTACCATAATATCTTTCTTATTCCTCATTCTCTGATTCCTCAACGTTTCTTTCAATGAATAAAGACCATTCGTAGTTAGAAGCATGATAAGAATGTGGTAGTACTAAATGAAATTGTATAGACATTACGTAAATCATTTCTAAATAGTTCTTCAGAACTCTCGGGAACAGACCGGGATTTCAAACCTGGACTATTAATGAGGCATTTGTCGTGAACGTGCATGTTTTATTGGAATTTTCCATTTATCTTACGTCTTTTCCTTTGTTGATCATTTCTGAATATTTATTCAGAACTATCGGGATAAGATCGAGATTTCAAACCAGAATAATTCCGAAGGAATTGGTTGTGTATGTATATGTTTCATCGAAATATTCATTGCCCTTGCCACTCATTCTAGTCTTCTTCACTATTCATATCAAATTAACGTCGCTACTACGTATCTATCAAATTAAACATTCCAGGTCTAGATATGAGGATCATCATCTTAAAATCGAAAAGTTAATGTGTGCAAGATCTAGCGTAACTCTATAACGTCTGAAAATACTCCAAACATGGCACACGTATTACTTATGATTTGAACAATAATATTCAGTGCGGGGAAGACATACCAAGTACTACTAAAGTATGGAAAGTCGGAAGAAGGTATCCTGGAGGGAAAAAAGGGAGTGAAACTAATAAGGACAGAGCAACGGGACGGTCTAATAAATGATTAATAAGTACTCTTACAACGCCTGGGAATCAGTCTGTAATAGTTATTAACGCCATAAGGCTGATATGGAGCAATGAATGGTCGAGGTTGCAGTTTGTAATCCCAGACGGTAGCCAAGATTTTTACCAACCAAGTTTGTTATTTCGGGTGTGCGTCGTTCAACACTTTTCCTAACACCACCTTCTTTTGGAAAAAGAAATCATATAAATCAGCAAATATGCTTTTAACAAAAGCGCTCATACGCCATTATTATCTTCAACTCATCCAGTTCTTAACAGACAGCGGACTGTTAAAAATCCCTAACGGACGCCGTACGTTAAGAGTGACTTTTCGTTCCTCCCCGTTAGTCTCTTTAACAGAACAGACTTTCGAAACTCGCGGCGCGGCGCGCGCGCGAGGCCGCTGCGCTGCGAGAGCGCGCGGAGGGCGCTTAGCGTTCGCGGGCGCCGCGCCGCGCCGCGCCGCGCCGCGCCGCGCCGCGCGGGGCTCTCGCAGGTAATTACGCGGCAATTCACGGCGGCGGAGCAGGCCGCTCGAGGAGGCTGCGCGCGGGGATTAAAGCGCCCGCGGAAAATGGGGAGTGCGAGCGGCGGGGCGCGGAGGTGAAGTTTCAAGAGGGCCACGGGGCTGGGAGGCCGGGAGGCCGGGCAACGAGAAGTATGAAGGAACCGCGAAGTGAGGAAGGGAGGAGTCATGAGAAGCTAAGGGCGAGTGATTCTGTGGATTTTAGGATTAGTGGGAGGTGGGAGGCGCATGAATAGGAAGAATGAGAATTTGCGAAGTAGGCGTGTACTTAAGAGCTCTTAAAGTGAAGATGACTTTTAGGGAAAGATAAGGGGATATGGAGTAAAAAGTGATAAATTAGCATTAATTTAATTATTTCATAAAAATGGATAGAATTGTGGGTGATTTAAAAACTATTATTCAAAGTGAATTGTACAGAAACTTTATTTAAAATATCAAAATATGAAATAACAAACAGAAAGGAAAATGAGTTGTACCGTAGTAATTTACAGTATTTATACTATTGAACTGAAACTTTTTTCCAAAGTTTTTAACATACTGTGTTCCAGTCTTATTTCATAAAAGTAAGTTTTTTTTCATTTTTGATATAATTTTATTTTATTTCACAAAATATTTTCGTGGCAAAGGAGTCATTTTCCATTTTTCCTAGCTTCTTTCTCATTTTCTTGGTGGACAGTTACCTAATCCAGGTCTCGACGGGTAATTTCATTTCTGACATAATATCGTAGTTTTAAAATTCTCCATAAAACTTTCCTCTTAAAAGTTTGCGTATTTTTAGTATTAGGTTTCTTCTTACTTGGAATATCTTATTAACCAAGTTTTAGATCTTGCTTTATGTTAGTAATTGCAGGAATGTGGGTAAAAAATCGAATGTATTACATAAATATTAAAGGCATTGATTCAAAATCTAAACATTCAAATTGTAATATTAAGTAAACGTAATCATTAAAACATAATGAAGTACCAATTTTCATTCAATCATTCAAAATGAAAAAAAAAACACTTTATCTTTAATGTCTCTGAGTTGAACTAAACGAAATAGCAGCAATACAAACATTTAAAGAAGAATTACACCAATAACATAGGCCTTCCACTAAGGCCTAGGCACTATAAGTGAAGATTGGAAACCGTTAAGCGATGTAGAATTACTACGTATTTTTAAATTGAATTCGTCGAGCTACCACTCCCCCAGGCATCGCAAACTTCACCACAGTCACAACAGCCAAATCACGACTGCTTCCACCACATTCATGAGTGGCTAACATCCTGACATCTCCTCAGCTCACGCCCCCGCCACTTCGCCAAAGCCACCTCAGTGGCCACGGCTGCTCGTATCTTCACCGCAACCGCGGTTGTCTTTCCTGTCCCCGCACCGCTGCCACTTGGTCACCGTCACCGTCACCGTCACCGCCGCGCCGCTGCGGCCACCCGACGCCGCCGTCCCTGCCTCCGCCGGGCTCAGGGGCCTCACCATCGATCGCGGGCGGCCAGCAGGTGCCCCGGCAGCGCGCCCCGCCCCCGCCCCGCCCCCGCTCCTCCCAGCCCCGCTACCCTCGCCTCCGCCATTCGCCCGGTGTTTATATTGCGGGCTGGCCGAGCGCCTCCGGTCGTCGCCGTTGGGTGACGCTGCTCCTTCCGCCTGCCCTCGCCGCGCGCCAAGCCCTCACATCACCTCGCGTCCTCTCGCATCCCCTCACCACAACACCGCTCCTCTGGCGCCGTCTCTCTCTGGGCACGAGCGCGTGGCTTTCTCTTCCCCCGCAGAATCGCAGCGCACGGCGAGGGGAATCCGTGGAATCTCCATGCAGTGGCTGAGAACATCCGGCGGAAGGTCTCGGATATCTAAATTCTGCCGCACACAACAGAGGTCTCCGGGCGACGTACCTGCGCTGATTGTGCCGTGTTGGATTCTCGAGATCGCGGAGTTGGGGTTTGTCTCTGTCCACTGAGATAATCTTCTAATTAGGTTTGCTGAAATATGTTCCGCACTTCGATGCATTCTTTTCAGAAACAAAGTACTCGCAAAATATTAATTGTCGTATTCGTCTATTCTATAACTCTGTAGTTACAACAAGCATTGTAATGCAGGATTTTGCGAAGCCGTAATTAAAGCACTTGGATCAGACGAAGGTCAGGAATTCAGAAAAAATCGAGAAATACACCTTTTTACTTTATACGGGCGTATACGTAGGACAGATCTGGGTTCAAGGGATTCCAAAATGTGTATTTCCATTGAAATTTAAAAATCCTCGGCATTAAAAACTTTATTTCATTTAAAAGATTAAACACGTTTCATAAAAGTAATTACCGAGAGAGGTGTCTCAGTGCATCTACTGATATCACTGTAGTGGCTCTGACCGTGAGGTCCTAGGTTCGTGTCCGGATAGTGGCAAGATTTTCGTCGTTAGCTGGTCAGCTAGGTCGAATTCAGTCGCTGCCTGGAGGGGAATTTTGGAGGCTGGATGCTTTGATCGGTAGCTTTCCGTGGTTTCTCCGATCAACGCCAATACCCCAATACCCTAATACACGGGCCACGGACCGCGCGCGATCCTTCCTTCCTCTTCCTTGTCCTATCCTCGCCTCTTACACACACATACACTATCACCCATGTCGGGAGACTGGTCGGGAGCTTAGAGCTTGTCCCGGCTGGGGCGGTGCCCTTCTGGAGGGTGATACCTGGTTGAGAGAAACTCCGCTAGTCGATGGTAGGTCGGCGCTGGATCTCGCCATCGGGGGAACGGGGGCATCAAAACCCCCTCTCGATTAAAAACCATGCACTTACGGTACTAATGACCTCACTAGTTGACGCGCCGGGAATTACTAACAACCAACCAACTTAATGGCTATTGGTTTATCATTCATGGTAGATAATACTATCTTATGAAACGTTGATCTAATGATAGATAATAATACACGAGTGTAAAAAGATGTTAAGATACGAGTGAGGAACGAACGAGTAACGTAGACTTTATACTCGAGCGTATTAACACCCATTAAACCGAGTCCCATACAGTACTTTTTCTCGAATGATTCATAATTATTTTAAGTTAAATTTTTACATTGTATGTTACGTGACAGCTAACAAGCAGTATTCAGCCAACATCACCTACAGAACAGCGTCGTAGGTGTTCCAGGTGACACTGGTTAAGCATAAACAATCATATTTCAAATGAGCAGCGTAAGAGCAGTGTCAGAGACGTCTTCCAAGTGACATTAGTTAAGCACAGGACCAGTTCGACTTCAAACGAGCAGGACATGAATCAGGTTTAAATTCAATTTTTTAAATAATTGCCATGGAAGTTCAGTATCTGTTATTTATCAGCGTAATAAATTATACAAACTTCACCAGGGGATTCAGTATTCTCATTTTCTTCTGAGGTTTGAGAACGGTGGAGGGCATGTGCCGGCCCACCCGCGCGGATGGTCTGGGTAAAGTAAAACAGTAAAATACACAATCCAACGAAACATTTAATGGAACTGTGAATAATGGTTGGTTACTTCCCCACTGTAAATTTACGTGGTCAAACACGTGTACTATAATGTAGCTGAATCATAAGGACTATCATTATGCTATGAGCTGCAGCCATCTAATATGAGAATTATAAAATGGTAGTAGAAATGTTTTTAAATTCTCTCGTAATGCATCCTTGCCAAAGATCGACATCGAATCCGGCTACATTAAAGGTTTATAATAATGCTCAAAGGATGCGCTACCGAGGAGGACTGACGACACTAACAAATCTAAATATTAGTTGTCATTTCTTGCTTCGTTTGAACTGTCTTTGCATTTTATTTGTGAAAGGAAAGCGTGATTGATTATTACTTGTTTGCAATTATTCTAATTTAAATGAGTTATTAATAATATTGTTGTTCCATTCACTACATAATAAAACTCGCAGAAGGAAAGATCAACTAGAGATAGGGAAAGGATCCCTGAGCAAAATATTTCCTTGACAATACCATCCGAATTTGTATTTCTTCTCGAATTGCAGTTCTTGAATTCTACATCATGCAATTTTTTTTAGTGTGCTAGAATAAAATTATTTCTTTCTTTCTCTTCTGCCTCTTCTAGAAAATTTGGCACATTCATTTTCTCGCCCATCTTTCAAATGTTTTTTATTAGAACGTGTGCTTTTTTCAGATCCAGAAGCATATACGCAACTTCCATTCGTTTATATTGCATGCGTGAAAATGCTATACAATGAATGACAACTATTTATATCAGTTTTCAATATTGAGAATTCTTGTATACTATTCTAGATACTACACATGACAATAAAGATACTTGGTCGTGTAATATTACAAATTACTATTTTTTAATCTCTCCGTTGAAAAATGACAACTGATAAATATTAAATATAGTCTTATTCTAAATTATTATTTGTGTTTTATCAGTATAGAATATTGAAAAAATATAATGTTTGATGGATTGTGTTAAACAATTAATATTATTCTTTATTATTTCATATTGTATCTGTTTTAAAGATTTTACAGTATACATATTTCTAAATTTTCTTCGCATTGTTTCTGCCATGTCCACTTATTCAACTTGTTTTCTTTGTTGTCATATTCTTTCTTTATTACAGGTGAGAACTTGCGCCTATCTCCGCAGGAGAGGATGCAGAACCTAAAGCACTAGTAAGGTATCTATAAAGTTTTATTGAAAAAATATAAAATCTGCATTCGATATATTCTAACGTTTTATTGAGTTTTATCTCGACATTGTAATTTAAAATTTGTTCATTCTCTTGGCTCAAATTTCTTGTTTTATCTTCATACAACATGCTCGAACATGCATCATACAAGCTCGTCACCTTCTTCAAATGTGTTTTAAGGAGGTAGTCGGTCCTTCTTGTTTAAGGAATCTTGAATTATAAAAATGCCGTATTTATTTGCTGAAATCGTCGAATTAATGGAGGGCAAGAAACAAACAACGAAACGAACGTAAAATGTCTTAATAATGCAATTAATAATGCAATTATCCTTGAAAATCGATTTTATTACATGGGAGTTTTTTTTCTCCCTTTCAAAATTCAAAACTTAAGTAGTATATGATTTAGTGTAGGGATCACAGAATTTTGAAAATGTGCACACAATTCACTTTTCCCCATAGCCCGTCATACGCAGTTTTAACTGTTTTTTGACGTAAATAAATAAATAAATAAATAAATAAATAAATAAATAAATAAATTCTGTTGATGACAACTCACTCGTAACTGTCACTGTGAGCGAAGTGACGCACATTTTGTAACGGTGCAATCGTAATGAGACCACCAGATTACTGACGGGTCGATCTGCCTCACTGAGGATGATAGAGTCAACTGTAATTTTATTTTCCTCATTTGATTTATTCCCAAAGGAAATAGAGGGCGTGCCCACTGTTAATGTGACGCGCTTAACAAGTGCGCCCGTGGATTTCAGCGCCCCAGGCGCAGCTCCGAGCGGAGTGGAGTAGAGTGGAGCGGGGCGGGGCGAGAGCTCGTGCG
This sequence comes from Teleogryllus occipitalis, assembly GCA_011170035.1. Lineage (NCBI taxonomy): Eukaryota > Metazoa > Arthropoda > Insecta > Orthoptera > Gryllidae > Teleogryllus > Teleogryllus occipitalis. Next base: position 171,527 of record BLKR01001001.1, on the reverse strand, counting down.
GCACACCTGTTGTCCGCGAGCTCAGCGCTGTGCGCGGCGGAGGCGGAGGCGGAGGCGGAGGCGGGGCAGCGCGCGGGCCGAGGGTCGATCGGCGCCCGCTGACGTCACGGCTACCGCGGGACGCGCTCCGCTGCTGCTGCCGCCGCCGCCGCCACCGCCACCACCGCCACCACCGCCGCAATAGCTCAACCGCGCGAGATGGAAATCACATCGGTGAGGGCCATGATAGGGTCAGTAGTTCAAGGGAGAGCGGCCTATGACAACGGTTTCCTTCTCACCACAACTGCTGGTGCTAACTGCATCATTCTACTCTTGATGTCCCGAATCACATTTCCGGTGCTAACATTGTCTTGCTTAAAACTACTGCATGCTCAGAATATCTCTTCAGTATATTCTGATAGCCACGACGATATTTTCTGAATATATCCCACTCTCTTGCAATCCTCTTGCATATAATTACACTATGCTCACATCATCTTTGCTGGATGAGAAATAATATAATGTTTCTGTTGCTTTTCTGGTCGTTGTATTCAGTCCCCATGACGACTCGTTTGTTGTACCACCTCTTACATTTTCTTAGATGGGCTTGTTTACTATCTTCTTTCCCGAGTGTATTATCTTGATCTCAATGTCCGTCAATGACATTGATTTACCATTTCTTTTCAACCGTTGTTTTTTTCTATCAGGAATACTATTCGCTGAATCTGGAACATAAAAGAGTTCTCATCATTTCCAAGGCCGTCTTGCTGTTGCATCCTTGCTTCCACTGATGTTTTTTATCATTTTCAGAGTGTGCATCTTCCTTACGGCATTTTTTCCTACTTCGACGTCATCCCATTGCAACCAACCCTACTTGGATCTTCCGTTGCCTCTGAGACCGCGTTAACAAGTTCCCGGCAACTGCGGCCTACAGCCGTCACCGCAGCTGTCACCAACATTGTCATCGCCTCCGATTGCACCCACACACTCGTTCCCACTCTTTCCGCTCTGGAAATGCATTATCCTCCTTCTTCCCTGCCGCCACCACCACTAATCCTTCCTACACCATCCCCGCTCCAATCCAACCTGTTCCATCTCCCAACGCCTCAACCCAACCACCGCTCCCGAGCAACATCCCGCCCCACGTCCACGAGCAACAGCCTGCCTGCGTCCCCTCCGCGCGTGATGCCCTCCTCCAGGCTACTTTTCTTGCCGAGTCCAATCCCATCCATTTCCACCCTTGTCCATCGCCGCCGCCGCGTCCATTCCTAGCCAGAGCCCTTCCTGCTGGCGCCGCCTCCGCTTGTGCAACTGCGGCTTCCACGCCCCGCCCGGCGCGCCCGGCCGCATGTTTACCGATCCGTTTCAGTGGCGCGGGTGGAGCGTGCGCCCGGGTCGCTTGCGTGCGCGCCTGCCCACGCCACGCTGCCACGGGAACAAGTTATTCATTTAGTCAGCGCAACTCTCGGATAATATACTACAATGTGATTCGTGGCCGTGATTGTCTCCTTTATCAGCATGCCGGTTACGTAGTAATATCGAATTTGCTGGTTTAGTGGATTTAACGTTCTGGAAATAATATTACAATACGTGGTGCATTTACTTCCACTTATTCATGTATGTATTCACTTATTCATGTATAATTTAAAAACCTGTTTTAGTGGTAGGATCAAAGTGATTTGCAGAAGTCAAATTAGATCCGTCATATGAAGGGAATACGGTATTTTGACCGTAATGTGTAATATTTCACCAAGTAAACAAAGAGGTTAATGCATTCATTTTGTATTGAGCGACGAGCGTATGATTAGTAATTAATAATGAATTCCAAACATTTCCAGTAGAAATACTGTGTAAGTTTTCTTGCTTCAATGTTTGAAAAACATACATTTAAAGTATTTTAAAAAATGTAACTATATGTATAAAAAGGAAATATTGGGTTTTCAAATCGTAAAATAGTTCGTAAATGCCAGATTTTCTCTTGGCAGAGTTGCTCCTGGGGTAAAGATGTCTGCTACGTCGTCGACCCACAAGACCCAAGTTTGATGTCTCGCAGGGACCTGTCTGCTATCTTATGGCCCCCTGGGGACCCGTGCCAGATCCTTTGGGAGAGTTCATCGCCTTTGTTGTCGCCTTGTTCCTTTCTCTTGCGCCGACGGAGGACCGTCTTTGTTGTCGCTTTCGCTGCCGCGGTCATTGACTCCATCTACCATTGAAACATTATTATCTGTTGTCGCTTCTCTATCGGCGATGTGTTCATTTACTGTTGCAATAGCATTATGATTGTAATTTGGAGAGAGAAAAGACAAAGGTAAAATCTAAGTTTCTAGTTAGGGATGATTAACACAAAGACAGTAAACATAGATTATTAAAATGTAAGGCGAAAAATAATTAGTTTTAGAGAATATGCCACTTGAGATTACAAAATAAACAAAAGGAATCAAGAGACGATAGTTACACTCATTATTTTTAAATAATTGGTAAATAAGACACGGAAATTAATTAATTATAAAGCCGTGTACTTTTAAATGTTCAGGATACAATTGATATTTTATTATTACAATCCGATTATTTTTTTGTTATTTAGACAAGTATTTCAAATTATGTTTTCTAACCACATTTATGTCTGAATTTGCAACTGGTGAAGATGATTCCCGATCATTTTCCGACACTTTCTTTTTTTAACATGAGAAAAACTGCAGTGTAAGATATCCTTGCAATCGTCCCTTTGCATTTCTCTGCGGCCAAAGCCCCCGCCGCTGCAGGTAGCTGACGCGCGTCCCATCGCGTCGCGTCGCCCCGAACTCTCGCCGATAAGCGAAGCAACGGGTGCGCTGCGATAAGGCCCGCTGTGCGCCCGTGTCAACACTCCCTTCGTCCACTGCGCTCACACATCCCGAGGGTCCTTGTCTCCCTGCCCAACCGGAGACTGCCTCGGGCTTCCTGCCTCCCTGCAAAAAGAGCTACCTTCACGCGCAGTGTCAAACATTTAGGAATTCAAGTTCCCTGGGGAAAGAGGGAAGGTAAAAGATGGTTCCTGAATCATGCACAATAAATGTGTCAGAAAACAAAAGCTCTACGTTCATTGCACGTGAGCATGTCTGATTTTACTTTCTCGTATTAGCACGTATAAACGAAGTAATACACATAGTATAAAGAAAGTTGAGGCGGCTCCACACATTCGTTATTCAGTGAACACCGAGCAACCGCTCGCCGAATCCCGAGTAGTGTGGATGAGTTGCTTGCTATTTGTCGAGTGACGAACATTCGGGGTTCGCCCTACCCCCCGCTTGTCGGTCTTTTGGACACATCAAAGGGAGCGAACATTCGCCGAACACGGTAGCTGCTAGGGATTGGGCGAGCACTAAACTCGCTGCTCGGTGAATGCCGAATGTGTGCAGCCGTCTTTATGTGAAGCTGCGGAAAATCGCTTACGAGATTTTCATGCAAGTGCGTTCTAAAAAAAATTACACAAATGTTACTTTTTGAAATGTATCTTTAGTCGTTAATATTTACATTAGGGACGTTTTATACAATTAATTGCTTTTTAGGACACATGTGCTTCAAATAATTTCTTGAAAAGTTCCTCCAAAACTGAAAACTTATCAGTGAAAATAAAGTTAAATTTCCGCATTTTCAGAAAGTTCAAACTATATTTTCTAAAGACGCTTCCAAAGTTTTCAGTGAAAATTTTCATGTAGAACTAAGTGTTACTCTTCTATAATATCCTGAAAGTCATGTTTTCATTTTACTATAAAGAGAAAATGTGAACAAAAATGTACATGATGTTTGGAAAAACTTGATTTCCTCAATACAGAAATTGCATGAAAGTAAACTAAGCTATTGTGTTAACAGATAAGTACTGTAAATATTAGATTGTACAATATTTTGTGAAGTGTTAATTAATTATGAGACAACTTTTCATTAATAAATGCGATTATGATTGATTTTAATGCTGAAATGTAACTTTGTTTTCATTGTTGCAATGGAAACGAATAGTGTCACAGTAGTTAAAAGTATATAGATTCAAGGCTGCACGGCACATTAATACAATCCAAGTCTTGCTAGTATTTTCCCATACTTCTTGTTTCTTAGTCTCGCTTCGGTTCAACAGAACCCAGCAGCACACATGCGCGTCGTCATTCACGGCGGCTGGCCGCTCTCTCGTCCGTGTGCAACGTGGCGCTGAGCCGCCGCCGGCGTCGCTTTGTCCCGCCCCGGCGCGGCCGCGCGCTCCAATAACACTGCGCCGGGCGCCGCGCGAACAAAGAGCCAACAATGCGTCCACGCAAACGCCCCCAAATCCCAGGAGGACGGCGCGACGCCCACGCGCGCGCGCGGGCGGGCGCGATCCCCGCTTTTGTGTCTTGGGTGACAGCGCCACGCCGCGCTGCCCGCCGTGGAGAGCGTGACAGCGATCGAAGCGCGACCGCGCTGCCGAATTCGAGGGTCATTGATTTGCGTTTGTGGCTGCTGCCACGCACATGCGACGACTGAACTTCTCTTGGATATCGGGGATTTCTTTTCAAGTTTCATCCACCGGACTGCGAGTAAATAACCGCATGTGCTTTATTCTGCTTTCAAATTTCTTTGTGCTTGTCAGGTATGTCTGGGACTGAGAGCTGTTATCGCGTCTGCCACCGGTTCATTACATGCACTCTCGTGTCTCTTGTATTGGGAGCACATCTGACGCTGTCGTCTATTTTTTAAGTAAATGCCCATATCGTACATGTCGTGGTAGCATGTGTTTGATTCAGTATTTCATTGTAGACACTATAAATCTGAAACGTCTGAGTTCAAATGTCTTACTCGCAGTCCGGTGACTGCGACATCTGAAACATCTGAGTAACAAAAAATTAATCGGTTTGTTTTTATTTCTTCTGAACTATAGTTTTACGTAAGAACTATAGTTTACTATTCTCAGGAATTTCCCCATCGTACATTCAAATATTCTCACAGAAAAGTTTTCATTTATTTTATCTAAAGTTTCTTTCTACTACCTTTTTGTAAAGATGGTTCGAAAAGTGTAAAACGCGAGAAAAGAAAGAGAATGTTATTTCGTACAGTCGCCAAGATACCTTCTGACGCTGTTTGATGTGGAACATCGTATTTACTTTCTTCGACAGAGTGCTCAGAAAAAGAAAGAGGTTCAAAGACGACGCAGACTAAAGTGTGTTCTTAGGTGGGAACTGTCACACAAATAAAGACATGAAAACACAAAAAGTAGAAGTAGTTTAAACAAGGGAATATCTTTACATGAAGCCCCTCGCACATTTTCAAAATTTTCTCACAAACGGCTCAAATGTTTTTCTTTAAATTTCTTGTAAGATAAGAGTAAAACACACTTATAAAGGTGACATAGGTCCGGTTTTCACGGTTAAGTATGAATTTTCGAAATAATTTAAAAGGTGTTAATTCGAAGTGTATCTGTTGATTTTGGGAGTATTTTTACATGAAAAACAATTTTTTTAAAATTTCCCATAAATGGCTCACAAAACTGAACACTATTTCTGTAAACTTTGTGCTAGAACAGACCAAAGTACGCTTGTAAAGCTGCAAAGGGTTAGGTAATATCTCTAATTTTTTGAACATTTTAAACGCTTTGCAAGCCAGGAAAGTCTCATCCCAATGTCTTCTTGCTGGTGAGAGTGTTTGCAACATAAATTATGTTGGCTGAACGAGTAGAAAACGTAAATTGCATACTCACCACGATCATAATAGATGCTGCAAGTTTTGTGCCCTTCATTTGTTTCCCATTGCGCTGATTGCTAGCAACATAAGTGCAATTTCTAGTAGAAGGCCCGGATTCGGCTCGGTGCGGAGAGACTTTCCTGGTGCACTGAATTTTGTACGGTGTCATGGACTAGCATTATTAAAGATAGATATTTTGTTCTCTATGAAATCTTTTCTTCAAATTTATATCTTTAAATATATCACGCACTATTTTTCACGGTATATATTTTCACGAGTTTCAATGAAATCGAGTCAATGAAAAATATGAAGACAAGATTTTTTCGAGAACGTTACCACATTTGACATTCTCGAATACGTTTGAATAAATGCAGTAATACTGACGTATTCTGCACAAGGGAAAGAGAATTATCTTTTAAACTGACAGAAAACAGTTTAGTTGAGGATCTTGATCCCTACACCAAAAACAATGGTTCCATGATGGGGCCAAGCGTCACTCCGGGAAATACCTAAGTGTGTAAAGGTTGCCGAGATAAACCTATGCGGTATGTGGTGAATACGAAAGTATTATTCACTGGGAACGTTTACAAAGGAGCGATAAAGACCGTGAGAGGACCTGGTACGTGTTTTAGGCACAGATAAATAGCATTTGGGAAGAGGGTGGGACAAAGGCTAAAATATGTCCTCAGTCAAAGAGACCAGGAAACTTAACTATGCGAGAAAGTCTGTGCCATTTTGTAGCACTATTGATTTATTTCAAATTAGACTTCCCAAAAGCATATTGATAATCTTGTCATATCGATGTGAATCAGATGAATTGAAGTTTAGTAAGGACTATTACTATCTAATATTGTAAATCGAATTAGATTCTTCCATTGCTAATTTGGATACAGAAAAATTCAAATATTCCTATCTAAAAGTTGGTGAACATTTTTCAGGGCGTGAAACTACGAAGGGTAGGAACAGGGTAAATAGATGTTAAAAACGTTTTAATAAAACCTGACAGTTTTTAGCGAGAGGCGAAAATGGGAATGGTGACGCGAGAGGGGATCGCTTCAGATGCGTTGGATGTGACAGAGTCGCGGCGGTGGCTGCGGCGGCGAGGGCGCCATCTTCCGACACCCTCTCTCTTTCTCCTCCCGAAGCATCTAATGAGCTCGAGATCACTTCGACGATGTTGCCGCGATTGCGCGTAGTAGCGATCTTCATCACATCACTAGCGCCACCTTCAAACCGCCACTCTCTTCATCTCGCTGTTCAACCGCCTCCTCCGATGGTTCCCTCTTCCCTTCTTCTTCCTGCTTTCTCGCGCGCAGCGTAAAATAGCGTTATGTGGCGTAGAGGATCCTCGCCGTAAAATGACGACGGGGATCACGAGAGTTACGACTTTGCAGCTCCGCGTCCTATCGATAAATGGACGAGGGGCGGCGGCTGGACGGGACGACGCCGTAAACCGGCGGCCGCTCCAATTACCCAAAAATTCGGAAGAAATTTCCATGTGGTCGTCGCTTCCTCTACGTGCTTTCGTTATCCTAGAAGCATTTTGAGATTTTTACTGGAAAGTATTGAAGTCCGGTTATTGCGTCAACGAATGGCAGGGAAACTACTAAAGTACTTTAACGATTCAAGAGACTTTATCTGCATAGTTCTACACTTCTCTGAAAGGAATATATTTTCCTGATGATAGCTAAATGTTACCTCTTTTCAAGGGATGTGAAAAAATTCTTTGGGTTTTTAACTGTTAAAATGTTATATGAGTAAGGAATATAAGTAATAGATAACAAGAAAATTAATTCCTTGCGCCATATAATAGAAACAAATCACACATTTATTTTACATTGATTTAAACAGTTCTCGTTGTTATGTTTCGGGGGCATAGATGAATCTTACTTATGTAATTCAGTATTTATCATCTTTTTCCTAAATGTGGTCTAAATAACTATAATAGTAAACGATTTGAGGCGTAGTTTTTCTACCACGAGTTCTCGTGTAGCCTTTTCATCTCCATCATCTCATGCAGCAAAGTCTCGTTCTCCCGTCTGTAATTATCCACAAATCCGCGCGTTAAAGCGTTGTTTAGAACGTGTTAGCACGCCTACGTGCCGCCCCGCCTCGTCATAAATCTTGTCCCATCCGGCGCGCCGTAAGCTGCCAGCACACGAGCGAGTGGGGTGTCGCTTCACCGCGCGAGCTGCGCTTTGCTTTCGAAATCCAACCCCCGCTCCCTCCGCCCTCACCACTCCGCTACTCTCCTTCCCGCCTCGCTCACTTCCACCCCGTCCTCCTAAATACGATGCTCCCCTCCCCGCTCCTCTGTCTGAACCGACCCGCCTCCTTCCTCTCTCCTTTCATCTCGTCCGGCTCTTACCAACGTTCCTCCCCTACTCCCTTCTTTTTTCGTTCCTCCCCGTCTCTCTCCTCCCCGCCCTTCTTCTCTCCTCATCTTTCCTCTCTCTTTCATCTCTTCTTCTCTCCCTCCTGCCCTTCCTTCCTGTCCTCTCATCCTAACCCTCTCCCTTCTATCTCTCCTCTTTTCCGTTCCTTCCCTTCCCTCTGCTTCCCTTCACGCTCCTCTCTGTACGGTTCGTCTCCGCCCCGCTCCATTTCTCTCCATTCCTTCCTGCCGTACTCCATTGTTTTGGCTTTTAGGCATCCTTCGCTCGATGATAATTTTTTTTATTCAATTCCCAACAAATTTTCATTTTGTTGATGAGGCTAAAACCAATGCGCATTGAAATGATAAGTTAATATAAAATGTCGGAAAATATTTGATGAATATGCATGAGTATTTAATTGAAAATTATCCGTTACAGAAGTTACATATAATTATTGCTTTCAATATTTTTTATTATTCATTCCCATTAACAATAACGTGACTATTATCAATCAGGAAATGGTGGTCGTTTTTGGTCCTTAAAGCCACTCTATTATTTTCATGACCACTTTTTTCACTTACATTTTACTCACTTTTTTGACCTGGTAACTTGGAACTGTAAGTGATATTATTTTAAAATAACATTTACAGTTCCAAGTTACCAGGTCAAAAAAAGTGAGTAAAATGTAAGTGAAAAAAGTGGTCATGAAAATAATAGAGTGGCTTTAAGGACCAAAAATGACTGGAGTCTGAAGTTTTGGATTTTAAAGATACACCAATGTCTCAGATTAAACCTTACAAACTTCTAGAGCATGTAGGAGGGTCACAAATAATAATTTGTGCCAATATCCATTTTTGCCAACATATGGTTGTAAATTTCAAGTAACTGAAGTTACACATGTGACATTTCCGGCTGAGTTTTACGAAACTCTTCATGCAAGTGTGTAGGGCACACCGTGTTCGAATGCAAAGGGATTTCGTGGACTCAAGACCAAAGGATGAGTTGCCTTCCACTTAGAAGCAAACGTCACTTGTATAACTTCGTTATTTGACTTTCCCAGGACATGTTAATTGGCAAAAAGTTATTCTTTTAGCCCCTATAAGTTTTAAACGTTTCTTCTTCTGAGTTTCTAACGTTTATTCTGAGTCGCCTTGTATGATTATTTCATTTGCGTGCAATATTTCCTATATTTTGCAAAATAACTGGGACCTTAAATCGTTCTACATCATGCATTTTTTTATTTATAGTTTTAGTAGTTTTAGAACATGTTAATATGAGTATTAAATTTTAATATTGTTTTAGTGAGCGGTGCACTGCATCGGATTTTTTTGAATTAATCATTTGTTCAACTAGATTTGATTGACCGATTGTTTGATTCGTGATCCCGGGCGCGCCAACTGGTTGGGTTATTACTCCCGTAAGTTAAGGGCATATTTTTATCCGCACGTCAACTTGGCGGAATTTTCCCCCAGCAGGTATCTCCCCAAAGCGTGGCACCGATCCAGCCGGAACAAGATCTAAGTTCCCGACTGGTCTCCCGACAAGACATATGGTAGTGTAGTGCATGTGTGAAAGTAAGGTGTGAGGATAGGATACGGAAGAGGAATGAAAGATCGCGCGTCGTCCGTGGCCTGTTTTTAGGGTACTGTTCCGGCATTCATTTATATGTTGATTGGAGAAACTATGGAAAACTGCCGGTCAGAGCAGCCGGCCACAAGAATTCTCCTCCAAATAGCGGCTGAATTTGACTTAGCTGTGTCTAAAAATATTGTCTAGTGTCGAAAAATCTCTCCACCTTCCGGACTCGAACCCTGGGACCTCCTGATCAGGCACTGAAGTGACATCAGTTGATGCCCTGAGCCACCCTTGTCGGTTTGTTCAACTGGAAATTTTAATGAACATGTCATGGTAATAACGAACATGAAATATTGTCAAGAAATAGCTATTGCACAAAACCGACCTGGAGAAAATGGCTAAACAGAATGAGTTCTATTTAAAACTAATCTGCAAGAGACAGCGCATTATATAATACGTCTTGTGGGCTTATCAGTCTAAATTGAACTTCACAACATCTTATCTTATTTATCTTGTACATCATGTTTTCAGCTTTGCATAATTTGCGTCTTTGAAAAGAAGTGCGGGTTGCGCTTGTAATCTTGCAAGTCGTCTCTTTTCAAGCGAAGAGTTTTGGGGCTTAGAGGGTCTCCGTAGAAATGTCTGGAGTTGGTCGGAGCTGCGGAGCATGTAATCTAAAGTCCTTACGCAGCCTCGTGTAAACGATAACATTTCAGTAGCAGGCACATTGTAGCAGCAGCAGCACCAGCAGCGGTGTTACAAGTTTTCTTCCCGCTTTCGATCCCAAGAGAACTGAGCTGACTGCTTTCCTGCTTTCCATTTCACGGCCCTCCGAGGAGCACATTCTCTTGAAGGCATTTTCTCCATCGGCTTCTAGTTTTTTGATTCAATCTTTTCTATCAACGTTCGTTTCATCGATTGCCCATCGACGTCCCATCCTACACTTTTCTCATTTCTATTCACATTAATTGTAATGTGAATAAAGTTTAATCAAAGGTCTCTTCTTTAACTGCGCCATTACTTACCGTTCTCATATTTACAATTTCCAGAAACTCTGTTCCTATTATTTATATATTTCTTAATTTACGGCTTTGCAACACGTGTAAAAATGCTATTTATTGTTATCTTCATTTTGCCTGTCGCTGATACAAAAAAGGGGATTTTTCTTGCTCCTGTGTGTAGACGATTACTTTCCCCGAACATGTAATGTAACCACAAGTTTTGTCTTAGATGTCTGAAAAGAGTTTCTTCTCAATCGCCCCATGTGCGATTTTGATTATAACCTCTGAAATTTCTACAATTTCAAAAATTGATCTTTCTTTTGGATTCCTCAGGAACATTTGTACGAATACAGCCGGGAGGTCTAGAGGATAAATTGATTGCTGGTGGAGCCTGTGGAAATGGGTTCGTGTCCATGCTCGGGTAAATATTTTTGCGAATTGGAATTGCGGAAGTGTTCATCACGAAGTATAAAATCACGTAACATCCACAAATAATATGAAAGAGAGTGCTGTTGTAGCAGCCCTAGTGGTTTTCATCATGAACACTTCTTGGAGCTTGACGTCCTGCAGCGATGTCGCGCGCACCGGGCGGCCCCGCGCAAGATTTCCTGGGCCCAGATTGCGCTTCGCCGAGATGCGTGGCCCTCACGACGCTGCTGCCGTATCGGCATATTGATTGCTACCTGGCGCCGGCCCCAAATCCCATCACTCAACGTTCTTCCGCTCCGCAGAGGCTTACATGGGGCTTACACTATATCAATAACGGCGATGGGAGATGGTGGCGGCGGCGGCAGCGACAGAGGCGGCAGCTGGGGCTGGGACGGCGGCGGGGGGCTCGGGCGGCGGCGGGGGCAGCGGAGGCGGCGGGGGTAGTGGCGGCGGCGGTAGCTCGGGCGGGCGGCGGGGGCAGTGGAGGCAGCGGCGGCAGGGACGGTGGCGTCGGTAGCGGAGGCGGTAGCGGTGGAGGCGGCGGTAGCGGTAGCGGCGCCGGCGCCGGTGGCGGTGGCGCGCGAGGAGCCGGAGTCCTCGCGGAACGGGAAATTACTTCGAGATTCTCCCTTCGATCTTACTCTTCTCAGCTCCCTCAGCAGTCTCAGAATGTTTGAGGAAATGCAAGAAGACCGTTCAAATCGCGTGGAAGTGGATGAGTGAGATAGAGGATGTGCAATTCGTAATGGCAAAATGAGGTTTCTGAGAAGCTACCGTACGCGCGTAAACACGAATTGTATTACTCGTTTACGGAAATGATTTCACGGAGATTGGTATAGGTTACTACGCATGGTACATTCTCTTTTTTATTGCTGTTTTGGAAATAATGTCATTGAAGGTATTATTTAGTCAGACGACTTGTAACTTAAATTAATTTTCACCTTAGAAATTGCGCGCACCAATTGATTTCTCATATTCAGTGTGTTATTACATCCGATATAGGTGACAGTTTGCGACAGGAAGGCTCCAAGAAAGGGGACGCCCACCATTAAATATGTACTATTCACTTGTTGCGTTACGCAGCAGCAAGTTCTTTGATATTCAAATAAAGAACTGTTATACTGTGTGTTACCGTGTAATATAATGGCGTACTATGTTATTGCAGTAATCGCATAGTCTGTTTTTATTAAAATATTTAATTTGTTGCCATCTTATACTATATAGTTTATTTATTGTTCTCGAGCAGTCTGCGTGATGCTTTTTGGAAATATATTTTCTGTGGGTTTTTTTCCACCAGAGTTTTTGCAGCCGCCGGCTACTAATTTTCTACCAGATGCCTCAGAATAAATTTTACAAAACTCATGGCCGCTTTTGAAGGTTCAAGATAATCAGTGCTTGCCGATGAATATTTGGTGGAATATTTTGTATAACTAAGTTCCACATGTGATTTAGCCTTGATTAGTAGACAACTCATTTTGCTTTGGTGTTTGGAGGGTACACGAAATCTCTTTGTGGCAGAAGGTGACCTGCCAAACACCAAAGCGTGATGGGTTGCCTTCCAATTAGGAGCAAATGTCACGTGCCAATTAGCTGAACGAAATTTCCCCCCACATAGGTTCATAGGGGAAAAATTATCATCTTTAGTCCATCTACATTCCCTTGAAGTAATTTGTAAAATTTATTCTAAAACAGCCAATATATTCTATTATCAGAATGACAATGCTTAAATGTATCGGAGTTTTGTTGCGTGAAAGTGAAGCGTTCAGTAGGTAACAAGGGCGCATATGTCTTCTTCACCTTGTGACAACTGATATTAGCGTGCCTGAAGCAACTCAACGAACAAAATGCATTTCATGCACTCCTTTTATAACAATGTTGCCACTGTATCGCGAACAACCATGTGATTCATTTGATGCTTTCATTAATGTTCTGCTAGCTATTTCCTTTTTGTAGCTGATACCGTCTCTTTTATTCCGCTGTGTTCAGTCACCACGCGATGCTTCGTCACGCATCGCTTTTACAGGCAGGTTAGGCTACCGCAGATTCTGACCTATATTTCAACAGCTGAGAATTGAGGACACAGCTTAGCAATTTCTTTGAAAGAAGTAGTTATTTATATTTTATTAAACTGTATTTATTATGGGTGCACGAACAGTTCTATGATTAGCAAGCACTAAGAAATAATAGCACAGTGAAACGTTAACTATTTATTACTTTCAAAATATTGACAACGATATAACAGTTTTAGTTCGTGAAATAAAACAATATATTTACGATATTTATATATTCGAATATTTAAGAAAATTATGATTCCTTTAATGACATTAGTAACAGTAAAAATATTACTGTATTACTGAAAATTTATTTGTCAGTGATATTTAATGTGGATTGTTACTGAATCGTTTTGGCGATTTATTTGTAAATGATACGGTGTAATGCAATTTGAAGTGAAGAGAAGACTATTTGGAAATAATCACAATAGTTTTTTATTCTTTTTTATCAGGTGGGTTAGTTTCCAATATCTAATTCAAACGAGGGAGCGTCTCTTCTTTTTATGAAAAATGTAGGAGGAAATTGCTAAATGTAGAATTTCAGATTTTTTCATATATTGTGGTAATACAAATATATCAATAGTTGAGAATTTTTTTGACATTTATTAAGTCGACATTAGACAATATAAAAACAGAATTAAGATGAAGTGTTATAGGTAGTGGGTGGGAATAGTGGAAAAATTGTTACGAGAAACGAAGAAATTCTTGTTCTATGAAGAACGAAATAATTTCTTGGAACTCTAGTGGATTCGTTTTCTGCTTGGTGTTTTTTTCAATAGTAAAATAAAAGTCGTGAGGAATGAAGGTTAAAGGTTTTGCGCGAATTGAGACGATAAAAAAATGTTCATGAGAGGCACTACTTGGAGTTCGATGTGCAATTTACCTTGGGAATTTTGTTTCTAGGACTTGATATTAGGAATACATACAGCTTGTGAATGTGTGCTTTTACAGCTTATGCCCAAATTGAATACGGATAGGTAAGCATTCGAAGTAAAAGTATCGATGCTAGTAAAGGAGGGTTACGGTGTAAATCTGATTTGGGGAAGAGCAACGAAGATTTTGATAATGTTAATGATAAAGTCTGTGCTTCTAGGGCGAGTCGATTCTTTATGTAGAATGACTTCCCTGTGACACGACGATAGAACAATATTCGTATTTAACAGACGTATTGGATGGTTGCCAGGAAATAGGTTGAGAGTTGTGTGTGATCGTGAGTGTGAGAGGAAGTCTAAGGGGAATAAAGAGTTTCACGTTACTTTTTTTCGAATTTAGCTGAACGTATCATTTATCAGGCGAATACGGAATAAAATACAATTTTTTTCTGTACGTCAGACTTCGCCTAGAAATTGGATTAGAAGAATCAATTACTTCATCAGCAGCAATAAAGGGAATGTAATTGAACTTTTTTCTACTCTTAATTTGAAATAACTCTTCAGAAAATATGTAGGGCATTCAGTATTCCATCTTTGGTCTTTTGTATTTCTTTGTGGAAAACACGACGACCTCCGATGAGTGGCGGCTGCTCCTTAAGGGTTCTAGGTCGACGCCCTCCCCAGAAAAACTAACCTCGAGAAAAGTTGCAGAAAGAATTAAACAATAAATCGACTAGTTTAATTTGTGCATACCGCCAGCGCAATTTTTGATGTAGAATTTAATTTTAAATCATTATGCCAAAGATAAATGTTTTTGGAGCGGGTAGCATCGTGAACTGTCGGGAATCCGTCCGTAGCTGGTGCATGCGAGGCAATGGAAGCTTGATGAAGTGTGGGGGTACTGGGAGTTGGGTGAGGATTGCTTGCTCCTATTAGGGTTTTGTTCGGCAGAGTCTGCGGCTATTAACTAAACTAACCCCTTCATCTCATTTCATATAATACTGTTTTCTTGCTGGAAATATTTTTTTTAAAAGAATCTCTTATTTTCAATTATATCTTCCGTTATCGACGTAAAAGTTCCCTTAGACAAGGATTAAAATCGCGATACGTGCAAATCGGATGTACTCTACATGCCATAGGTTTCCTTGTTCACGAAATATTTTGGAGGGGTAAAATGTATGTGATAGTTCGGACATACATGCCGCACCTCCGAATTTGCAACCTACCGACCGCCACTGCCCACGATAGGTCGAAAACTTCGTAAAAGGAATTTGACACATAAACCTGATGTTTTATTTATCATTTACGACGGCTGACTTTAGAAAATCCTCTTGATCTTCTGTAGTATCCGAATTCTCACATTAGCTCATCGTAGAATTTCTGTTAACCTCGGCCATCAAATTGTATGAAAGCAGCTTTCCCTCGTGAACCGTGCGGTCTGCAGCGAGCGTCCTCTGTCGATCAGCACAATGGCACTTCTCTCCACTCTGATCCATCCTGGAGAGCGCTCTGATGCTCTGCAACGCAACCACGCTCGCCTTCGTCACCGCAGCAGCCACCCTCCCCCTTTTCCGGACCCCATTGACAGCGCCACTGTGGGATCAGCCGCAGCCACCGGCCGCCGTCGATCCCCGTGGCTGTGCGGTCTCCCGGCCACCCAGCCGCACGCGCGCGCTGCACAGCAAGTGCCCTCTAACCTGGGGATGGCAAAAACCATCGGTGCTTTTAAAACATCAATATTTTCTAGCAGAAAAATTGATATTATAACATCGATGTTTGGCTTTCGATGTTTTCTTCCGATCGATATATTTTTACAGAAACATCGATGTTTACAAAAACAATTATCATGATATAAATAACATTTCCAGTATCTATTTTTTGTGGATTTCTCGCGAACAACAGCCATTGACAACTGCCACTATATCCATCCGTAGGCGGCACGTTACCGTTTGCTATTCGTAGGCTTTCTCTAGTGTTGTTTCCTTTTTTGATTATTTTGTACGTGGTAATATCGTTAAACTACAATTTGTTCCTTGACTACATATAACATAGATTGGAAAATTAAAATGACAATCAAATTTAAGGCAGAACATACTTTAAACTAATATTGACGTGATATGTGTCACACTAGAACCAGGGCATTTTATTTCGAAATGTTTCATCATATTTAAAAACATCGATACTTTAAACATTCGATGTTCTTGTCGATGTTTTTATCGATATCGATAAACCTTCTGGTGATGTTTCGATGGTTTGCTAAAGCTTGCCATCACTATCTAAATCCTTCCACCCACGCGCGCGCTCGGGAGGAGGCAGCTGCCAGCGTTCTCGGCACGTGCGCGCGCAGGGCGCCTCGTGCGTTTTACATCCACAGTACTTGACTGCATCTTTACAGCAGCAAAAAGCCGTTTCCCGCGAACTGGTGATATTTTGCACAAGATGGGTTCCGTATCCTAAGTTCGGAGGACGAAAACATTATAAATGGAATCCATCAAACATATATGTTTATTTGAACTGTATAAAATGTAACACGTTTTCATTGTACTTTTGCTGCAAGATAATAATTTGATCTAAAAAAGTTTGTCAACTTTTTCGAGTTGGTTTTTTTCCTTGGCTAGTATTGCAGATAGAAGAAATACATTTTGCGTGTTTGCGGAATATGTATGCTACTTCATTTTCTGTATTCCGTGATGATGAAGTTTACGTAATATCCTAATTTTACGTAAGATGCTGGACTGTTCAAAATTTACATTCGCAAAAAATAGTTTGTTCTACTCCTCCTAACAATTTGTAACTCTGTAAATATTTTTCCGTCTAAGGTCAAGGTTTTTTGTTCACTCATTACCCGAGTCCAATGAAAGTTCAACTTAAAATTTCAGTGTTTGACATACATATTTCAACATTAAAAAATTAACCGCAAGGTATATTAATTTGTGATTAATTTTAACAACCATTTGAAAAGTGTGAAGTACTTGTAGGCGACTCAATCGTGCGACTTGTCGGCAATTGTGAAAATGTACAAGTAGAATGTATGCAAGGGATAGGGAAAAAATGAAAAGGTATATAGAGAGAAGCAGTTTAAGGGCAGCGGGTTTAGTGATTCTGCATGTCGGTACAAACGGTCTGAAGGTCAGAGATGTGGACGTATTAACCAGAGGAATATAGGAGTTGGTCCCGGCAACGCAGAAGAAATTCCCAGATGCTAAGATCGTTCTAAGTGGTGTGCTACGGAGGAGGGATATTGCGTGGAGATACATTAGCAAGATGAATGAGGCATATGAGTGGGTGGGAGAACAAAAAGCTGTAATGTTTGTGAACGCGAACTCTTGCATTCCTCCAAAATTAGAACCTGGAAATTCGGTCTCAAACCAATTTACCCCTTAAATTGAGAACTTTAAATGATATCATGCACATTTTAAAAATATATGTGTAGTTGCTGAGTAATAACTAGGCAAATAAGAGAAGGAAAGGTTTGGTATGCCCATTCTCACTAGTTTAATTTCTAATGTACGAATACTTTGGTTTAGTGTCATCTTCTTTTTGCTCCTTGAATAAAAACGTCGGGTTTCGAATCTCGACGAGTGTCTCTCCCTGTGTTGTGACGTGCAATTCTAGAAAATTTCTTTAACGCTAATTCTTGTTGAATTGAATTATACGACGCAAATTTTTTACAGAAGTTTTTTGCATATTAAATAGTGATTATAATGTATTGATCTCAAAAGAATATTCCCAAACAAATATCTGATATTTTAATTCCCATTATGTTTCATTCCGTTTGCCATAGGACAGCTATTCGTATACCATTCACATTGTTGAGTCTGCCGGTAAACCAACCGCAGTGTTCTCTGAGCTGAGCGCTCTTGTTCAGTGGTCAGCCACTCTGCGTGCATGCGATCGTGAGCGGAATTTTGTGCAGGCGCACTCTAGGGGGTTCCCGTCGGGCTCGCGGAAGGCAAGCGAGCAGCGTCGACAACCCCGCAGAGCGCCCTTTCGCCACTGCCAGCGGGACACGCGATCGCCTCCAGGGATATCGGTCGCCCCGTCCTCGCCCCCGCGCCGTCTCTTTTATAGAAGATCGGTCAATACGTTTTTCTTCTTCTTTTATGAGTTACTCTTTTCTGACTTGGAAGTTTGATTTCTTGGTCGCTTCTGATTTGGCAGCAAACAAATCGGTTAAGTACTCAATATTTATATTTTCTCGTGGCAGAAACGAATCACTGAGTTTCTTTAACTGAAATTAGTTCCAACTGTAAAGAAAAACGGTAATGAATGTGTAGTGGGTTCAACACATCTCGAAATATAACTGAATTTTTGTTATAATAATCACTGACTGTACAGTGGAGACTTTAGAGCATACCCTGTCATGAAAACATAGATAAACCTAGCGCCCCTTCATAAATGTGAAGATATCATCTGGCCTGTTTGCAGGGCAAAGAGGCGCTTCATCACAACGCACATAAATGCGTCATAAACGTGTTGTACGACTACCCTCCTCGATTTTCGTAAGTTAAGAGGCAACGAATGCGCGCGAGTGATTGCGTGATCGTGAAGAAACGAGTGGATGCGAGTGCACTCACTTTATTAGGCGTCGCGGCGCCCACAGTTCGTGAGATATTTCCTCGCACTTCCTCGTGCATCATTTTACAACCTGTATTTTGGTGCCCTTGGTTTTTATCCATCTCTATTTCTCGTGATAATTTATTTTCACTTTGAATCTATTTTTGTTGAGTAGTTCGACAATGAATCCTCCTCATTGCATGCCAATTTTATAAATTAGACATTTATAGATTAATTAATTCTGTGCGTGGTCATTTATTGTTTAGTGCTGTTTTATGAGCATTCTGAGCATTCATTATTATCTATAATAATAATAATAATAATAATAATAATAATAATAATAATAATTATTATTATTATTATTGCACTAAAATATATAAGATAATAAATACAAAAAGATTAATGTTGTTAACTGAATGTGTCACTGTCTTTAAAATTACTCTTACAAGACAAAAATATTTCTTTCATTTCAACAACGTTAATACTTATTGTTCTTTAGATAAAACTGCGCTCTTTGCTTTTTCTCACATTATTTTCATTTCTTCGAACCAATCTTACTCTATTTCTGATTTTCTTTCTTAGTCCTCTATGTATTTATTAAATTAGAATCTGTATTGAAAGGTCGCTACATTTCACATTTCTGACAATCTTTAATTCAGGAGTTCATACTCCCAAACGTTAATGCACAACTCGCTCTTTAATTATATATTGAAAACAAATATTTCCCTTTTAAGGTAAAATATAATAATGGAAAGTTTCCATGTTTATTTTATACCTGTGAATGATCTATAATTTATAATTTGTGTAAAAATAGTCATTACCTTTTATGTAAAGTACATCAACTTCAACGTACCTTCAGGGTAAAAATTACATTTCTATAAAATATTTATTAATTTTTTTAAAGAATGAATTTTGCCTAATGAATGACAAAAATATATT
This sequence comes from Teleogryllus occipitalis, assembly GCA_011170035.1. Taxonomy (NCBI): domain Eukaryota; kingdom Metazoa; phylum Arthropoda; class Insecta; order Orthoptera; family Gryllidae; genus Teleogryllus; species Teleogryllus occipitalis. The sequence goes on along the minus strand of BLKR01001001.1, from coordinate 152,061 downwards.
TTGTAAGTCAGAATCATTAAACTTTTTCAATTTGTTTTTCACATATTTCAGCGATTTTTATATTCGTCCATCTGCTTCAATACTCGAAAAAATCTCCGTTTAAAAACGTGACCACTATCGCTTCATCCCGCTGAGCAGCGTGCGCCATCAGCGTGACGTTCGCTCCTGTCGGCGGCGCGCCGCGCCGGCCTCGACATCTGCCACTGAGCGCGTCCCCGCCCGCGCCCTTTCCAGCCTCGCCTTTCTTTGACGCGTGGCCGCGCCCGTGAGGTGCCATTAGCCGCCTTTTCCGACGCGTTGGGGAGCGGCGCGGGCTGCGCCATCACCCACCCCGCACCCGCTCCCCCGCCCCGGCCCCTGCCCCCGCCGCCCCTCCCCGCTGCCCAATGGGCGTGGTTCGCTCTGAAACGATGCACTCTGTGTGCGCTCCACTGGAAGGAAAGCTGCTCTTTGCGACGGTTCGTCAGTGCGGGCGTCCTTTATTCCACTACATGGGGCGGCCTATCGTTCCTGTGATCGGAGTGTTATCCGGGTCACGGGTCTCGGTATCGCCAGGAATTCCGACGGCGTTGTAATGAATACTTTGTGAGAGAACAGAAGTTCCAGTTGTGGGCGTTCTATTTTTTTCAAGAGGGAAGATTCAGTATATTGGAACATAACTCCATCAGAAGGTTTTCGGCTTCTACTGTTTAAAAGTGGCAAGGTCCGTGCGCGGTACGCCATTGAATATAACCGCTTGAATTCAAAGGTTCGGAAGTAAGAAATCGCCCTTCAGCAAGGGTATTTGCTCTTTGCAAATCACGAGAGGTCGTGAATTCAGCAGAGCTGAAAAAGTTGAGAACGTACATTTCTGAGTGGTTATTTACGCATCACACACTTTGAAGTAAGTGTAATTATAAAATGTAATGAGAATAAATCAGTTTAAGATGCTAGTATGCTTTACATTTTCAATCATTGTCATGAGGTGTGCATGTATTTGTGTAAATGCGGAACATAGGGTGAGAAAGATTCAAAATCATCAAAATCTCTGATTGTTGAAATACAAAGGAATGGGAACGAAATCTGATCCTAGTGAATTTAGAAACTAAGTTTCGAAACAATGATACGTGCTTCTAATGATCGTTACGAATGTCACGAATCATCGATCATTACGAATTCATTATTCTCCAGGAAGATTTTCATATTTCTGTTTATCCAGATTAGGTGCATTGAGGAAAATGTTGAATTCGGCTAGCAATAACTTTACATTATAAGAAGTTAATAATTTGTGTCAACCGGTCCTTTATGGAGGGTTCATCCACGCTTTTAGTTAATCAAGGCCTATTTCAATGGAAACAGCAAACCTCGGGATGGACTCGTACGCGGTGCTTTTAGCATTATCGTTGATGAAATGCACTTTGACGCAAACAAATCTTTTTTAAACCCTTTCTGAAATATTCTTTGACATACGTTCCACCGTGTAGTACCACCACTCCTCACATCAAAGAGCAGGGATGAGTGCAGCAAAAACTGCTTCAGCCTCCCACGTGCAGAGCGCTGGGAGACGATGCAAATACCACATCCCTCTTCCGGACAGCATCCACATCGTAAATCGCTCTGGAGCAGCGCTCTGACGTGCGTCGTTTCCGCACGTCGTCGTATCGCGCCCGCGGTCTTGAGAGAGCCGCCGCGCCGTTCCGCGGCTTCACGGCGACCTCGTCGCGGTCCCGCGCTACCTCTTCCCAGGTCTCCTGCTCTCTCTCTCTCTTTGTCTCCTTCCCCCGCGTACTGGCTCTGGCCTCCCTGTCCCATTTGTCTTTTCGCTTTCTTTCTGGACGTCATTCCCGGCGATTTCACTCCCTGTCTGCCTTGTTTGTTTCTTTCCCAGTCTAGTCCTTCCTCTTTGCAGCGATGACACACTAATTTTAGAAACATTTTTCCAATTTCCTCTTTGAATCCCTTGGCCGTCGATTCACCCGTTCCTCACCGCCTTCTCGTCAGTTTTGTTTTGCACGCTCTCTCGCCCGCCCCCTCGCTCGCTCTCTCACTCGTCCTCTCACGTACTCCTCTTCCACCTTGAGGGAGAAGAGAGGCTCGTGGCCTACCTCATGTTTGCACGCTCTCATCCCATGTGCCCTCCACCCACATGGAGCCGGCCTTTCTGAGGGCGAGACGGCGCGCGAATGGACGCGTGCAGGCGTGGCGAGCGGGCCAGGCGGTGATTAATGATAAAGACGCGACCGGCCCTTTCTCCTCCCGCCTCCTTGCGGAAGCGCTCGCGCTCCAGGGGAGACCCACACTTCGTCCCCGGGAGTTCGAAATGTATGACATTTTTGTAATTTTTCGCCGGAAATATTTCTGCTTTGAGTGAATGAACAAAGACCTAAATTTGTAATAATAATAATAATAATAATAATAATAATAATAATAATAATAATAATAATAATAATAATAATAATAATAATATAAGAAAGTTGTAAGAATATTTTATAAATTTTCTACATATTATGCATAGAAACATTAAGAGATTTTTCTCGAACAAAATAGTTTTTCTTTACAGAAATACTTGTAACTTATACTTCAGTATTTTAAACGCTGCCTAAAATTGAAAACCGTTGTTGGGTCATGTCAATGACAGAGCAAATCTGCAGTCTCTGTTTACCTTCCTTGTGTTTCAGCTGATTACGCAACTACTGTGTTTCGATCAGCATCGAACACTAGATAAAGCTTTGTCGCGGGCAGATCTCAGCAGTGCTTTTTATCGAAGTTTGAATGTTTGCGAGAATCTAATACTAAAACATTCGCTTCCCCATCATCTCGCCTGCGATCCCCTTTGTCCGGCGTCGCAATCGGATCCGCATCGAGAGCACTAAGACGGAAGAAGCCGGCGGGGGGAGGGGGGCGGAAGGCGCCGCCCAGCCCTGCGTTCCAACGCCCCCGGGACTCACCGGTGGCTCCGCTTCTTAGACGCAAACCCGCCCCTGCGCTCCTCCGGAAGTGCTTTAAAGAACGCTAATCGAGTACATGTTGGTATATCGGAGTGAACTGGTTTAAATACAAATTGGTCCAATGAAGTGAGATGTCCGATGGTGGAAGTTTTCTAATGACTACTAATAGTTCAATGCAGAAAAAAAGAGTAAAGCGAAGTATGTATTTATTTAATGTTAATGTAATATGTAGTAAAAAACTACATTCACTGGTAGATTTAGTTGTCGAATTAAAATCATGTTTTAGATATTCTTTATGAAAAATAAAATTATAATTATTTAAAATTTATTCACATAGTTGAACTGAAGTCGCACTTTAAATTGTTTCTGGTTTTAGTAAACTTTTGGATTTGTGTGCGATTGTAATCACTTTTTATTTGTTAATTTTCTGGTTGAAGATGAAATGTTTGTTTAATAGCATTGTAGATTTGCAGTCGCATAAGTCGGTAAACCCTCAGAACAGATGCGCGACGTGCGAGTAATAAAATAAACCGATTGGCAGAATCATCGTAAACAATACTGCATCGGCGGACACTCCATGTCGCAGGTGCTCTGGACACTGACAGAAATTAATTAGAGCATCCAAACTCACCGCTCCGCGCTTCTCGGAATTACGAGAATAGGAGGAGATGAGTAATATTAACTGCAGAACACAAAGAAATTAAATAACCGCTGAAGCTCCAGAGTTGCATGTGTTATTGCAAGTTGGCCGATAATGCAGAGTAATCGATTCGTTTTTTAATTATTTTATGAATTCTCCGTGATGAAATATCCTTTCCTCTGATAAGTAATTTAGACGCTTATTCATTTTGTTCTCGTTAAAGTAATATTCTCGCCGATGGTGGGAAGATGGCAGGGATTGAAAATGATATTGAAATTAAAAAGGAGAAATGTGTCCGGTGATATGTTAGAAATTATTATGAAAATCAGAGAAATTGTGGAAGAAATAATGGGGAGGAAGTATTGTGTATAATGAGATGATTGGAAGTACGAAATGCGTACATTACGCGATGAGGTGTGTAATGCTTTGAGATGAAAAAGGAGAGACGAAATACTTTAAGACGTGGAAAAGGTATGAGTTAGGGAGGTAGTATTATGCGAGGAAGAAAAAGGAGTTATAAGATTGATGTATAAAGAGTAAAAGGTTTATTAAGGTGTAGAATTAGATGAAGTGGGATAATTCTAAAACAGAGAAACATTTTGCAAGATAATGAGTAGGTAGAAGGGAAAGATCAGGAAAAGATTAGGAAACGAAATACAGATAGAGGAGTAGAATAAGTCGTTTAAAGGTTTGGAAGAGCTGAAAGAAAGGAATGTGGTTGAGACGGATCAGGAAGAAAGACAGAATTTAATGGAAAGGAACGGTTTAGAGGAGATTTGAAAGGTGATTAAAGGGTTAAAGAAAAGGAACTCAGGTGGGAGTGATAGGATATCCAATGAATTTTGTTGTAATGCCAATAATGGAACGTGTAATATATTTTAGAAGTGATAGAACATGGCGTGTTGCCAAGGGAAAGAAGGAAGAAGATTATAGTGCCGGTTTATAAGAAGGGCGATTAGAATATAACCAAGATTTACTGGGATGTTACCTCGATACCTGATTGTATGAAGTACGGATGAAGTCAGTAAGGAATAGTTAGGATGTTAAAGAAAATTATCTAATTGCACTTAATGCGGGGGGATTTCAGAAAGGGATGGGGTAATGAAAAAATGTGGAGAATTATAAGAAAGGTACGTATGATCGCTATGAGGATGATATGGGGAATGGGGAAACTTTCAGTGGGGGTATGGTGTGAAGATTTTTGAAATATTGGCGGTTTCAAACTTGATATGTGAAGCGGAGAATTGGTATTCGGGAGAGAGAGGGGGGAGCTGAGGGAGCAAGGAGAAGTTTATAGGGATGGAGGCCGGGATTGTATACATTGACGCCTGGACATTTGTTGAGACAGGAAACGGGCTGAAAACGTGATTAGAGACTGGAAAATAGCAAAGTAAGAGTAAGAAGAGAAATTAGTGAAAGGAATAGGGACTGTATAAGCTGAAAACGCATGGGGGAGATTAAGAAAGAATATAGACACTTCATGTCAGTTAGAGAATACAAAGTGTGAGGAGGTTAAAAAGGGAGAGAGTCGAGTGGGGAAGAGTTGAGGTGAATTAGGGAGTTAAAAATTATGAGGTTGGTGTCTGATAGGAGTTGGGATATTTACGAGTAGGAACAACAAGATATGGATAAGATTACGTGACTTAATATGATGATGTAGCCGAGTTGGTTAAGATGAACTCGCGTTTACAGTCTCGACTCGAAGGGATACGGGTTCGTATCCCGCCTAGATGATGGACGGAAGCTTGTTGTGGCATTGTTGGACTTTTCCGCCATGTATAATCTAAATTAATAACCTTTCCGTCTATTTCTTCGCCCTGAGAGTGGATGGGGTGGTTGTAAGGAGTTGGAGATCTGGCTGCGGACGGGAAAGGCGCTGTTAGTGAGACCACAGACCACGCCGTGCGTCCGACCTTCAGCCACTTTTCCTCCCAACCCTAAAGGTTGTAAATGTCGCTAAGAGCCCATGGGCCACTGGCGTCTGGTAGGCATTAGCCCAATGGGTCTATAGTCCTCAGCGGTGCGAACGAGAGGGAAGCTGATACAGGTGCTTCAGATTGTCAAAGGGCAGTGATAAATACTGATGGTGGGGACGTCGGTAAATTCGTGACGGAAATAACGATGTTAATATCCAATGATGATGATATAAAATGATACGTATTAAATGATTTTACTGGATGGATTTTCTGAGAATTTAAGAGAAAAAAAAGAAAGAAAGAAAGAAAGAAAGAAGGAAGGAAAGTATGCGGCTACGGGGATTATACCTCCGTATAGACTAGAGAATATGTGAAAATAGGTTGAAATAAGAGAATATGCTGAGTGGAATTACTGAGGGGAGGAAGAAAATTTGGCACACATGCTGGTCGGAGGATGAGATGATCATGGGGAAGAAAGGGAGGATGAGATGATTAAAAGGATTTTGGTATAATCGGGATGGGCTACTTAGTGTACGGAGAATTATTGATGAAAGACAATGACATTACATTAAAAGCGAATCCATGGTGCGTTGACGTTGAATTTTCGGCTGTAAATAAAACTTATTATCCCGTAAATTGTCATTTTCTACTCACAATCGTAGCATGCTTTAGAAAACACGAAATATCCCGTGCTTCTTTTATTTCTGTTAATATGTGAAGGGTGAATACATAAAGAAACGTGGCGTGCATACAAGGGGGAGTATTAGCTTCTACACGTGATTTTACACACTATTATCTACTACTCGTGACCTCCGAAGTAATTGAAATTAATGGAAGAAAAACAATATAATTTCATTTGTCTGTCAGCACTGTGTCATTACTTAGCCTGTTTGTTATCGGTCAGCGGTCGATTACTTTCTATAAGCACCCTCCATCTACATACAGGTACTACCGTTCTCTTCTACTAGCATTATATTATGTTTTCGTATTTAGTATCTCGTCAGTGTATCTTCTTAACACCGCAATTTTCATTTCATATTCTAAAAAAAAATGTCTACGCTGCCACCACGTATTTTTAACAAGAGTTCCAACTTTTTTCTGAACATGTAAAGAGTGCCGGAAAGTGGTTGTGTATGATTGTCCGTGGCACCATCCATCTGCTCCGTAGTGCTAGCTCGCTCTTCGGCACAGCTTCGTCGCTGCAATAAACACAAGCGCCTGTGGGGCAGCCGCGTCTCGATATTCAATTCTCCAAATGGGAGTTGCATGTCGGCGGAGGCCAGGGCTGTGCGTGCGCTCGTGTAATTAACTCGTTTGCGCGCTGGGCGGGTAGGGAGGGGGGAGGGAGGGGGTGGAGCAAAGCCTATCCATGTTCCGAGGACGCCCGTCCCATTCTCTCTCTCTTCCACCCTCTCCCCCTTTCTCACCCTCTATCTCCTTCTCTCTCTCTCACTCACACTCACTTTTATTTTTTTCTCCCTCCCCCTTTCCTCCCCTCTTCTCACTTCATTCCTCTCCATCATTTCTCCTTTCAGTATTTTCTATCCCCTTTCTCCCCCTTTCTTCTATCTACTTTTTCCTATCTCTCTCCCCTTTCGCATCTTTCACCTTTTCTCTCTCTCTCTCTCTCCCTCTCCCATTTTCTTTCTTTCCATTTCCTTCTCATTCTTTCGCTCCCTCTCTTTCTCCTCTTAACCCTTTTCCATACCCTCTCTTTCATCCCCTTCCCTCCCTTTCTCTTCATCCCTTTTTTCTCTTTATTTGCTGTATCTCCACCTTCCCTCCCTACTTACGCTCTCTACCATTGACCCAGTTTAATTTTTTCTTTTAGACAAACTTTCTTCCATAGTTCTCCAGAATACTTTCATTTCTTTTATCTGCCTTTTCTTGTGCCACTCCCTGCTTTTTTATTTTATTCTTCCTCTTCATTTCTCTCTTTTCCTCATTGTTACTACCGCCTCTTACAACACATCTTGTATCTTTTTTCTGAGTTCCCACACTGCACAGTTCCTCCACTTCACATGTTTTTCAATTTTCTTGATTATTCCAGTTACGTTTGTCTCTGTTATTCCCATAGCTTGTCTTTCCTCACCTCTCCTCTTTTTTGTGATGATTCTCTTTCTTATGATTTTCTGGCACGAGTTCTCCGCAGTGCTTAATTCACTTGTGCATCCAAACCGCTCTTGGACAGCGCGATGTGATGTGGCCAGCCACCAGATAATTGAAAACGCGAATCCACAGCAAACACAGCCTCGCTGCCGCTGCGGAATGGAGAGGAAATTCGAGTACTGCGTGGTGGCGCGTGCTGCTAATGAGGTGCACTTGCGGTGCACGTATTATTGCTTCATGTCTCCCGCGGGGGAGATGTTCGGTTCGAGGGACTAAGCGTTCGCTCACGACGATCTGCATGCAATGCGTGGAGAATACGGGAATCGGGAAGTCGTATATCAATGCCACATTTCCATTTCATTGAAATTTGTCTTTGGCACTTAATGAATATTGCACAGAGCTGCGCGCACGACGTCAGATTTCCCACGAGTTGAAATTGCTTGAAGCTATTCGAATTTCAACCACCAACAATTTCTTCGACCTCCTGGTAGTATACAGAAAAGAATTCGTTGTTCGTGGCTAAATTGAAGATTTTTCAGGTTGAAATACATAGAACAAGTCCCATCATCTATTATTGTTTTTGAGCTGAGAAAAAAAAGGAACTATTGAACTATTTTCATTCTATGAGTTGTGTGCTTTGGAAAAAATTAGAGTAACATTAAACTAATTTTTTAATGCTTTTATAGATCAAGTGAAATTAATTCTTGAAGAATGACAAGTTTGCAAAAGATTTTAACTCTTCGTTAAGTTACCGCAGAATTCGTTCAATTCATACTTGGTTCATTCGTCTTTTTCTTCGTATTTTCAGATGCGTATACTATTTTCTTTTACGTCCGTCGGTAAATTTAATTTTGTCGACATCAAGTGACAATTCAAATTTTCACTATTTTAAAACCTGTCGATAAATAAATACTCTTAATAACTTTCGCAGACATATATAAAGTGATATTGGGCGAGGTCTTTACAGATATATTTTCTTAATGTAAATTCGAATAAAGAAATAAGGTTTGTTAAAAGTATTGTCTCAGTGAAATGAAGCTTTGGCACAACAAATGTATTTAGCTCTTGTTTCGGTTCAAATCAGATTCTTCTTCTCTAAAAAATATTTATGCAATTGTCATTTTGTTTCGTATAATAAAATCTCCACCAAGTTGTGTATGTCCGCTGATATTCAATAAAATATCGTGAAAAAAACTCATAAAGTCTATCTTTATTTTATATATTTTTTTTGAAACTAGATTTGCCTAACGAAATATATTCCGTATTATTGTTAAATTAACGTTTGTTTTTATATTTCCTGAATAAAAGATAGACCAAAACGTAAATAATTGAAACTTTTAGTGATACATTTATAATGCAATCGAATAATGAAACCAATGTGTAATTTCATAAGCAATTTATATTAAGTAACGTTTCACGTGAAATACACAGAACAATGACATTATGGAAAACAATGCAGAAATTCTTTCTTAACATCAAATAATACGAGAATAGAGTAATTTAGAGTCCCATTTTTGTGTTGGTACCAACGTGATATAAACTGATTTCATGTATCAAATGTTTACACAAGTAAATCAACTTTCCTATATCAAATGTTTAATGTGAACTATATTTTTCGAAAACATTATTTGTTAGGACGTCTGGAATTTTTTAAAACATTCAGAACATGCACACGTAATACCATTTTGAAATGTAATAATTACTCATATTGTTAGGAAAACATCACTTGTATCATTCGCACATGCCATTGGCATAATATCGTTTGGAGAGTCGGGAACAACAGAAGCGACGGATTTCCTTGCGCACCGGTTGCTGGCCATTACGCATCACAACACGCGCCGTCCATCACAAATCCCGTTTCCCCCGGGAAGCAGAGGACAACGGAAGCCGACGGCGGCACAGCGGATCCCGAATCAATCGCCTCTGCGCTAGGATTTCAAACGAGTTCCGCTCATTTGGCAGACTAATGAGATCTTCTGGGAAGGAAGGGCGTGGTGGTAACTCGACCGACTATGAGACTCTCCGCGCTACCTGAGCCCTGACCAACTCGCTCGTGTGGCTGTGGAGAGGGGAGCGCTCTCTCTGTTCTCTCTCTCTCTCTCTCGCTCGCTGGATGGACGGATTTTTGTTCGTTAAATTTAACCCGCCGCTATGGCAATGCATTCTTTGTCCCCAACTTGAGGCGTTGTATTTCAGGGATGCCAAATAAATTCTAAAGCGTCTAAATGTGTTATGTGTTTTAAATCATTTCATAAAAGTATTTTTCTGTAAACTTGGGTTGAAATAGAATATTCGCAGTTTAGGTTTTTTGCAACAGTCGTGCACTTATTTTTGCACTTCATTTTTACAGTTATGTTAGCAAGTTAATGCATACAGTAATGTTAATAGCAAGGAAGTTGAATTTTGGCATTCAAAAACAACGTTAATGTTGAGATGCTATGAGATAAATTTAAATCTTCGTATTGAGGAAATTGCGCAAAAATAAACTCTGCAAATCTTATTGAACAATTTTTTTCATCAGTATACACGACATTTCGGGTATATTCGGGCCTCCGATGGATAAATCAAGTTAACTTTTTCAGAAGTTTTGAAATCTATTCTCCCTAATGAGATAGGTTTAAAAAATTTTCTAGCTGGTATTTTTGTAGGTATGTAAACCTTATTTGTGGTCTTTTAAAATTTATGAATTTTGAAGTTAATTTATGAAATAATAGTAGGAATTATGAGGTTGACTTTTCGTAGATCCCTGGGCGGGACCTCGCATTCCAGCAGGACAAAATACCAGCAAGGTTATACTTACGGGACATATAACTAATTAATGACCTATATAATTGAAGCGAGCAAAACTTCACTCTCTGGCGCCGATTGATCAAAGGAGAGCGATGTCTCGTAAGATTCTGCGCGGGAGGCATCCGAAGGACGGGGACCCCGGTATGCGACGTCGGGCGAAGGCCACGGCGAGCCCTTGGGCGCCAGCGAAAGCGAGATCGGGGAGGGGGTGAAGCCAGTGCTGCCGAGCACGGGAGGCCCGACGAGGGGATGAGGACTGCGACCGCGATCAATCGAATATGCTAATCGACTGATCCGCTTTATCGGCGAGCTCGTATTTATGGGCGGCGTCGCTGCCGCGCCGCTCTGCCGCTGTATCGATTCCGAGAGGCGCGAGAGCTCGGTTTAGGCCTGGCAGGAAGAGCATCCGCCGGAGTCACCGAATTTATTTATCAATTTTGTGCTCTAGGTGAATCCGCGAAGGCGAGCTGCTTCCTGCCGTGACGCGGCGACAGTAGATGTAGACTCGACGCGTGGAAAGTGAGAGGAGACCGACAGACAGTTCATACGAGAGGACTGTCCAAGGAGATGAACTTCTGTGCAGTGTCTATTATTCTTCCTTTCTGAATATTTTGTTTCCAAAAAGCGCAATAGGTAATTAATGCAAAAAATCTTGTTTTTAAATAATTGGACCCAATGTAAAGAAAGCCAAGCTCCTTGTGTTAAAGGAGAAATTTGTGGAGCGTCTCTTGCAAAATGTGCCTACGCAGCGTCTTTAAACGAATCGATTTTCTTATCTTCAGAGTCGTTCTTTCATTCCCTCTCTCCTAAAATCTCTTCCTTCCTTTTTCGTTTACGACTACGAGTGTTCTGGCATAGGGTTAACTTCTTTTATCTCCCACAATTTTCTGAGCGTTCTTGCTTCCGAGATTGACTCAATTCGCTCGATGAGTCTGTTTCGCAGAGAGCGGTCGTTACGGGCGAGAGATGTGGCTCTGCCCCTCAAGAGGCTCGAAGGGCGCTGACGAGCCGGAGGTGGTGAGGCGAGAGATGAGACTGTAACGAAAGACAAAGTAAGAAGAAGAGGAGGTAAGACTACACGGCCAGTTCGGGGGTGAATTGTTTAGGGATATTAACCCTAACGCTTAGGATAATGATCACAGTGGATGGTAGGGGAATATTAAGTGTTGAGGGTACCAAAATAACATAATCTGTTCAAAACTACAGATAAAAATCTGTGAATTCGTAGCCAGTGTAATGGATGAAATAAGAAAATATTGAGCGGAAGGTATTTGAGTAGTCAGACACGGAAATCATATTATCAGCAATGAAATTATGAGGTAGAATTCTAAAAATAGAGGAGGAGGGTATTTAAAATATATTTCAAGTCACCTCCTCTATCACGTACGTAGCAAATTGTCTATTTACATAATATTTCTGTTAGACATTAATATTACCATTCGATAAATAACTTTTTCACAAAAACGCCAATATTGTTTGTAGGATGTGTCTTGGAGAAAGCAACGAGTAGCTTTCAGGAGTGCCGAGCATACAATATTACAATACGTGTTGTATTATTAAAATGTGGTAATAAATTATTTATTTGAACTAATTATGTAATAATTTCATAAATTTAGGAAAATGTTAAAAACTCTTTTAGGGCTGAAGTGGAATCAGTGGGATTGTCGTATCCAGACTTCAGAAACATACTATTATTCCTCTTTAGTTAGTAGGGACATAGATGAATTTTTTTATTTTTCATTCTGTCAGAAAGCCCTGTTATTCATTTCAGCCCATGTTATTCAGAGTTCACCTATTGTGCAGAATGCCTATATTACGAATTATTGTGCAGAATGCCTATATTACGAATCGTAAATTACAAATCTATCAGGAATTAAATAAAACCTGTAAATAAAACTAAATAAACATAAAAGAATATTAAAAATTTATTTGAGATATATTTAGTCAAACAATTCTTTCTTTTCGGTATATTTGGTTTTTGCGAGCAATATGCATTTTCCCGGTTTAATAACGAATATTAAACGTACTTAATGTTCATACGCAAGTAATAATCACTGATGTATTATTTGAAGAAACTACGCAAGTACTCAGGAAACTCTGAAGTTGTAAAATACATCCCATTTTGATTTCATCTTGCTTACAAAACATTTAAATTACATTCACTCTACATTTTCAGACCGTATTGATCTCAGCTCAAGTAATATTACGTCCATGTCGGCCACGAGAGCGTACCAAGGCTGGTCGAGTACTTGGAGAGGTTGGAGAGTGCTGGCGAGAGTTCCACGACCGTCGACCGATGAGCAACGAAGAGCTGGACCACAGACCGCAAACACGCGCCCATTGTGCTTGGAAAACAAACGCCGCTGTGGCGGGACAGGGGAGGGCAGGGCGGAGCGAGGGTGGGTCTGTGGGGTCATTCGTCTCCGAGGGCCGATGCGCTGCCCCCGCGCGCCTCGTTGCCCGCGGGAGGCATCGCCTCGTTAGGCGGCGGTTTGCGTATCGCCACGGCCATCCGTCGCCCGCGCGGATAAACAGTGCGACTGAATGGTTAACAGCGCGGCCAAACAGTATCCGATTAAACAGGGCCCTTCTAAACAATTCTAGGCTAAACAGCACCCGGCTAATCAGTGCTCGACCAAACAGTGCCCGATTAAACTGTGCCCGGCTAAACGATGCTCGGATAAACAGTGCTCGGATTACCGGTGCTCGGATTAACGGTGCTCGAATTAACGGTGCTCGGATAAACGCTGCTTGGATAAACGCTGATCGGACAAATTGTGCTGGAACAAACGGTGCTCGAACAAACGGTGCTCGAACAAACGGTGCTCGAACAAACGGTGCTCGAACAAACGGTGCTCGAACAAACGGTGCTCGAACAAACGGTGCTCGAACAAACGATGCTCGAACAAACGGTGCTCGAACAAACGGTGCTCGAACAAACGGTGCTCGAACAAACGGTGCTCGAATAAACAGTGCCTCATCGAACAGTGCACGGTTAAATGTGTTATTTTTAAACCCCATTGGAAGAAAGTAAGATGTTCTCTGATCTATTATAAACGTCTTATTTTCGTGGCGCTTGGTCTACATAAGTCTTATTTCAGCTCCTAACGCACATAAATTATATTTCTCATTGATTTGAAATCTCTTATGTAATATTGCATATTTAATATGCTTTTATTTCAAATTTTGGTTAGTTAGAGAGTTGGCGAGCTATAGCTGAACCGCTCGCAAAAATAAAACATCATGGCGGACGTACCTTTGGTGAAGTCTTGGACGCTGCCCCCACCCTGCAGCAGCTGAGATTTCCCCTCTCGACAATGAGTAAGCGCGTAGGTGACAAGGAGAGGCGACAGCGAGACGCAGCGATAGAACTGGCCGTCACTCGTCATCACTACCCTCGTCCTCAGAAGAACTCGCACTCCCAGGAGTGTCAAAAAAAATTACAAATTCATCAATGTGTTGGTCCATCACATTGAATTATTATATGTCGCTTTTATTCCCTCCACATGATCACAGCATTTCTTCCATTGTTCATCACTGTATTGTGTAAACGCTTCTCTGCAAAACGTTTCCATTTCTTTTAAGGATGCACCAATTGTTTCTGCTGCCACGCGCCCTTTTATAAATCCGCAAACAAGTTCTATTGGATTTATATTTGGATGGCACGGTGGAAGACGGAGAGGAATGTGGCCATGTTCAATGATTGTTTGATCAACGACGTATAGTTTTTCAGTGGGTATACTTCGAATTAGTTGTAATAACTGGGCTTTTGTGAGTAATGGATCAAAAGCAACTCCATGATTACTTAGCCATTCTACTATACTATATTTTTGACGTGTGATAATCTCCTCTGTTTTGTTCCGAAGTGAATATCAACAAGGCATCATCGACAAACCCGTCTTCACCTCCCCCATGAACAATAATTAATATTTGTCCTTTCCCTATTCTTGTTGTAACTTCAATTTCTTTCTAAAACCGTCAACACGATGTTACACTATGTGATGCCTGAATGTATGTTTCGTCGATATGCACTATATAAAACCCTTCTTCCCTGTACTTACGGATTTCTTGTCAGTAACGCAAACGCCATATCACAATATCGGGGCGTTCGATAAGCAGTTTTCTATTGTACAGGTTTTCTATCTATTTCTTTTCCACTTAAAACCAAGCTTCCGTAATCGCATTCTGAGGAATTCTCTGCCACAGTCGATAACTTCATCTTCCTACAGTGCTGTTAATAGGTTTCCAATAGTAGGATATTCTTTTTTTACAGTGTAAAAATTATGAATGTTCTGCCTTATAGCAGAATCTGTGAATGAATCCACTTCGATCTGTTTTGTTCTCTCCATTTTCTTTCCTTTGGAAGTTGAAAATGTGAGCTGACCCTTCGCTACACTTTCAAGTCCTTCCCTAATTACGGTCTTTACTGTGGATTCCGAAATACCTGTCGCATCACTTGCCATCTGTACTACATTTACATCGCGCAAATTTAATGTAATTTTGAGCTGGCGAAAGTACTGAACCACTCGATAAACGATTTCACGCGCTTGTCCTCTCAGGGACCTACCCGACACACAGGCCGATGATGAAGATGACATAAAAAGCACAATCGCGAACAAATTTTGGCAATAACAGCATAGTAAAACTGGGCCGGGAGACCGAAACTCTTCTTCAAGACACGGCTTATTTTTTGTTGATCGTTTGGACAATCCTTACTGTAGAAACACGTAAGCTGCCTTTCATCCTATCCTTTTCACTCATTTGTTATCGCAAAACTCGCAGTGTTGAATTACCGTGTGACCCACGAGAGAAAGACAGAGAGAGAGAAAGAGAGAAAAAGAGAAAGAAAGAGAGAGAAAGAAAGAGAGAGAAAGAGAGAAAGAGAAAGAGAGAGAGAAAGAGAGAGTGAAAGAGAAAGAGAGAGAGAAAGAGAAAGAGAGAGAGAGAGCTATGTTGTGACAAAGAGTGTAGGCAAGCGGGGAAATATTAGGAGCTTTGTAGGGAGAGGCCATATTCGGGCATGCGC
This sequence comes from Teleogryllus occipitalis, assembly GCA_011170035.1. Lineage (NCBI taxonomy): Eukaryota > Metazoa > Arthropoda > Insecta > Orthoptera > Gryllidae > Teleogryllus > Teleogryllus occipitalis. The sequence continues at coordinate 136,653 of BLKR01001001.1, read as the reverse complement.
AGTGGAAGGGTTTTTTGAGAGTGGTAGAGCAATAGTTGGGAGAGCTTCTCTCTGATAGAGCGGAGTCTCGCAGAGTGAGACACCAGGAATGGAACGTGCAGGATCTTGATTTGAATGGCGCTGGATCTTGCTTTCTAGACCCACAATTAATGACCTCTGTATATTACGTTTTAAAAAAATATGATTGTGATATTTCTGAAAGTTTCACTTCTGATTTGTTTTGTAATATTTTATTCTTATTTTCATCTACGAGCTTTATTTTTTCTTTCTTTCCATTACTAATGTGAATCGTATTTTCGGGGAGCAATTACACGAATAATTACAAGGGATTGTAGATAGAGTTTGTGAGCATATTATTCCAGTCTGTGTATGCATTTACCGATTGAATGGGCTTTAGATATTCAGCGAGTCCATATACCATCAATTACATTCAATTACAGCTGTCCCCGGGTGCTTTGGATGCCAGTGCGTTGCAGGCGTTCTCCTGTGGGAGCGCAGACAGGCAAATGGCTCAATGGTATCTCCACAAAGGAGTGCTGGCAGGCAGACTGATGTCTTCCGAAACTTGAGCTCGCCGACGGGACGGAGCTTGCTATTTGTGGATCAAGTTCTAAGAGGTATTGCAACTATTTACAGCAGTACAAACTTGGTCATCAGTAGTTCGGTGTCGCTAGTTTCGCATCGTCTGGGAACAGTGACGGCTGGTGCCCCAACACACCGGATGTTGCACCTCCATCGAATGACGGAAATGCAATTTCTAAAATACAAATATATAATAAAAATATAAGCAATTCAAATCAATTAAAACTAAGTTAAATAAAAGTTAAAATTGAATCATTTCTTGCATACTCCCGTGCATGTGGTTCTGAATTTGATATCCACTGGGCACTTAAGTTCGTCTGCAGCACATTGCAACAAGCACTATAGCTTCGACACGTTTCAAACCAATAAAATTATTTTATTTCGAAATCTTCACTACCCTGGTATATTTGGCAATTATAAAAAGGTCTTTGACACACATTCGTATTCACAAGAACGTTCGCAAACTGCCGGCCAGCTGCGGCCACATTGGCTTCCACGAGACACTAAGGGACTTCCATCCAGAACGGTCTAGTACGGCTTTCATTCAGAATGCCCTTAGTACAAAGAACTCATCAAATGTACGTTTTGAATAAAAATACTAATATCAAATGAAAACAAATTCTCCGAATATAATAAACAATGCATTGAATATTATCAATAATTTACTGAACTTGTGTACTTTCAATAAGAAGCGAAATTCATAAAATTGCAGCGAGTCAGACGAAGATAAAATATGGGCATTTCCCTGAGACTCCCTCCGTCGTCGCGCAGCGCTAGACAGCGCCACCCGGCTGGTTGCGGCACCAAAAGGTCGCATGATCTTCATGTTAAATCGAAGAACCAAAGGCTAAAACAGTAAATCCGGCAATACAGCCATGAGCGTGATGCAATTCCTGGCAAGGCAACAGACACCGGAGAGAGCGCCAGTTGGACGCTCTTTGGTTTCAAAATGATTTCATATACATCGATATTACTGTGGTATCTTGAATGTTGAATGTCATTAAAAGGAAAATGTATGTCCCTAAGATATTATGATATATTTTACGATTTTCTGGGAGTTGTGCAACCGTGCAACCTACGCACAAGCCGCCACTGACTAGGAACCGTCTGTGGCCCATCTGTCCATCGCATCGCTAGAAAGGCAGCAGCAGGCACAGCAGTATTATTGGTTGGTTGGTGATTCCGGGCGCGTCAACAGCTTAGGTCATTATTCCCGTAAGTGTAATGCAAGTTTTCCCCTCTGGCGATGGAGGTAATCTTCCTCCGCTGGATGGCGAGATCCGACGCCTACCTACCGTCGGCTAGCGGGGTTTCCCCCTAACCAGGACTCTCCCTCCAGCGGGGCACCGCCCCAGCCGGGACAAGCTCGAAGATCCCGACCGGTCTCCCGGAATATGTGGTAGTGTAGTACATGTTAGTGTGTGTATGTAAGGGGAGCGGATAGGACAAGGAAGAGGAAGGAAAGATCGCGCGCGGTCCGTGGCCCGTTTGGTAGGGTACTGCTCCGCCATTCGCCTGGTGTTGATCGGAGAAACTACGTAAAACTACCGATCAGAGCAGCCGGCCACTAGAATTGTCCTCCAGACAGCGACTAAATTCGACCTAGTTGGAAAGCTAGTGTCGAAAATTCTGCCGCCGTCAGGACTTGTACCCAGGACCTCCCGGTCAGAAGCGCTGCAGTGACATCAGTTGATGCCCTGAGCTACCGCTCCTGGTTTTTTTTGGGAGTAACTAAGAATTCGATTATATAATCTATTAAATTGGTTTCAAAACAATGTTATCTGTGTATTTTAGTATGAGTAGCTCTCTTTTAAGTTTTTCTTACTATCCTTGCCAATAATTCTGATATAATTTTGTTAATTCACAAATCTGCGTTTTTCGCAAAATATGTATGCTGCGTGTTTCTTTCACGGCTGACGCCGCTTCTCGTTTCTCAGTTTCCACCTCTTCCAATTTTCCCAGTCTCCATCCTTGAGGTCTGTTGCCTCCATTTCTTCTCAGATGTTCTTTCTCCAACTTTTTGGTGGTCTTTCAAGCTTCATCCGCTCTAGAGGTGTCCATGCCCAGATATTCTTAGGCCACCTATTGCTTTCCATACGTTGGAGGTATCCATACTAATTCAATCGTTTGGTTCAATTGAATCCAAGATACTGCTCTCTACGTTCATCATCTGTCTTATTGTTTCATTTCTAATATGCTTCAATCTGGACACCCGGTAGCACCTTCTTCAGCAGTCCATTTCACGGGCCACCAACCTTTATTTATTTATTTATTTATTTATTTATTTATTTATTTATTTATTTAGTCAAAAACTGTATGTGACGTATGGGGGAGAAAATCATCTGCGCACGCTTTCTTGAGTTTCAGAATCCCTTCCCAACAATTTAACTATTATAGTTGAAATAATAATAATAATAATAATAATAATAATAATAATAATAATAATAATAATAATAATAACAAATTTAAAAAAGCGAGAGATTAACGTTTCAAAAACTAGATATTTTCGATGCCAAATTATAGAAAACTTATTTTTAACGGTAAAGAAACGAGCAGACATGATTTTTCTGTATTGTTAACAAAATAGAAACTCACCCTAAGCTCCACTACCACTACAAGCAAAGGAAAGTTCAACAAAATGTGCGCATAGTGAAGCTACATTTACGTCCAGAAGTAAATCAAGGGGCCATCTCAGCATTTGCTCAATGGATCAGGGAAACTGGACAAAAACCTGATCGAGATGGGGGTCATTGACCCGGAAGTACATTATTTGTTACAGGCATATTGAGACTTTTTTTAAAATTATACAATGCAAATGTAAGCTAATTCATTATATTCTATCTTGTTTTTGTTAAAGTAAACATTATGTTTCTTTTTGGCTATCAGTATAGTCTCTAATTGTATAGAAACAGTTTTGCAGCAGAAAAGATTTTACTTTTAATTTAAATTTGTGTACCAATTTTAATTGTTTAATTTCATCAGGCAATGCATTGTAAAACCTTTATTTATCGCTTTTGTTCATGTCCATATTTCATCTCCATAGGTACTTGTGCTCTGTACAATGGTGTTAAAGATTTGAGCCTTCTTCCGTTTTGTGATATTTTTGCTCCAGAGAATGGAGTTTAACTGTAATATCACTCTCTTTCCCTGTCCTATCTTGCTGGAAATGTTGGCAGAGCTTCTTCCCTTCGAGGAGAGGGTAACTCTGAGGTACTTGAAAGTTCCACTCCGTTTAATTTTCCCTGTAGCGATGTCCAGATCCCCATATTCTTTATCTCCTGCTATCATCTATTCCGTTTTTTAAGGTTTATGGTGAGACCCCATCTTTCATACTCCTATTTTTTCGCAAAACTTAAAAATATCCTCAGGGTTTTGAATAACCTAATCCTAATGCGATGTTACAGAAACGAAATCTTTAAGAAACTGCTGTGCAGCAACGAAAGGTTCCCAAAAAATATAAAACATTTGTTCATCCCATTGTAAAAAGATGGTGGTGCGTTTTTTTTCTTTTAATGGATATTAGTGCTTTACCTAACTATTTATTTAATATGCCTCTTTCTATTATCAGTCATTGGCTCACTTCACTTTTCGAGAATTTATATATTGATCTGCAATAAGTCTAAAATTAGACTGAAAAAATGATTGGTTAGAAATGAATTAATCGTAGGAATTAGTCGTTTGATGTCGTTAATGAAACTTTCATGATAAAATGAGATTCACTTTAATTATCGATAACTTTATTACATCAGACACTTCAGGAAAATGCATAAATTGACGTGCAACACTTTATGTGATTTATTGCCTTACCTCCTTTAGAACAAATCTTGTTTACCTCTAAGACAATAAGGCAAAATAATGAGAAACTGTCTAAGACGGTGTGGCATCTACTTAAAAAATCATATTATCTCCTTAATAGGTTTCCTTGAGAAAATAAAAGCAACGACAGTGATAAATGAAGAATTAATTGATTGATCTTCTTTGTAGTTCTATTCACGTTAATCGAATTTTTCGAGTGCATTCTAAAATCAATGTTTTTTATTAGTACAGGTTTTGAGATAAAAATGTATATTTCTGCGAAAAATGTCTTTTTACAGACGTTACTTATTTGTTTTCGAACAAATACGTTGAACTGAAAACAATTAGCCTGTGCATTGCATCAAATATGTCCGATCAAATATGTAGTTCTATTCACGTTAATCGAATTTTTCGAGTGCATTGTAAAATCAATGCTTTTTAGTAGTACAGGTTTTGAGATAAAAATGTATATTTCTGCGAAAAATGTCTTTTTACAGACGTTAGTTATTTCTTTTCGAACAAATACGTTGAACTGAAAACAATTAGCCTGTGCATTGCATCAGATATGTCCGACACTGTGATTACTGATTTAATTTAATTTTCCATGGAATTTGATTTTTTAGATAACTCTGACCATCTATGAAATCGAGGAGGGTTTCCAGATGTGCATGCTTCCAAAAGTGAAAGCGCAAGTTCAGAAAAGTATCATTTAGTACATAATGCTCATATAGACACATTTCGTGGATTATTGAAAACAAAGTTGGGGCCTCGAAATTAAGTTTTTAAGGGTCTAGGAAGATGTTTGCGAGTTAGGGTCGAGCGATGCGCGGGGGGCTTTTGTAAATTTCTTTACACAAAAACGGAAGATCTTTATATTTTTCCAAGAAATTATATTTCTAGTGAAATCTCGTCTTTAAGAATGCATGAGCGACAAAACTACGATCTTAACGAAAAAAATAATATGGATGAGAAAACTTATAGAAGAAAGCACTTTAATTAGATGAATTAACAAATTAATGTAAGAAATATATATATTTGACGTGACTTTTACATTCCACCAATAACATTAATCAAAAGTTATGCATTTTCAAGGATAGTGGCGTAAGCGGTTGCACAGCAATGGACTGTAGAATGCCTGAGCTGCGTGCCTCACCACTTACCTTGATAGTTTCAGTATTAATTTAATTCGAAATACCATTCATATTTTGAAACCTGCTTAGACACCTTGTGCTCACCTGAAATAGCTTTCTGAAATAGGCTAGCAACAGGGAAGGCCCCCGTGGAAGGAAGGAAATTTTTAACATGTGAACTTCACTTTGACTCAAATATACGAGTAATTAAAAGTAAGCTGAATAATTACATAAATTACAAATATGATAATTGACTGATAAATTACGATTAATCAGGATAAGTATTATGCTTATAATTGAGTGAAACATTTAACACTTGAATCGACTGATCACTTCAAAACAGTTACTAATGGCGATGAAGTTGTTTCTAACATAATTCAGACGATGGCGCAAATTAAGTAAAACTGAGCTAGCACGTAAACATGGTAAAATAGAGTTAGGTCTGTCATCTGTCTTATGCCATAACAGTGAAATTAAGCAATGACTATTGATACCAGCTTTGATATGTACGAGAGGCAGAAGCGGCGATGCTGCCTTCTCGAGCTGTGGTGCTCGGGTTGGCACACGTAGAATTCTAGAAGGTGAGCAGCAGAACTTTCCAATGCCGTGAGGCGTGGGTTGATGTCCAGATGGCACATGCGAACAACGTGTTGATGCCGGCGTAAAAACATTACAGCTCTTTGGACACCTTAATCAGTTCCTAAAAAATATACGTATCACAGAGCCGAAGCAAATTGTTGCGACCAAGTACTAGTAAGTGAAGATAGCTCACGGATTGCGTAAGTTGCAGCATGATTACTACCAAAAAATGTAGAACTTAATGTCATTGCTAGCGGTATTGCTAGTACTGAAATTATCACAGTTCACAGTCTGGATTGCTACGGCGCTTCCTATTGCACTGAAAGTAATGTAGTTTATAGGGTGAATTGCACAAATTTAGGTAAGGGCGACGTGATACACGTGCACGAAGTTCTTTGCAAGTAATTTCATGATGAGACGATTGTATTTCGTAGCTCACTAACTTTAGCATGAACAATTGCACTTGCAATGTTATTACCGTGGAACTATTTGCTTCACTAGGTTAAAACAGTTCTTGCGTGCGATTGCGTGAGATTGCACAACATACCCGCTCGTACTTGTAGACAATGGGCTCCTGACAGCATAGTTAATAAGATTACATATTAATTGAGAATGAGCGATGCACATACACGCGACTTAAGAGATTGCTCTCCAAACTTAACTCAGTTAAAAATGCATGATTGCATGCTTGAATGAGAGCGGACGAAAGAAAAAGACGAAATGCACTCCTAAGCTTCGAACGCTCGACTGATCTGGCCCGTTGGGCATGGTTGAACGAGAAATAAATGTTTCGCGGTGTGAATCCTATCCATAAGAAGCCAGCTTACATGGTTTACCGTTTAGAAATATTATGAGCTAATCTAATTTATAATTGAAGAGGCTGTGTGAGCTCTCACACAGCCTCTTCAATTATAAATTAGGATTTTCGATGAAGTAATGTTTTGAATAAGGATTTTCGATGAGGTGTCTAGTGATTTTAAGATCAGTCGTGTGAGTTGCTTCACACTTCCGAGAACTTTATTGTTGCAGCTGCGTTGCATGGAGGAAACGTGAAGGTTGAATTCGTGGTAAGCAGGCGGGCGGGCCGGGGTTGTTCAAGGCGCAATCTAAAGATTCAGTCGAGTGGTCTTCTCTTTTGTTACAGTAAATGGTTAAAAGCAAATTAAAATTATGACTTGTACAAGGCTGAGCTAATGTGTAGGTAACAAGAGCGTGCATGTTAAATGTACAATTGTTAGTTGAAGTATTTTAAGAGTTTGCTCCGACCAAGAGAATGATACTATTATTAGTTGTTCCCCTCAGTAAAACTGAATTATCGAATTGTATTTTTTGATTGAATTTTATTGATTTAATAAGTCAAATTTCTAATCTAAGAGGTTGTTACATCATAGTTCGAAGTGGCGTATGTTCCAGAACTGGTCAAAGTCACGGAAGAGATAATTGACAATCGAATGTCACGTTTATTGTTCCCTGTTTCTCAATCAGTGTTGGAGCTAGTTCTCCATCAAATTTCATTTTCTTAAGTCTTAGTTCTATGCATAATTCCTGTATAGTTTATTTTCTCGCCAATTAGTGTAAAGTGCATTTAGATTAAAGTGTTGTGTATAGTTTCTCTTAGTGTTTAGCAGGCTTGCCAAAGTCGCGAGCGAGGTAATTAGCATAGTAGGGTGCGCGGGCACTGAGTTCAGAGCAACTGCCGCGAAAGTCAAAAGTTAGAGTTGTGTACATTTCTCGGGGGCGGTTCTTCGTCATCCGATACTTCGACATCCGATATAAAGTATTTAAGTAATGTTTTACTTAAAAAATCTGCATTAATTTCCTACGTTCGGATTAAAAACAAAGATTATTAAAATAACTGTTCTCCCGTAAGAGTGATACAATAAAACCTAAGAGGAGATATTACTAGAATAGAGGCTTGCTAATCAAATTTCACATTATTCAGTTTTACACACCAAGAAATTCCTGCCCCTTGACAAAAATGATCATTTAAGCCAAAATGTTTTTACTTTCGTATGAGATTTTACTTTGGGGTGAAGTGTCCACTTGTCTTGGTATTTAAAGCGCGTTTAAGCGTATTATTCCTGATACACGTGTACTTGTACATCCTTACACCCCCATCTAGATTAAGAGCGGAAATGAGAGCGGAGTCAGAAGTGTTCCGTGCTCGTAGGTGCGCGGGGCTTCCCAGGCGAGCTAGTAGCTCGTGCAGGCGTGATTTAACACGCCGGATGTATAGTGTATTTTTCATCTATTAAATGTAGTGCATCTTTTCTGCCTATTCATTGCTTTGCCCACGAGTAGAGCAAAATTACAATATCCATTTTGGAATCTTGGCCGAAGAGATCACGTCTCCAGCGAGGGAGGGAGCCTGCGCCTAACGCAAGAGGCGGCGAGGCGGGGCGAGGTGGAGGTGGGTTGGGTGGGGTGGAGGAGGGGGCGCTGCGGAAGCGGCGCGGCGTGTCGGGTAGCTGAGCGCGCGCCGGAGGCCTGGGAGGCGGAGGCCGTCTGCCGGGTAATTGCATTCCAGGCAGGTGGTGCCCGCTGAAAGGGCGCCCGCGGTTGCCCTTCGCCAAGCGGAAGGCCCGCTCGGAGAGCGGGGCGGGGCCGCGATTTCCGATTTTCCCAGCATCCATACTTTCTTCTCTGCGTTGGTATTTGCAATTTGATAATATCTCGGTGGAAAGAGAGCATGCAGGATCGGGCGGAAAATTAACAGCGATGTTTGTTCCTCATAAAAAAGTACTAAATTACAAAGATATAATGAAGTCTTCAGAAATGAAGTCGGATCGAGTACAGGAAATCAGTAGTTTTTTTTAAACGAAAGAATATAAGGTATTTCATTTACTTTTAGATTTAAATATCTATTTATTGGTGGGAATATTTATGAAGTACGAACGCGAAAGGTAGTATATATTGCAGTTCAGTTCGTTACATAATGAAACATGTAGTGAACAACACTACTTTCTCGCATTATTCTGACTAATTCGGTATATTATACTACTACATAAACTTGGAATAGAGTTTTCAACAAGCAACATTTTTTTCTGCATAGAAACTCAGGTCCTCCGAGTTATCTCGCCGTGAGCCTTACTTCTACATCATGGAAAAGCTGTGAAGTTTGAACTCGGGCCGACGCTTAAAAATGTAATTGTCTCATCCCAACATTTCAAAAATTCAGAGAGATCAATGACAAGGAGACCACCATTCTTTTAAGCGTCCCTTGTTTAATTCTTTAAAAAATATAAAGAAAAATAAGACTGTTTTTTGGAGAAAATGACCTTTATATTATTTGCATTAATTTCATCAGGAAGTTATGAGAAAATTACTCGTTTCTTAAAAAAAATATTGACGCTTTCTAAAGAAATTATTTTTGAGATATTTGTTTTTTAAGAGTTTTTCTGTCAAAAATTCACCATTTTCCGGCGCACGATTACACAACTTTCTCTTTTTACGAAGAACTTCGTAAGGCGAGAAAGTAGCAGGTAATTGGATATGCAATAATATAGCAAAGGTGTTGTGATTCTTATTTTATGTACAATGCGTAAATCATATTTAGTACTTTAAATCAACCAATAGAATTAAAAGCGCTTGTTAAACTTGTTAAGTGTTCTTTCTCGCAAGAGTTTGTTTTGAGAGATTTTGATATTGAGAGACTGGATCTTGCAATTTCGTTCGAGCGTGAGATTTCGCCAAAAAAAACAACCTTCAGTAAACGAAAATGATATAAAGTCTCCGCAAAGCTAAGAGTGAGTCTTTGTAGTTTAATTTTTCGTGTTTTGTAACTTTTCACGCTTTTTCTGTGACTTTTGATGGTACGCTCTTTTGTTGCCAACAATTGAGCTCTTTCGGTATTTACTTCCTTGCTGTAGCGAAGTTAATATCGATTATATGTTTTTGTATTGGATGTACATGTTTTTATATCCCAATGCAATCAGAGATCATTTTCGGTGAGAGCATTATAATGCCACGTTCTTTTAAGGTAATTTTAATTCCAAAGTAAAACTTCTGCATATTTTATTTTACAATTAAAATTTTGCTTGTAAATCTAAAGTTTCATCTGGATATAACCAAATGCAATCAGGGAACTCTTCTTTCTTATTGAGCCATTCAGATTCTACTTGCATAAACAAAAGAAATCTTCTACGCAATGATGAATGACCTTAATATTTATTTTAAATTCTTTTTATGAAGTCCATTTCTTTCAATTTTTTGTTATATTACACACAACACATTATTCAGCTTTTTACTAATTATATCAATCCAATTTTTATTTAGAAAGATACATTTTGAAGTGTGTTTATCCTTCGTCTTTTGAGGGACACTCATTCTGAAAGGGATATTTAGTCTGTGAATCCGCTTGTAAATGCGCCGACTTCGCCGAAGTACCCTTAAACTAAACCTTTCTGAACACTTAAATTAACTTCTTGATACTGCAGTTGAGGCAGAGGGAAAGATTTTTTCCCCTGGTGCTGGTGAAAACGACTCGTCTCTGAACAGGACTGAGCCTTTCTGCCTGCAAACAAAACGGCACTTTTTCTGGAGAGATTCCAGATGCCAGGGTTCCTTTTGGTTGATGTCACGTTTACAATGTTGGTCAGACATCAGAAAAAAATTCACGGAAAAAATAAACATGAAGCTGTTCTAGGCAAACGTTGGAAGCAGTTTGTTACGAGCTGCTTCATTTGCGAGGCTCTCTCGGTTTGTATTGAGTACCTACGTGGGTGTATATATACATCTAATGAAAAACAAAGAACTTCCTTGCATTTACATAATTCACGAAGATTTTTTATTAATAAAATCAAGTTGCATAAATCAAGGTTATTTCCATTTTTAAAATGAAGGTTTCGCTTTAAATCTTTGGCTTAAAAATGAAATTATTGCTTAATTTTCTGAATTGTTTCATTTATTTTTGTTAGGGAGTTTAAAACATTTTATATGGAAATATACAATAAATAGGGATAATTATGTTACTATAAATGCTAATTTTGGATTAGTGTTACACTGTGAGGCATTCTGATTTGTGGCACAAAATTATAATAATTAATATTACAAATTCACATGTTTTCCATGATTGTGTTGCTATATTAAAAAATCACATCGTTTTATATTCCAACCTTTCTATTTCGATGGTTTTCCTTTCGGTTTCTTTTCTTCAATTTTTCGAGGAGGCAAAGCGTCATTTTCAGCGAGGAGCGTGGTTTGCTTTCTCTCCAATAGAAGGCTCACTGTTTTACAGGCATGCGAAAAGCGAAGAGGCCGAACCGCAACTTCCGAACGCCGGGTGGGCGCCCCCCCCCACGATTTCGGGATTTTGTTGCTGACGCAGCGTGCTCGGGGGAGGGGGTCGCAAGGAACGTAATGAAAGGATGGAGGCGGAGTTGGAGTAGAGAGCGAGAGAAGTTGAGAGACGGTGGACAGAGCAGCGAACGGGTGGGAATTGAATAGGGAGAAAACGAATAACTGCGAGAGGAGTTACAGAGTGAGGTTTGGTTCAGAAGTAGGCGGGATTACGCTATGCAGTTGAGCCGGCGAACGCGTTGGGGGAGGAGTGAGCAGGAGGCGAGCGGGAAGGATATGGGTAGATAGCATTCGACTGGGCAGTAGGTGGGCGGTTGGGTACGAGGGTAGCAAGCGCGAATGCGAGAGGATCGGGTGTGAGCAGGTAGGGGGCGAGGGCGGGCGAGTGGGGAGGCAGGTGAGGGCCAGGAGCGGGAGCGGGGGTGGGCGGGCGGGAGGACGAGCAATCTGGAGCCGAGCGGCCGCTGCCCGCGTGCGCATGCAAATGCGCTCCGAGGGGCGGCCGTGCGCCCGAGCGCCGCTGCGGCCTCGTGACCTTCGACCTTCGGCGCCGCATCCTCCGCTCTCTTCTGCGCCTCGCGCGACGCCACCGTAACGACTAACGTGATCAGCGCTGTTTTCGCCGCCTCTGGGAGAGAGCGTCCTCTTTTGTTTGCTCCTTCAAAATATTCTTTTTGAATTCGTTGATCCCTATCCTTTCCATTGTTCTCTTTTCTTCATAGTAATTTTTCATTTCCTTTTTCCTCTCTTTCATTTTACCAACTTTCATTCAACGTCTTCTTTTCTTTCAACTGTTCTCCTTTCTGCGTGAAGTTTCCATTCCTAAATGCCTTTGGTGATTGAGATTTCATATAATGTTTATCCCCTCTTTCATCCTTTTTTATCGTTCAGTGATACTCGCTTTTCTTGTTGGATGAATTTCATTTATTCGGATTCGTTTACATTACTATTTTCTCTTTTATTTTCTCTCAAATACTCGTTAATGAGGCGGCGTCTACCTTTTCCTTAGTTATTTTTAGGACGAAATCTAAATTTGAGTAAAAATCACTTTCAGACGAATTTATGGGCCCAGAATGGTCTATCTCATTCACATAGCTTTTTTTGTACTGTCTGTAGCGTAAAAGAGACATACTTGAGGTAACCTTTGTATTATCGCTACTCCGTCAAAAATTCTCAACTCCGTTCCCGCCCTTTCGTTGTCACTTCCTTCATGTTTTCGCTCCTAGAGTCTGCGCCGGAGCCTCCCCCGACTGACTTCCCCACCTCTCGGGGCGCGGGCTCCACCTCTGCTGACGCCAGGCCTTGTCCTCCGGGCTTCTCGCCCGGCCTCCGCCCAGGAGGCCCGCTCCGCGTCCTCCTCCTCTTCCCTTTCCTGGTCGCGTCACGGTGCCATTTCCGTGACCGCCCGGCGACCTGCATAATTCAGCGGTAATCACGAGATGTCCCCGGGCCGCTTCGCGCTGCACCGCCCTTCGCCGCTCCCCTCAGCCCTGCCCCGCGCCGTTCAGCCCTTTCTCCTCCCCGCCCCGCCCCCGCCCCGCCCCCGCCCCCGCGCCGCGCCATCGCACAGCCACCGCCCGGCCGCGCCCGCGCTGCAGCTCGTTGAGCCGCCATATCGAGAATTGCCCCCCGGGAGGCGCCTCCGCGCCGCTGGGAGTAAAGCGCGGGGTGCCAGGGAGCGGAGAGGAACGGAGCGGCTCAGTGCGGGAGGAGCGTTAGGGAACGCGCGCTCGGTTCACCCGAAGTGACTTGAGACACGGGCCGGGGAGCCAGACTGAGGAGCGGGAAAGGCGATTTCAGTTCAGACGGATATCCGTCCCTGGATTCTGTGAACTGCATATCCCCAAACTATTTTGAATGAAAATACAGTATTTTTTCATATTAGACAAAGGCACACATCAATTAGTTCTATACAAAGAGCTAGTTCGTGCGATAAAGATTTGATTTCATAAGTAGAGTAGTTTTTGAACCCAACTTCAGTGAAGAGGATTTTTTTAAATAAAATAGTAAATTAATGAATGAATAATCAAGGCAACATTAACCGAATAAATGACGAAATAAAACCAACGTGTGACGGGTATGAAAAGTGATAGAATTTTTAGAATTGTTTCAAATATTTACGGAAATCGCTAAATTCGATAGCAAATGAGCCACTTTCATTAAAACTTTTGAATTGCAAAACTTGAAGATCTGTACTTCTTTCAAATCTCTCAAGCGTTGGTTGAAGTTTCATTAGGATAGAAATTGCAATTTAACCTATACAAATAATACGAGAAGTAACCACTAGTTGTAAAATACTGATATTTTCAAGAAGAGTACTGTGGTTCTCTCTGCTGTGGATATATTGACCAAAAAATGGTAAATTTAGAAGGAACATTTATCCAGAATGAAAAAGGATTTATTATAAATAAATTGAATATCATTCTAGGTTTGTCGAAATGGCGACATGATGAAAATGTATAAAATTTAACATTTGTTGTAAATAAAATTTGTTACAAGTTTTAATCTAAGATGTTGCTTCGGTTGATGCAAATTTTAATAATGAAATGAGTGTGTCAAAGAAATTGAATGAGTGAGAAACTTTTAATGTGGGAATCCCTGTTTTTGAGGAAGATATGCCACTACCATCGTTGATATCAAAGCGAACAGATGACTGAAGTGCTCTAAACTTCTTGGCGTTATCCGAAAAGGGTGAAACTCGAACTGGACCTAAGATGGGGCCGGGAGAGAGTGTGAGAGACATAAGGCGGTAGAGTGAGAACGGATAAGGAGCGTACGTTGAGTTCAAATGAGTGGAGGGTGATGACAAAGCATGCAGCCGGAGTGACTCAGAAGTAAGTTAAATTGTCGATAGATCTGCGGCAGTATCGCTAGAGAATAGCTGCTGGTTGACAACGTTCTCGAAGAGTGATGTCGACAACGCTGCGATAATGATATGACTAGTGGTGCTTGTGATTTTAGGAGGATTGGTGGTGGGGGCGATAGCGTGACGGTATAGTTCTAGTGGAGAATGGTAGTGGATAGACGCGCGCCGAGTTTGGACACGGTTTAATATATAATGGGTAGTTAGTGACAGAAGGAGCCGGGTGGGCGGGAATGATATGGAGGGTTGGAACTGGTGGTGAGGAGTAATACCGGCACCACGGAAACGACGGCTGGGCGGTGAAGCGGAGCTATGAGGCAAACGATAGAGCGATAAAGGGCGGAGCAGGCGTGAGGTGGGGCGTGGAGGGTGAGGGCGGGCCTGCCACGCCGCGTCGAGCGCCGCCTGCGCGCCTACAAACAGATGATAAGCGGCCCGGACGTGACAACATAGACGCCCGGGAGCAGACGGCCGGAATTACTGTTGCTCTATAACTCCGGAGTTTGTGAATCCAATGTAACGAGATGAGTCCCACACGCGAGGCTTGCAAGCTTGTTGCTAGTTTTCGAGATCGAGGTCAGGGCCGGGGCGCTCCCAGCTGTAGCCCGTCTCAATGAATTCATGTTCGCTCTCCAGGTCACGACTTTTCTCATTTTGAGAGGAATTCTGTTTGTAAAGTTTGATGAGGAAATGCGCAGATTTAATTTAGTCTGCATTTTCTTAAAAAAGGAATGAAAGAATATAAAATTACACAATACGAAAAATTATTAAGAAGCAGGAATTGCATTTCAATATACGAATTGGAAAATTTTGGAAAATATAGCATCAGAAGCTGTTAACTGAAGATCGTCCAGAATTTATTACTCCATCAGGTAATGAGATAAGTTTCTCAGATAAGATTTTTTGCAGAAAATGACGCCATCTCTGTTAAAGAGATAAGAAAAGCTCTTAGATCCATGAAAAATGGACGCTCGCCTGGACCCAATGGACTCCACATAGAACTTTTTAAATATGGGACGGACTTGCTTCACGAGGTGTTAGCTTACGTTTTCACCTTATTCTTGAGGGATGAAATTATGCCCCCAATTGGAAAACTGCTTATATTGATAACATTTATAAGAAAGGAGAGAGACGAGTTAGCTCCAGTTCCAGAGGAATAAGTGTGACTAATTTTCTTTTAAGATTATAAGGCAAACTTATACAACAAAGAATTGAAAATCAGATACACGAACTTGAAGAACAAAATGGATTTCGTGCTGGAAGATCATGTATGGATTGTGTTTTATGTTAAAAGCAGCTCCTGGAGAAACGGTTAACAAGAGACCTTGAAACCCACTTGCTCTTCATTGATTTAGAAAAGGCGTATGACAGTATTCTTCTCTGTAAATTGTGGTTATCAATGAAAGCAAATAGAGTTAACGACCTATTCATAAGAGCAGTGAAAGTACTGTACGTTAATTGTACTAGTAGGGTGAAGTTAGGTCGAAAAATATCTGAAGAATTTCCTGTCTCTATAGATCTGTGACCTGCTCTGGAGAGATGGAGGCGAACTTGCACGAATGTAGGAATTTCGATTGGATCAGATAAACTGTTCATTTTGCTTTTTGTTGACCAATTGATATTGTCTGAAGGTGAAGATGATATCCATTACATGTTGAGAAAGCTGTTTGAAGAATACAATAAATGGGGGCTAACAATAAATATCTCTAAATCTCAATATATTGTAGCTGAGAAATTTGGTGTTACAATGTGGTATCATAAAAGAAGTTGATAGCTTGAAGTACCTTGGAGCAACGTTTACCAAGAATGGTAAAAGTGAAGCTGAAATTATTGAAAGAGTAAGAAAAGGGATACAAGTTACAAAACAGCTGCACAATACTTTGTGGAGCCCACAAATAAGACCCTGTACGAAGATAAAGATATACAAGTGTATTTTAGAGAGCATACGTTGCCTACGGAGCAGAAGTGTGGACAACACCAGAGCAACTAAAGAAAAAAATAAGAGCAACCGAAATGGGTTATTGGCGTCGTTGTTGTCAGCGCAGGATTCGGGAGAGAATAAGGAATGAAGAAATATTAGCAAGACTAAACAAAGGGACCACAATATTAGAGACTGTTAAGGCAAAATGCCTGCGATGCACACTGGGCCAGGAAGCGCCGAAACCTGGCCAAAACTCCCCTACTCAAATTCCTGCGTTTACTGGAATGGAAATGGATGTAAATTGAATAAATGCTTAAGGGAATGCACACAAATATGTAATAGCATCTGTTGTTCAACAGAAATAGATATTTATATTTTATACAGTGCGATATTTTATGCGATTGTTTCCTGCCATTTCATCTTCGCTGCTTGAACTACTTTCACTGTCTTTTTCTTTCAAGATAAGGCGAGAAAAAACATCCGTATCAATAATTCATCAAAATCATTCATTTCCTTTGAAGTTACTTTTCATATATACCATTTCTGCATTGAAGTTGTTTTCAAAGTACTTCATAACTTTCCGTCCCCCATAGGCAGAAGCATGTCGAAGAAACAATGTTACAAAGAAGGCCGTTAATCGTAACAGGAATGGATCGAAGTTGTTTTATTTGATTTTGCAGAAATTCTTCTTCATTTTTAATTAGCTGAGCTCTTTATATTCCGAACCGAAGCTTAATCGGTCTGCAATAACGAAATAATGAAGGTTGAGGATTTTGTCGTAAAACAGTTTTTATTTCTTATGAAGTGACAATGTTTAATCGGTACACAACAAATAACAAACATGTCTGTATCACTGAAGTAGTCTTCTGTGCTGCTATCAAAACCTCAGTTGCTTATCAAAATTGAGATGAGCGCCAAGGTTTGAAGAATCTTCAGAATCTTCTGGTGTAGGAAATCAGATAGCAAAATAAATCTTTCATTAACCAAGCTGAATTTTCTTTGAAAAGCTTATCACCTTTTTATATTGTATTTGTCCCACCTGGCAAACGCTTTATTACAAACTTTGTAAGAGTTTGCCGTTCTTATAAATAGCTCAGATAATCAGAATCAGATCATAGCTTGATATTTTCTCAGTATCAATAAATTGATAAGGACGACGAATTACTTGCGGTATTTGTTGTCGCGACCACCGAGAGCTTCCAACAGCATTTCACATACCTCATTTTTCAGCATTTTACAGAAACTCTCCTAAAGAGAAACAGTGTTTCTTTTGAAATACACATCGTCTTAGAAGACTTTAAAAATGGTATTTACTCTTTTATCATAGGCTGGAAAATGATTTTTGCGAGGAAGTCGTAATGTGCAGTACCGAGTGTAAGCAGTTCAAGGTAGGCGGAAAAAAATTCAAATGCGTGTATCTCACAAAACGCTGTAAATAGCTGTAATCTTTTAACAGGGTCATTTTCCCCACACTCTCTTCTTATTATTACATTTTGTCTCAAACCAGAAGTAAGCGAAAGTAACAACTAAAAGCCGAGTAGAAAATTACGATATCTTTGTTGTACGATCCAAATGCGCAAATTTATATTTATAATAACTTAAAAATTTATTCACAAAAATGGAAATAATCTTCACTAGAAAATAAAAAATCCCTTCCTTTACAAATTGAGATATTGAGCAGGAAGATATCTTGTAAAGTGGCTAAGTATTACCAATATGGGCTTACTGTTTCACATTCGTCACGTCCGAAATTAGAAGCAAACTCAACCCTACTTTTCAGCTCACCTTCGAAGGCTTCGAACGGTGCATTTAATTTCTGTTTATGTTTATGTAAAGGTTAATGTAACATTAGTCTCAAGATATGCGAAATCTGAGCGTCAGGGGTGTAATTTGAGTTTTTGGACTTTTGGCCAGCGTTCAGGCATTTCTGGCCCACGGTGCGATAGTAAGGGCACGTGCGTCGAATGGATGAAGGAAGGTGATCAAAAAAGATGTTCGAATGGATCCCTGCTGAAAGAAAAGAAGAAGAAGGAGGCAGAGAGCACACTGGAAGGGTGCAGTAGCTAAAGCGATGGACGGAAGAAACCTGCAAGAAAATGACTGGAAAGATCATAACCAATGGAAGCTATGTTGCGATAAGCGACCTAAGTTGTAATAAATTCGCAAAAATAAAAAAATAGGGAATTGCATTTGCTTACTCCATTTAGGAAAGATATTGATCGGAAAAGTAAATATTTAGATAAAATAGAAAATTTATTAAAACATTAAAATATTCATAAAAAGTATGTATTGTAGAGCAATCTTCACGTCAATATTTATATTCAGTTTGATCTGAGTAGATTTAAGAGTGTAATTCAGTGAGTATTTGAAGGGGTATTTGAGAGGGTATTTGAGGATGTATTTGAGGGAATATTTGAGGGGATGTTTGAGGGGATGTTTAAGGGGATGTTTAAGGAGAAATTTGAGGGGATATTTGAGGGTATAGTTGCGGGGAATTCGAAGGGCCTCAAATAGCCTCTCAAATACTGAAGGGATTTGGGGGAACATTTGAGTAACTCCTGAGAAGCATTTCAGAGAACTTACGGTGAACTATTTGAGGGAACATGTGGGGGAAATTTGTGGCTACAAATGGGAAGCTGTGCTGGGAACAAACGTAAGGGATCATATGGGTAACGAACGTATGTACATGCGGGGATACGTGCCCGAATGATGTGAAGAACATATGAGGAATCATTTGGTGAACCTTCGTGGGAACATTGGTGAACTTTTGAGTGAACGTTTGGTGAACTTTCCAGAGAACAGGTAGTGAACATGCGAAGGAATATGTGATGATCACGCGATGGAACATGTAAGGGAATATCTGGAGATCATCCGAGAGAAAATGCAACTGGAATATGTTGGGGAACATGTAAGTAAGTTAGGGGTCAAGTGCAGCGAAGAATTCATTGAATATTTATTTTTTCTGATGAACCCTTCTCCGAAGCAGCGAGGTCAGAAATGAGCAGAAAATTGAAATATGGAAAATTAAATTAATGCATCAATACACCTCTTATGGTGGGCTTCAATGTGTCAATGAACAATTCAGATTTTCGACAGAAGTTGGAATTCAGTGTGAGGCTACTTTCACTTTTAAAACAATGATTTACGAAATGCGGAATATTCACACTATCAACTTAGTATGTTATATCATTCTAAATGATTTTAAAAAGAAACTGTGGAATATGTTCTCATGGCAATACTTTACAAGGAGTATAACGTTTTCCTAAGTAACTTTCAGAGTTCATATTGTTCATTAATTTTATAATGTTTTGTAAATTTATAATAGATAAAACATAAGGTCATTATTGTAGTAAATAGTTTATCACTTGTAAAAAAGTTCTGTTTGTAACAAGTATAAACATATTAATCAAATAATATAGAGCCATGATGAATTTATTACGAATTTTGTTTAAAATTTTCAGATTAATTCGTAAGCAGTTAGTCCTTCACGTTCCTAAGGGGGTACTAAATGATACCTGACTAATTCTAAATTCGTTAATTTTAACGACGACTGACAGTCATTGCAGAATTTCGTATGCTTGTCTGCGTGTTTAAAGCGTCGCTTTCCTCTGTGCATTGGTGAGTTCGGCTAGAGGCCGCGAGCCAGAGCCAGAGGAAAACAGCTGACGAGGCGGAGCCCCGCGGGGAATAGTCCATTGGGCGGCTGCTGTTTGCTTCCCGCGCGCACGGCGGCGGCCGGCGGAGGCGCGGTCCCGCGCGCACAAAGGGAGCTGTCACGCGCACCTGCGCCGCGTCGCGCTGCGCTGCGCCCGCCACGCCGCCTCGCCGGGGCGGTGACGAAGGATGGATGCGGGACCGGACGAGGAGGTTGGAGCGAAAGGAATGAGGAAGTGGGATGAAAAGTGTGCGAGGGACAGAGGAAGGAGGTGATGTGATTATGACGAAAACGGAACGGAAGGAAGGATATGAGAAAAGAAGGGAAGTTGTGAAGAATCGCGATGGCAGTCGCAAGGGTGGGGGTTTAAAGAAGTGTAGTGGCTACTAGAATGGATAGTTATTTATGCACCAAGGGCGTTTTAAGTGTTCTAATGATCGAGCGGCGACAAAATACCCGGGGGACTTCGGCTTGAGGGCTTTTTGTCGCTCAAAATTAATAGAACCGGTTAAAGCCCGAGGTGCATACATGATAATATTTTTTTATCTAATTTTATTGATTCGGATTTACTAACTTACTTACTAATTAACTCGATATTAACTTAACTCTGTTAGGCTTTTCATTTTGCCTCCCATAATTCACTCTCATAATTTCCTCCATAAGTGAACATGTAGCATCATTCAACTGTTTTCATATTTCCCGCGTAAGCACGTTCCTTTTGATCCATGTAAGTTATACTGGTCATATGGAGCTCCGTATCGAACGCAATAATTAGCTAAAACGTTTCAGTAAAAATTAAAAGAAACAAATACAGGTTAAGACTGCGATCGAGAAACATTACAATAGAGATGAAAGTAGAAGAAAGAATGACAAGGTATGTGAATACACAGAAATGCGTGTAAAGAAAAGTGAATCAATGTGTTTGAATTATTATGATATTTTCCGTATGTGGAATGATGAAATGAATGAATGTCGAAAGAAAATAACAAATATTTATGAGAATGATTAAGAGGAAACGTGTAAGCGCACGATCGCTAGTTGTTTCCACTTATTTAGAGAGGAACAAATTACAAAGGCGAGCTAAGAAAAAGGCGGGAGGCACGCGTGGAAGCAGAGAAAGCGGCAGGAGCGCTGCGAGCGGCGAGTGAAGTGGGAGGGAGGGGCCGCCATTGTGGGAGCGCCGCAGCGACCGCTCCGCCCGAGGCGCGCGCCGGAGGGGCAGGACGTTCGCCGTGCTGCGCTGCCGGGGGACTTGACAGGGTCGACTCCGTCGGCGCGCTGCGGCGCCTGCGTTATCTGGCAGGTGAATAGCCGCCCCGAAATAGCCCAGAGGGCAGGGCCGTCGCGCCGCCTGGTCAAAGAGCCACCCAGCTCTCGCCGTTCCCGCCCCCGCCTCCGCCCCCGCCTCCGCAACCGCCAAACTTCTGATGGGGCTCTCATAGCGCCGCGCCGCCTGCCTCAGCCGCCGCCCGCGCTTCAGAGCAGCTCGCAAGAAGCGGAGGCGCGCTCGACGCCCGCCCCGCTATTCGCTCTCCCTTTCGGCTCGCCCGCTCTCCTTTCTCGCCTTCACGTAACCGGTTTTCCTTACATCCTCTGCTCCTTATTGCACAGATTGGGAGTTATACAGAGACCTACCGTTCAGATTTATTTCTTAAAACGGTTTGGAGAACAAAGGATGTGGACGTTTCATTTCTAGTTCTTCTAATTAGCGTCTTTTTAACTCCCTAAATATATTTCTCTTTTTCTTATTAACATCTAATTACCCTCATTTTCCCTGCTTGATGTTATGTCCTTTTAGTTTTAAAGAATTTTTCATTTGTTTTTGTTATTATTATTATTGTTATTATATTCTTCCTATCGCTGAAATTGTCTCGCTCCAATTAATTTCTTTATTTATTGCTTATGTTACATTTTTGGGATATGTGTATCCATTTTCTAAGACTTTCATTGTATTAACAAAAGAACGGAAGTAACTCGACATAGTCCATCATCTATCGCAATCATTTATTGGACTGGAAAATAAATAAATTCCATCTGCCGTGCATAATGAAAGTGATTTTATTTATACCCACGCCATGACCCTCTCTACTCCACCCCGCCCCGTTCCTCCGTACTTTATCCCGCTCCATTCAAATTCACACCGATCCCATCCCGTTTCGTTCCACTCCGCTCCGCCCCGCTCACTTCAACTGCGCCCTGCTTCATCTCGCTAGTCTCCTTGTGCGTCGCCTCCCGCCCCGCTCTCTTCGACAAGTCTGGCCCTCATTTCTCCGTCCCAACCTCTCTCCCCGTCCACGCCACTTTGCCACGCTCCGACCAGCCCCTGTCAACACCGCTGCAATTCCTTAATACACATGTGCAGTGCGGGTTGCATTAAACAAACAACTTTCCCATAAACAAACAAACTCGACAAGATTGGTTCGTCCCATATTTAAAAGCTATCACTGTGGCAGTTCAACGTTTTTATTTTACCTATACTCACAAATACATATGCTTTCGCTTGCACATAATCGATACGGCTTACTATTTTCTTTATTTGACAATTTGCCATATTTTATAAATCTTGAATGAATCTCCTTGATATAATTACATAACCAAACTTGCGCTCAAGAAAGTGTGCATGCTGGAATGTGAATACGAGTATCATGATTATTAATCACAAACGCAATCACTAGGGAGCAAATAACAGATACAATTACATCAGAAATAGGATGGATTATTGAGAACAAAATGTTTTTCCAATATCATTTATTGTTGATTAATAAAATTATTTTATATCTAATCTCACCTGTGTAACTTTCTAAATATCCTGCTCGGCGTTGCGTACTGTTTTTTGCGCAATAGTAGTTGCAACATTTCACCACGAGAGCTTTCACAGTCCGACACGAACATTCATTATAACATCACTGCTCTTGAAACTCTCAGTATGCAATAGACGCTCTTTACATTCCAGTCTAATGAAAATCCAGGCGCGATGAGTTAAGGCCAGAGTTGCGGTGGACCCTCCTCACCATACTGACGCATTTTACAATTATCCTTCAATCTGTTAAGCGGAGTGAAACAGGAGCAGGGAGTTTCAATGAAAGTAAATAAGAATGATACGGTGTAGAGAAAATGGATGAGGAATGGTTACGGCACGTGTAATTGATATAGGTGGATAGGGGAGAGACAAATGTAGTAGTAAAGAAAGAGAGAAGAGTTATCGCAGCGAACTGAAATTGAAAGAAGTTGAGTAACTAGGCATGTTGATAGTAGCACTACTCGAAGAGGGATTGGAGAAAGAAAGAAAAAAGGTAGAGAGGCATAGTAAAAGAAGAGTTAAAAAGTCTCACCATATTGAAATGTGCCGTGTGAACTCACCTTGAGAAATATAAACAGGTTAGGGCCTAGTAAATTAAGTCCTTGTGCTAGAAGCGAAGGTACAATCCTAATGAAAAAAGGTAAGAGTGGTTGAACGTATCGAAACCTGGAAATGACGAAGTTCTTTTCAACTTTGAGTAATTTTTACTGGAGAGCAAGTTGAAAGTACTGGGATGTATGATAATGATACGTAAAATGCTATATTGTTTTTTTCATAGAAAGTTTTCTAACAGTAACCTTTGTAAACTGTTTTAATATGTTGTAGATCTCGACAAGAGTTCTAACATGTCAAAAAAAATTTCACCAAAAACGAAAAAGTTGATAATTCTGATGCGGCATTATCTCGAACGAACATGACAGGAAAATACACCAACAAGCGAACGGATAGATGGAGGCAGTGCCGAGGGATGAAGGATAACAGGTTGGAAAGAGAAGTGCGAGCGATAAACCGCTACGCAAACTGAGCCCGAACCGGGGGGGGGCAGATTAGTGGATTACGTGCCCCAAGATAATTGCTATTTTGAATAGCGGCGCAAGGCCGGGAAGAGCGGGCGCGCGCCGCGGCGGCTGCAGCGGAATGCACCGCGCCACCCGGATGCCGCCGCAGGCGCGCGAACTGCTGAAATCGCATTCGAGTCGTCGAGATTGAATACATCTCCTAAATGCGAAATCAGGAGCAACAGATCGAAATGTATTAACATTCCGAAAAAATGGAACAGGTTTTGAAGTGGGCATGTCACTGGAATTAATTCTTTTTTATTTTCTCCATTTTAAAACTAGTGGTGCTGCAGAATGGACAATTTCTCGTACTAGTGAATTTACTTTTTCTCTCCTTGGTTTTCCGTTTGCTTATCGGTTGCTCCACCTTGTTCTCAACTCCTCTCTCGGCTCGTCAAAGATCTGATAGGGTCCCGTGTGGTACCTACCACACCTTTGAGCTCACCACATAGTTTTACTTTTCTTTCCCATACTGTAGTGTCATTCTGTAAATTATAGGGCGGGAAAAGTATATATGCACACCACACATATATGCAGGGTGAATCACGTAACTTTAGCACCTCCTGCAATTTTTGAACGATTGAAGTTATAGCAATGCAGTTTTCATGGAAGTGCATGAGGGAATAGGTATTGATATATGTATTCATTTCTATTTTATCACTTGTGTTTTACGAGATATTGAGATAACCTTGTTTTTCAAATGGAACTATGCATATTTTTTACTTTATCATGACGAGGATAAAAAGAGAAATCCAGTGATATAAATATTGTCATATGGTAGATAAACATTTTTTAGTAATGTTTTATATATTTATTTATTTATTTTTGCCCCTCGTTTGCCACGTTTAACGGATATTTTTAACAGTCCGCCACACAAGGCCACGTAGTGTTCCCCCTGCGAACGCGGGCTCGGGCAAGGAAAGCTGAGCACCAAAAAATCGATGGTTTGTTTATTATTTTACAACATAAACGAAGATATCTGTTCAGAAAGAAAAATTAACTCAGAAATAAAAAACGCAATCAAATTGTGTAAATTTTTTATTCTATATTTTCATTTTGAACAAATATATTAATTTCTTTTGTAAATAAACAATTAACATGTTTTTGGAGTGTTTCTATGCTCCTACAATGCAAATTTGTGCCTAGAAAGCATTTTTTAAATCCAAGTTTTGAGTGCGAGTATTGTATTTGAGTTTGAGTATTGAGACTTAATCATTTACAAAGTTCAAGTAGTTTATTAGACAAAATATGGTTAATGATGATTAACGCATTTCGGTTCTGGTCACATTATACGTTTGAATGCCGCGGTCGCCATGGCGTAGCCCGGCGAATCGTTCCGAACGGGTCATTAGAACAGGGAAAAATGTGAGAACCAGAACGGTCAGTCAGGCAAGAGAGTGGAGGGGACGCCACGATCAACGGTGACAGAGGCGAGTGAGTAGACGACAGAGGCGGAAATCCGAATCCATCGAAGGTGATAACAGAACTTGAGTGCCTAAAAGTGAATCAGAACAGTCATAAAGCGACATCAAATAACCGGATAAGCAGTGAAAACTAGAAACGGATAAGTACGTGAACATGTACTTGGGTGATGCAGGAACTATGGGAATAAATAGTATGGTGCGACATGGATATTGAATGGAAAGTAGAGTAAATCAAAAAAACTGAAGCCGTTGTGAAAGAACAAACTGTGAGTTATACGGGCAAAGAAAGTTGAGTGGCGTATGAATTCAAGTCGACAGTAGCCTGTTAATAACACGTGCAATTTTCCAAAGGTAAAGGTGAATAACAATTAAAATAAGAGGAAGTGGAGTATGGATTTGTTTTAAGCAATTACTATGCGCAGAAGATGAACTGAAATTGTATGCTACGAAGTGTGGAAATTCGATGGCAACTGTCGCTTTCCCACATGGTGCAAGGCAGGGAACGTTGGCGGGCTGTTAGCAGCGGCGTCTTAAGGTCACCGCGCTTCCCCCTCCATCCACTGTGGGGGCTACTTCAGCAGAGGGGACGCAGGTGCCGAGGCCCATGAAGATCGCCTCCGGA
This sequence comes from Teleogryllus occipitalis, assembly GCA_011170035.1. NCBI lineage: Eukaryota > Metazoa > Arthropoda > Insecta > Orthoptera > Gryllidae > Teleogryllus > Teleogryllus occipitalis. The sequence goes on along the minus strand of BLKR01001001.1, from coordinate 110,926 downwards.
CTAAATTCATTTCCCCAGATTTGTCAGGAAAATGCAACCGGAAGGGATGGCAAGAGAATGCGGGAGGAAATAACAGTTGTTTCATATTTTATTTTAGGAGTAGTATTCAAAAATAAATAATTACGAGGGTGAGTAATTTTGTCAATGCTATGTAGCACATATTTGTAATTGGTTATTAAATCCAATAATGCTATGAATCCAGTATTCAATCAGTTCAGAAAGTGAGCTTCCATAAGGTATAGAAGGAATCCAAGTAAAGAAATAATGTATAATAGTATTAGTGAGAATTAATATTGAGCTCACCGATGTTCATGATATTTCAAATGTTGTCAATTATTACTAAACATCTTATTTCTTTTTTGTTAATTTTGTTTCACTGAAATAAGTCGCAATAAAATGTTAATGTTTTGTAATACGTGTTTTCCATGTTTGTGCAATCCCATGAGCCCATTCACGAAAAAGAATCCCCGTCCCCTTTTAATATATGTTATAATGTTATTTTAATATAGTAATAGTGATATTGCACCGAACCCGGTCTCCCAAACCTACCTGGGCTCGTGTGGCCGGCTAGCTCAGGAAGCATGTAGATTATAGAAGAATGGATGGTGGACGGATTTAGCTACGTGATGAATTTAAAAAAATATTTAGAACAAATGAACTTTAATGAAAGACTTAAGTTTTTAGCATACAAAAATCAAGGTCTGAGTAATTACTTCTTCTATTTTTATGCTATCAAACTAATACATTACAGGGAACTTAATATTGTAAGGAAGTCGCCAATGCGCGGCGAGCACTTCCTGGATAAGAGTTCCTTTCATAAACAAGCGTTGCGCCTGAAGGGCGTACTGAAGATTTTGCCGCAGCTCGACAATCAAACACAGTCACCGTTAGCAGGCAGGTCCGCTGGGGTGGGCAACCTCCACAGGTCGCCGAACCTCACACCAGGCGGCGTGTCCCGTGGGTGCAGGGGAAACCCTTGACTCCTGCGTAGGCGGCGGCGGTTGCGGTGGCGCAATGTGACCACGGCGACGGCGGCAGCGGCGACGGCGGTGGTGCAGTGGTGATGACGATGAAAGCGACGACAGCTCAAGACTCGGGTGTCCAGCAGCGCGATAATAATCGTCACGTCTATTGTGACGGGCGACGCGGGCGTGATCGGCAGAGATCAAAAGAGAGATATACTCGACAAATGAGCAACCGGAGGAACTAATCGTCCTCAATTTAAAGCAAAGGGACACTGCCCTTCTCCGGCTCTACTGCTCTGCGAGCTGAGCGCACGTCAGCGCGCACCTCTCCCACCGGTCTGATCCGCCTACTGGGATCTCTCCCACCGTTCTGATCTGCCTGCTCGGCGCATGCCAGCGCTCACCAGCCTTTTCTCCGCCCGTTTCCCAAATGTTCTAGAAGTTTCCGAAAATTTTACTAAAACGTGCTTCTATTGGCGAAAGGTTCCTACGTCTTAACTAAATTTGGTCCAATAATCTCTTGTGTCTTGTCGGTGTGTCGAGCGGAATTTTCCATGATGCGCTCTCACTCGCACACTTTTGGTAAATAAACGTAGGTGGTCTCTCCCGGAGTTTCCAAACTGCGCAGCCCCCCTTCCCAGCTAGATCCCCAGGGATAGACCCGCGTCGGCATTGGCGAAAACAAACACAGTCCCCCCCCCAATTGCCTGGCGCCGAGATGTCGCGGCGAGCACTGTGCGGAACGAATTAGCCGCCCGACGCAAAAGACGCAAAAGGCGCCAGCGCGTGATTACGCAACACTTTGTTTACGATTAGCCGGAGTATAATATTCGGTATCGTTACAATATATATATATATATATATATATATATATATATATATATATATATATATATATATATATATATATATATATATATAGTGACCCAACTTACCCTGAGCTCCTGTTGAAAGGGAAAATGAAACAATAAAAAATAATACAAAATAATATATATTATAATAAATAATTCAAAAATAAAACAATGAAAGAAACTAGAATGATGTTTTATAATGGCAGCACTAATGTTAACATACGGATACGAATCATGGCGTCTAACAGCAAAAGAGCAACAACGAATACAAACAGCAGACATGAAATACCTAAGGAGAATGAAAGGTTCTCGATATTAGATCAAATAAAAAATGAGATTAGATCTAATCTAAACATATTTTTCACGAATGATAGAATTAAAGAAAATAAACAACGCTAAATTCAACATATATATTGCTGGATTCAACAATGGATAATACAAGAATAACAAAATCAATATTATATAATAAACTTTTAGGAAGAAGAGAAATAAGAGGTCCAAGGAAAAGATGGTTGGAGTGAAGACAGAATAGGCTATTTGCCTAATCCGTGATAGTGAAGAAGAAGAAAAAGAAGCTACCATCATTTTACTATCTTTTTGATCATGATATTTGTATAAGTGCACTAATCACTTCTGTGATTTTCTTTAACTGGGAAATCGCGTTTTTAGCAAAGTAGAGAAAGTAATAATTTTTTCTCACAATGCCCTTTAATATTAAAAGAAAGCAACATGAACATTGATAGCCTTCAAATTACTCTCTGACATTCCAAGGTACAAAAAAACCTATTATTCATTACCGATTGTAATAGTAAGCATTTATAACGCTCTCCTGTATTGAATATTACATCATGAGTCTCTAAACCTACAATTAATCGATCTCATTGTTGAGTAACATAAGTTGGTCCTGGTAACGTCATTCGTAGTTATGTACCGTCCCCAATAATAATCTTCTATCATTAATTGTCTTCTCGCCCCCAATTTCTGCATCCACCGCACAAGTCGGGGGAGTCCGGCACTACTCGGGGTCGTCCGCTAGCCGCCTGTACGACGGATGGGGGACCTGGTTATTTCCGCTCGTGGCGCTCCTGCGCAACCGCCTCTAATGCCGGCCTTCACGATTACTTTCCCGAAACACTGTATCTATCATGTATATCTGGCCCTTTGTCTATCAGTTACGTAATGTAGAATGAGATGTGACTTTGTTCTTGTCGGCGATAACATCCAGTCGTCCACACAATTCTGATTTGGGCATTCTCGCAATTACATTGCTTACAACTTCGCTGCACTAAACTCCTTTACACCAGTACTGTTCGATAGTAGTAATTGTTATAATAATCCTACATTATTCCAGGGAATAGTTGTCTGTTATGCTCACATACGCACCGTCACGTAGTCATGTGGCGCTTGTTCATTACTGTATTCACTCGTACACGTGTCCGATCATTTTGATTTGTAACACAAATCAGTCTCGTTGTCGAATCCTTTTATACACCTGCATACAACATACTCATGAAACAACAATTGTTACGTTGATTTTGCCATCACTCAGCCAGCACGGTATTAATTCTCACTATGTTGCAGGCTCCTCTGATATACAGTGTCCACTCTGCTCGCCACTCGGCGTCCAACTGCCTGTTTTCTTATGGCAGGCTCTATACTCCTTGTCCGAAACTCGCAGTAGACGCAGACTAACGACTCGCGCCAATTCCATATTGTCTCCGCTCTTTATTTCCTTATTAATTGAAATACGATTTGGTTTCAATATAATACGGGATGTCTGGGATGAAAAGTCAAAAATTCGAAAATGAGCTCTTAAGACAATTTTAAGCATATTTTGTCTAACAAACTACTTGGATATTCTGAATTGCTGAACCGCAATAGGGGCTCAAAAGTCGGTTTGAAAAAATACATTTTAGACAAAAAATTTCATTGAAGAAGCATAGAAACACTCCAGAAACATATAAATTGTTTATTTACAAATGAAATTAATATATTTGTTTAGAAAGAAAAATTAACCGAGAAATAAAAGAGCAGTCGTAGTGTGTAAATTGGGTGCTCTTTATTTCTGAGTTAATTTTTCTTTCTGAACGAATATATTCATTTCAATTGGAATTAATAAACAATTTACATGTTTCTGGAGTGTGCTTCTTTTTATGCTACTGCAACGCAAATTACAAAATAAGCATCAAGAAAGGTCAGTTCATAGAGCAACCAAATGCGGAGTTGATACATATTAAACGGCTCTCTGTTTCACAGACCACCCGAATGCTTATGTCATAAAAACATTTTTACTAAATGAAACATAGGTTATGTCATAAAAACATTTTTCTTAAATGAAACCTTTAAAAAGATAAATTAAATTGATAATATAGAAATTATATTTTATGCAATAAAACTATGAATCTTGTAAATTCGCCCAGTAATATCCCAAAATGTGCAATTTTCAGGCAACATTACCTAAAACGTGCAATACCGTGCAGTAAGTCGCCCAACGTGCAATTTCTTCCAGAATAAAACATGTACTAAAATAACGTCCTTTTCATTATTCAAATTACTTTCAAAATTTCATCCAATTTCAAGTTGGCAAAGAAAAGGTGCAGTAACACGGGAATCCGGTCTTTAGCAATCATATATAATTTTTTTTTAAAATTTTACACGATTTTCGATTTAAGTCGAAAAAATAAGTGGTATGTGATCCGCCCTGTATATTTGGAAAATTATTTTAAATTATAATTTTACGCGATTTAAAATTTGCGAGGGACAATTTTCTATAGATTCATTTCATAGTAATTATCACAACTCATTTTATGAATTTATTTTCCCAGTAATGAAGTGCACGTATTTTAATTAAATACTTTTCTTTTTATACAATTTCTCAATATTATTTTGTGTAATTCACCATTAAATGAGACAAATTGAAAACAAAAAACCTTATTTTGATATATTAATAGGAATTAGAATAAATACGTGATATAGAATTCATGAAACGTTTTATGCTAAGATTCCAAGTTTATGCAGTCCGGAGACAGAATATAGAGTTATGTATCGCAATTAGTAATTGGAATAGTTCACAATGCGTCCATGAAATGAAAAAAAGTGAATTGTAGTGATGTTAAAATTACATTACAAACAATACATATTGTAAACATTTTATATGAGCAGGTGTCTGAGAGGGTGTTACTTGATCAGGTATTGATCAAGAAAATGTCACGTATACTCGTTATTATGATTTTTGGCTAGCCTCATCCAGCAAATTCAGCCTGGCGTAATAAAATCTGGCAGCCACGTAAACATTCTACTGGTGAGAATGCGAGACATGCCACTTGGCAGATTTTTTCCCTAGAAAAACATTCATATTTTTCTTTGGTAATATCACTCATGTCTCGAAACCTCACGCTCATGTTCACGACTCCTTAATTCGGCTACAATTGCATTTTTTCCAAGAGATGAATACTAAATATTATTTCAAGATATAAAATATCTACAATTACAGTTTCATCTCTGAAAATTCATTTTTTCTTTGTTTGGCCTTTTGATTTATTTATGTAACTGAGTTCAAGACGTAATTCAAGGTCACCATATGAAACGGAAAGTAATAAAGTTAATTCTTCTTAAATACTATTCATTGACTTTTTAACAAACCCTAAAAGAACGTACTACACATAGGCATATGCATTATATAATTGCCCGCCAAAACCTCTTAATCTCTCAATGAGGGTGGAGGAAACGCGAAAGCCTCGCGTCTGACGGCGCTGGCTGGCTTCACCACACGCATGGCAGTGAGGCCGCCGCGCCGGGGCGTCCTATTGGATTTAAAGCGCCTTGTGCCGCCCCGCTGTGAACGCGCTTTGCGCGAGCGCGTTCAGAAATTAAATTGGAGGCAGCGCTCGCTCTTTAATATCGCGTCGTGATAAATAAAATAACGCGACGACTGGGGCGCCATTACCAAGAGGACAAAAACTTCCCCTTCTCACTCCTCCCCTCAATTCGTTGTCCAAAGCGGCGGGTCAACAGCGGGAAAAGGCACGAGAGGCTGCCATACACATCGTGTATAAACATGTAGTACGCTCAGCGGGCAACGTGTGGGGGAGGTGAATCTCTGCTGAAGGCACGAGCATCTGTGGTAGAATTTGAAACCTGTTGGAATTGCATTTATCGAGCTCTCGGTTTAGTTATACTTTTATTTTTACCCTGGTTCGAATAATGATAATTTGGGGTAAAATAAAAAAAAATGTTTGGACTAAATAGCTTGAAATTCATATTCCAGCTACCTGCTGTGAGGTTCACATTTAAGCTGAATCCTCAAACAAAACAATTCTATTAGAATATCCTGTGCTGCTGTTTACATTTAGCTAAAAAATGAGATGTGTATAAATGGCGGCCCCGATACCACACATGTGATGAAGTGGGTCAGCGACGTCAAATGTGCAGTAGCTTCTAAACTTTCGAGCAATATTCAGTGCACTGAACTGTGATATGAAAAATTGAGTGATTGAAGTGTGATATTTAAAATTGAAATATACGAAAATATGAATTTTAAATAATTGTCTTCAATTATAGATGAGACATACCGCCTAGATGAACAATTCTGAGTCTATTATATTTTTTTCAGCTTTTGGCAAACAAACTTTCAGAGAAAAAAATGTATACGACACAATCATCTGATACATCTTCAATTTCCTTTTTTCAATTCTTTTAGACTAGAATTTCTTGTTATAAAGTAATATTCTCTGTTCATGACATTACACGTCTGCCTTAAAATAAACTGTCGTTTGTGAGTGGCATTGACATCCACATTTATGTCCGCAATTATTATTGAGAGAACCCTGTCACAACATGGAAAGAAGATAATTTGTTTGTCATTATTCCTGTCATTTGTTGTTCCCGCACTCATGTCATATCGATCATTTGGAATGAAATGTCTAATACGCTTCATTGTGTGGATACATTTATAACATTATTAGAACTGCGAGGATGGTCTACACAATTCACAAACTAACTCGTTCGTAACTTAAACGTTATACAACGTGTAAAATATCAAAAAACTAAAACTCAATTGATATATCTTGTGTTTGAAACAAATATGTCTTTTTGAACCATTAAAAAAAGATGAAAAACACGTAGTACAATGCTAAAAGAAATGTGCAATGATACATGAAAGGAAGCTCTCACTGCACACACACGTATTGTACTACTGCATAATAAATATTAGGACCTACTTTTATGGAAAAAAATACATTTTGATGTTTACACAAGCGAGCAATAGTAAGTTATCAATTCGGCAAAGAACATCGCGATGATAGGATAGCTCGTAGATGAATAGAGATATATTATGTTTAATGCAATAAAATATTATAATTTTGCATTAATAAAATTAAAATTTAACTAGCGTACCTGTGTGAGAACTCTCGCATGTTAAATTCCACACTCTTCTCTATCTTTCCTTTTCCATATTAAGGGGGGAAGTTGTCATAGAAACGTGTCTACTTGTTTAAAAAATTTAAAAAGGTAACTTAAAATGTTAAAATAAAACTTAAAATAAAACAAAACTTAAAGTAAAAATAAAGAACAATAAAATTGATAATTGAAAAAAAATTAAATAAATGTTTATTAAGTATTATAGACATGTTATTAGAACAATTCGGAACACTTCCTTAAAAACATTTGAAGTAATTATACAATCTTCCTTGACGGCTTTCCGATTTCCTTGATAGTCCCAAAAATATTACACAAGCTTTTTTCTCTAGAAAATGTTACTTAAAGTTGTCCATGTGAAAATACAGGATCAGGCAAGCATAACCCTACTCTTCGGAAAATTATTTAACTTTATTACCAAACTGAGAGGTACACCCGTGCAATTTAATCGTCTAGAATATAAAGTAATTAGTTTCATTTGACGTACAGTTGCAGATTCTGCACATCTCTGAACAGGTGGGGTAATATCGAGAAGCGCCGGACCAGCAAAATGTAGTAGAATATCCAAGCTTTCATCCTTTAGATTATATTGCGAGGAACGTTTCTTTGTGGCCATAGGCTTCAAACTTACAGATTTTAAGGCGCTAGAACGCTTCGTCTAGGAGTTATTTAACTAAATAGATTTTTAAAATTCCATCCAAGTTCTGGGTGATGCATTTGACATGATTATTTCAATTAATTTTTTCAAAAAATCCTTCATATTTTCAAAGTTAAAGTGTCAATCGTAACGTCTCCGTGAAGTTCTCTTTCTGTAGAGACTTATCATTTATTAAGATTGGTTGCGTGTGCGCAAAACTCATCTATACTACTGAAATAATTTAGGAGAGGATTTTATATAATATAAACAATAAAACATGAGATGAAATAGCAGCATTTGGACAATCATTTGCTGTACCAACTATATTTCCCCTTATTTTTAATGATTAATAAGTCGATCTGTTTATTAATCAATTTAACTTGCTTGTACGTAACATCTAAATCTTTTACTAATCTGCTCAAAAAAACATTTACAGGACTAAATGTACTACAAGAATAACTTCCTAGTTTTCTTGCAAATTCTTCAACTTGTCCAATATATAAATTAATTTGTTGATATTGCTAATCACTCTAGGAAAAGTATTATTTCCCAGCTTTTTCAATGCAATATCATGACTGAACATGCTAACTTGAAAATTTCACCGAAACACTGCTGATAAAGAAAATACTGGCACATGTAAAACAGAATCCAATCCTAACAAAACACAGTCTTCGCTCTTCACTGTACACAATCGTGCATTCTTTTCCAATATTGTTTCATCCTTCTTTTTGAAGAAAAACATCAAAACATCTCACATCTGTGAGAGCTGTCTTTCCATTATAGTTTGATTTAGTTTCTAAGCTCTCTGATAATTCCCTTCTCAAAATTTCATGAGCTTTGTGCCTTATCTTTTGGATTCACCCAAAGAACACCCTGGCAATTTCGTGGAGATGGTTCCTTATTTCAGTCTCGGTTGCCCCATAGTACACTGTAGCTCCCTAGCTCCTTTCATGACTTCTCATCATAGCATAAGGTCTTGCAGCGAATTTTTCTTTTATCAAAGTGAGGGGCATCCACCTTAAAAGAAATAAAATCGAATAAATAAAGTAAAACAATTATTTCTCTTAAATTACTAATGTTAGGTCTTTGAAAGCAACCACATCAGAAATTACAAAAAAAACAACAACACAATATTATGAAAGAAATATAGGCCTATGTTATCAAACTTTATTTTTAATTCATGTTTTCAAAAAAAAACATTTTCCTTCTTGAACTGCCCTGCCAGTGAATGAATATTGACTTAAATTATCAGTTTGAAATTTAAGAGATGAGCAATCCGTTTTTAACGGATTTGATTTTGAATAATAATAAAATGAGCGTTTGCCGACCCGGTGGCCGATATCGCTAAGGCAGTAGTGTCGTTGCGATCTCGGACTGAAGGGTCCCGGGTTCGAGTCCCGCCTCGGGCATGGTTGTATTTTGTTCGTCCTTTCACTCCTATCATCACCATATCGTTTCAACTTCATAGTTACCATACCATTAACTCCAATAGTGGTCGCTAATAAACTAGATATCGATGCTTAAATAAAAAAGAGCGTTTAGTGATTAGAAGATATGATATGGCACCGTACCAAGTGCATGAGTACTGTAGATTATATCACAAACTTTTCACAGAAACAAGAATGTCAATACATTCGATAAATGAACGGTTGTATTATACACATAAAAAGCAATCTTAATCAGTATGAAGCAATTATTAATACTTCTAATTGTTGCTGCGAGAGCATTTAGGTTCATTTGCCTAATCTTGAATTAATTATTGAGCAAATAAACCTCTTCAGTCAGCGCAAGCCACGAAGTACACAGAAAGCATACATGTAAGTGGGAGAAATCTAAGCCGTAAACAACGCGTGAGGTAAACAGCAATGATCCCCTGCAGCGCCGAGTAATATAGTTGGTTCATTGAATAATAACGGTAAGCGACGGACTAGCAAAAATGGATGACCAAACGTATATTATCCTGTAGATTACGGTTCAATTACGGTATGAGTCCTTCGGCCTCAAAATTTTAAGTTTTAAGGCCCTAGAACGCTTCGCTTAGAACTTACGAGTATTTCACTATACAGATTTTGACAATCCAATCGAGTGATGCGGGTCGCATTTGAAATGAATATTTAGATGCGTTTGTTTCAACAAATCCTTCACGTTTTAAAAGTCAAAATGCAATTTGTCATGTCTCCATGTAATTCTCTTCCTGAAGAGACCTCTTACATTAAGATTCGTCGCGTGTGAGTCCCGCAAAAGGTATGTACATTACTGAAATAATATAGGAGACGGTATTTAACTAATTATTCGTTTTATAATTCATTTCGTTGTAGATGTACACTCTTCAGTGACATTTGGGCTAAATACGTCTTTTAAAATATTTGCTTGAGCGAATCGTTACTTAATATTACTTGTAAGGAAAATGGAAATAAATTTTTAGCATCCGAAACCTAGGCTAGTTAAAGGTGTGCGTTTCGAGCACTATTGTTACCCGGTTCCATTCTCTCTATGAACAGAAGTCGTCGCACGTCAGAATGAAACGAGCTTGCTAGTCGAGCAACAGCCCACTCCGTATTCAACAGAGCCGTTCTTTTTTCTATTCACAGCGAGGCCGCAGAAATTTAATTCGCGTTTCGTGTCCTCCGAGCTTCTTTCGCTTTTGCGGAGGCAGTGGTGACGGCGGCAGCAGCTTGCCGCGTCGTCATATTGTTCAGTGACGTCTATTACGGGCAGTTTGCGACGGAGGTGGCCTACCGTTGTAGGGGGTGCTGATGACATTTTTTTAGGAAGGCGGTGAAATTGAGTTGCCGGCGGCTGCCGTAGCGGCGCGGCACGGACGAGTCAGTGTTCTCTTGGAGTCTTCATTTCGTTACAATCGGCTCGGCTCACAATTATTCAGTCCGGCAACGACCCACTCCGCGCTGACGAACGGATTAGCCGACTGTTGTGGAAAAGCTGGGCTTTCCTCGAAAACAGTGATTTCTGTTGCCGTCGTCTCTACTTTCTAAACGGTATCTTTGTTGAAAATTTCGTGAATGAGGAATGGTGTATTGAAGTAGTAGGCACCTTTAATTGGTTTCTCGCTTAACTTTTCTTAAACTTTTTTTTACATTTTTGAGTTGATTTATATTGTGAACTATCTTGTCGGATGCTAGAAGTAACAAATGTTTTGTTCATTTTGAGAACAATGTTCAAAATTAATCTCAACTGTAATTTCTTCTATTTATTTTGGGCCCAAACTCATTCCATAGAACTAATCTTATTTTAGATAACTACCCTCATGTCACTTCAAAAACAAACGAGACAAAAAATTGCTGGCGAATGAAATGAATAATTATGTTCTTCACTGTATTAAACGAACAAAACATGAATTGAAGTTACCGAAAATGTTTTTGTGTCCTTAGTTCATTAATTGCATCATAAAATTGAGTTACCGGCTGACCGGTGGCTGTATAAAAGTTCTCCGCCATGTTAATCGCGAGAGCGTAATTGGAAAATGCAATCAACCAGTGCACAACAAAAATCTTCTATCTATATCAGCCGATGTATGTATGTAATTATGCTGTTTAAAAATCTTGATTATCTTTCAGACCATTATTTTCACTACTAAAATCATGGTAGCGAGCTAACAGACTGTCTGCCAACAGTCCAACATGTTGGATATAAATTTATAGAATGGAATAGCGTTTCATGAAGTCAATGAAGCGGTTGGAACAACTGATGTGATAGAGCAGAACTAATGAGAAATCAAAAGTCGTTGGTTCATTTAGGGGTGGAAATGTTTGGTTTAGCATATTCGTGTCATAGTTATATTACTGAAAAAGCTTAGAAGGGAGAAAGAAGCTGTATATTTAGTACAAGTAGCTTTACGTCACCAATATGTTTGAGCTACCAATGTGAGATTTTTATACTAATTTCTGAAAAAAAATTATTGCATGTGTAAATATTGATCGACGCATTTTTATTCTGCTATTATTATGCCTTGAATGAAATCGGTTGTCACTGTTCCTGGAGATAAAGTTTGTTTCTTTGTTGTTGTCTTTTCTCCAAAAAATTGAGATTGAACTTACCGGCTCATTTCAGCTCTTTGTTTCAAGAAACTAGTTTTACTTCAATTGAGAAACCCTTATTTTTAATACATAATATAACTGAAAGTTTTTTTAATTCATATTAAATTAACGTACCGGGAGCGGTAGCTCAGTGCATCAACTGATGCCACTGCAGCGCATCTGAGCGTGAGGTTCGAGTCCTGACGGCGGCAGGATTTTCGACACTAGCTTTTCAGCTAGGTCGAATTCAGTCGCTGTCTGGAGGAGAATTCTAGCGACCGACTGCTCTGATCCGTGGTTTCTCCGATCAACACCAGGCGAATGCCGGAACTGTACCCTACGAAACGAGCCACGGACCGCGCGCGATCTTTCCTTCCTCTTCCTTGTCCTATCCTCTCTCCTTACATACACACTTACACTATCATGCACTACACTACCACATATTCCGGGAGACCGATCGGGAGCTTAGAGCTTGTCCCGGCTGGGGCGGTGCCCCGCTGGTGGGAGAATCCTGGTTAGGAGGGAAACCCCACTACCCGACGGTAGGTCGGTGCCGGATCTCGCCATCCAGCGGGGGAAGATCACAGCCATCTCCTGAGAGAAAAACATACACTAAACTTACGGGACTATTGACCAAATAATTTGACGCGTCCGGAAACACGAAAAGTCAATCAATTAAATTAACGTAAGTTTTTCAAAACTATTTTTACGGAACTTTTGATTAAAATTTTCAATAGCCTGATGTATTCTTGCCCAACATGTCCTTTCGTTCAACTATCCTTGTAACTGCAGATTGAAGAAAAATATTTTTTAGAATTATTAAGAACTTAGCTCAACGAGGTTGTAGTTCGTACGTATTAGCCTGCGAATACCGTTCGTACAAAGAGCTCACTGAGCCTGGCGCAGCGTCACTGGCTTTTCTGGACCGCTTCAACGAAAGGTCGACAACAGCGTGGGACGGCGGCGACGGCGGAAGCATTTAGAGGCCACCGCACCTCTACCTGGAGGCGACCTTCATTACAGGTTGCTCAGCCTGCCCGACTCATCAGCAAGGCTTCGACGACGACGACGAGGATGATGACTACAACAAACAGTTCCCACATCAAGCATTGTGTTTGGAACATTATTGCAATGTATACCGGAATATATTATACGGGCACATTGAAGGTAACATCAAACGCCTCAAACGAAGAGCACATTTTGATTTTTTAATGTGAAAAATATTCTCACATTTTTCAAGTCACATGAATGCAATTTTCAACAATGTATTTTGTTTAACATTTTGATCCTTTTTGGTGTATTTATCAAAAATCATTTTTGGATGCAGGAATGAAAAAAGACATTTCAAAACCATTGAGGAGTATTTCGTAAAACAATTTTCAATATTAAAAGTCATTAGAATAAAGAAATCGATGGCTCTCTTGATGTTAATATGTTAAAGACACTGAGCCAAACATTAATTCTAATTATGGCGACAGCTTTACTACTGCCGCGGATTGGGACTTAGGGGAAATTTAAACAAGTCGCGGCACGAATATTGGGGTTGTTGCGGATGTAACGAAACACGTTCGTCGCGAGTAGCTGCCCTGGCCGTAGCTATCTCGTCGCCTGACCTCCATGATGACGCGACTCTGGGTTTCTTGTACTCTGGTTACGTCAGGGATTGACTGATTGATTAGTGATTCCGGGCACGTCAACTACTATGGTCATTAGTCCCGTGAGTGTTTTTGCTCGGGAGCTGGCGGTGGTCTTCCCCCGCTGGATGGCCAGATCCGGCGCCGACCTACCATCGACTAATGGGGTTTTCCCCAACCAGGTATCTCCCACCAACGTGGTGCCGCCCCAGCCGGGACAAGTTCTAAGTCTCAGGGATCGTGTGTATGCGTCCTCACCGGACAGATCGCAGGTTATCGAGGGCTGTGTCCGCCCTCGCTGCCGAAACTTGCGGCTAAGTTCGGGGTTCGGAGCGTTAAGGATCGTACGCTCTTGAGACGCCATACGTGGGTGGAACATTGTGACAACTTTATGTTTGTGGCATCAAGTGTATTTGCGTCAGCAGTGAAGGTGATGGTGTTCTTCCTCGTGTTTTGGTATCCCACGTCCGGACTTCGCAAACCGTCTGTCCACTGCTCTGCCGCGCGGTTCGAACTCTCCGCTTTTCTCCGACGCCCGTCTTCGGTTCAGCCGTCGTCATAAGAAAATATTATACGTGATTTGTTAATAGTTTGGTTGAAAACCAATTAAGCTTTCATTGCTTACTGCGCAATTTTTTTCAAACAACACATTGTAGTGTACGGTGATTATATTGTCTTTTGGCAAAATACCCCTAAGTTATATCGCACGGTACATCGTAAAGAGATGATTTTCTCCCCCATACGTCACATACAATTTTTTCTGTTTTTGACTAAATAAATATCTAAACAATTGCGCATTAGTTTAAGCCACAAATCAGCGTGTTGCAATGTGCAATATTAGTAATGTTGATAATTTTTCTCCACATTTCGATTAATATGCCATCTGCGTGTTCGGGGAAAATGTTACACGTACTATGTATTTCATTTGAGAATTTTATAAGTATATTATTACATAGAAAAACTGTGGAGTGAAACATTAAATGAAGCAATTAAAAGATTGGTAAAAATATTTTAAAATAAAGAAACTCATATACACGTATAATTAGTATGTATCTGCGCAAAACAATGATAAAGTTCACTAAATGGCGATGTCCAGATTGTATAGGCAGTCAGAGCTTCATTTACTTTTTGGAGTCAGCCTGAATAAACATTATGAGAGCGGGTTATTTTGGAAGAAAAGTAGTAACTCCAATTTTGTTTTGTTATTTACGAAGATGAAAAAGTTAAACTGCAGTTGTTTGCAACTCTAGGTGAAGAATATAGACAATAAACAATTGAAGTCAAATTAAAAGAAAAGAAATATTTTAAAATGCTTCTTAACAGCTTATTTCTAAGACGAATATTGTCATATCTAAATGTGATATCTCTTACAAATAAGCTCGAAAATATGCAATTTTACTCATTTAATCGAAAATTCATTTTGAAAATATAGTCTTATGATAGTTATCGCGGCCAAACTGTCTTTGATTTTATATGAAATTGAGTTTGCTCCATGATTTCCGCTGTTAACGCGGTCGTAATGAATATTACAATCAGTTGCTCTGGAAGGCGTATTCAAGAGTCGGAAGGAGCGTGTCACTGCTTTATTAATATCGAGTACGCTCGTATAGAAAAGATTCGATTCAGAAATGATTACGTTCAACTCGTCTTTTCTTTTAGTTTGAGGATGAGGAGAGAAGTGAAGATTTTCAAAACACCTGACAGACAGAATCTAATAGAAAAATAAGCAGAAAACCATTATTGTTATTCATTTATTGACCTCTTATGATCTTTCGATTGTATGGTTGAAGTGAAGGAAATACGAGTTTCGTATCAAACTATGAAACGCGCTCGTTATTTATTTTCATTTCGAACGTGTAAACTCATGTAATCGTTTTCTATTTAAATAAATACCAAGCTCCTTAACGAAGGAACATAATTAATGTTGTTTTATATATATGTAAATAGATAAAATTGTTGGAAGCTGAAATAAAAAATTAAAAAAAGGATGGCTGGTGCGGTTACTCTGACTCCGCAGGGTAGCAGGTTCAGATATGGCCCTCGGCATGAATTGATCACTTTTCTGTCGTACGTGTCGTGTCATAGAGAGTGCATTGGTTGAACACATCTGGGCTTCTTGTAAAAATATGAATGCCTAGATTATGGGCTGAAATGGATCTTATTGGTGTAGAGTAGCTTATCAGATCTGTAAACTATCTTTAAGAAGAAAGATAATAATTATACACGTACGTACTCAGATTTGTTCACATTGAAACCACGAATACACCTCTACTACGTGTTGGGTTTGATGCCATTTGGACACACTGTGTGTCACCGTCAGCGGCTGAACCCGAGGCCGCTCGCGAATTTTCATATGAGCGAGAGCCCCGCGCGGTCGACGGCCTGCGCGCCCGGCCCATTCTATTTCGGGCGTTGCAGGGCCGCGGCGAGGCCGAGGCGAGGCCGTGGTGGCGGCGGAAGAGCCGACGGACGAAGGGCGGAGGAGACACCACACCGACGGAAATGGAGCCGCAGGCGGATAGCAGTCGGGTGGACGAATGAAAGAGCAGTCTGAGAGAATTGCCGAGTGGTGTAGGCTGAAGCAAGGAAGTAACGTCGTTGTGATGGCCATGAAGTGGGCGATGAAGGTTGTAGAAATGAAGTGGTCGTGGAGCGAGAGAGAGAGAAGGTAACGAGTTGTAGCTGTATACGTAACTACGGTGGGGTTGCGAAAACCCAGGGTGGGCAGTGTTGGAATGGACTGATGAAAATTTCAGAGGTAGGCGGTGGAGGTTAGGTTGAGAACCCGAACATAGTCAGATTGTTGGAAGGAAAAGCAGAGAGTACTTAATGCTTCGGTAATGCAGAAGGTAGGCAAGAAATTTAAGAATATTTATTAATGAAGGGTTTGGGAAGTGTGGGTTAACAGAAACAGAAGTTCCCTAGCGCTGGCAACGGCAGGCGAGGTGAAGGAGGAAGGATAATGCAGGATGGGGTGGGGCGGGCGGGTCAGAGATTGGCCGCGGCATTTCGAGCGCTCGCTGAATGTAGAACGAGGCGGCCGACGGTCAATGGGGGCGCCGCGGCCGCTCTCTCCGTTCAGCGGAGCGCGAGCCAACTTCTGAATTGCCCTGTCTCACATATTTCGACGTCGTGGTAATCTCTGCGGGTTTACACGCTGTTCCCAACTCGCACATTCCCTCTCCTAACAATCGTTTTCCGCTTCCTTAAGAATGATTATACTTTCCGAAGTTCTTTTCACTCATGTGGAAGTCTATATGTATTTCTATTGACAGCTATAAAATTTCGTACATCTATGTATAGCAAACTTTTATAAATGCATATTTTCTGAATCATGATCCCTTTTAACATGGGAACAAATTGGTGAGTGGCGTTTTGAAAACGTTCATTATCGAAATTAAAAACAAAATTGAAAATTGTTGGAAAAGGACTTCTCAGTATGTTTTCTTAAAATGTTCATACAATCAACGAGAAATCTTATGGAAAAGATGAACGTTTAACTACTTGGGTGAGGTCGCGTGCAACTGAATCGTTCACGGATAGAATTTAGTGATGTTTAGAGAAAAACATTCTACTTAGGTTTCTGTACAAAATGTTTTTGCATGAAACTCTTGGTAGATTGATAAATGCAGAGAAGTTTCTGAAAAGATACCAGCATGGGATACTTCGGAACTTTTAAATTAAAAGTGGAATAACACTAAAATTAACGTAAAATTATTGTTGCATTAAAATTTGAAATATTTTACAAACATTTAATATAAATTTTTAGTAATGTATAAGTTTATTATATTGAATTATATTATATTGTTTATCATATTTATTTAAACATTTATGCTCTTAAAAGCCATTATTGTCATATTAATCTGTTTTGCTTGAAATAATTTGCAAATTAATATTAGTTTTTATACCCACATTGTAAGTCAATTCCATGAATTATAACACCTTTTACCTTGTAAAATATTCCGAATTAAGTAAAGTAGTTCAATTATCCACAGGTTTTTTGTTGTTGCAATGGCGAGAAGACCACGTTTTAGAGAAACACAAAACTGTGAACGTAATATGTATAGAAATCACCAAATACCAAATATTTCAGAAAGCACTTTCCCCCTTTAGGACAGAAATCGTATGATTTACCTTCACCATACATTTCCTTTAAACACACGTTTCACCCGACGATTTTAGATATTAGTGGGCAGAGAACATTTATCTTCATTTTCTGTGATTTGTCTTCCGTTGGCCTCCATCGTAAATTTCCTGTAAATTCTCTACTCTTGCTTGTAATTCAGTATGACAGCGATCTCGAAATATTATTTATTCAGTCTAAGGCGAGTCCTTCCGATAATGAATGACAATGTCATGAAAGGTATTCACTGTTCGATTAAACTGAAAATCTTTATTCGTTTCTCGGGTCTCTGAATTCCTCTTGGTTGTTTTGTTGTTGTTGTTGTTGTTTTTCTAGGGCTTTTGTCCAGCCAACAACCGGTTACCCTTTATGTCCCGATGGGACGCATATTCGACCATACACTAGACCAACACACTTCCAGGGTTCTCTGTTCTGGGGTCAGCAGAACGTAAGGCCCTCAGCGATATCACATACAAAGTCAAGGGACAAACAACCATGCCCAAGGCGGGACTCGAACCCGCGACCCTTCGGACCGAAGCCCTGAGTCGGTACTCGCTCTTAGCCACCTCGGCCATCCAGATCGGCGATTTCTCGTTACTGAAATAAATATTATCCCCAGAGACTGAGAATTATGCAAAATTTTCACGATCGATCGCAATCTCTTTGTGAAGTCGTTGATGTTACTCTAACTTCGTTATCTGAAAATTGCCAAAAAGCCCACATTATTTCCAATACTCTAGTTGCTTGAATTATAAATAATTTTTCAATGCGTAATGGAACACTATTCATGTTATGATTTACAGGCGAAAACCCTAGGTTCAGTACTTCTAGATCAAACACACTCTCGCAACCGGTACTGAGTTATTTGATTGTCAAAGTCTCGGTATCGGTGATCAAGGTCTTCCAGCCGTGTTTCAAGCAAGTGCCGAACAACAAGCAGTTAAAAATTAGGGACGCGAAAACATTTTCTAAGTGAGAAAAGAAGCATTTTTCTGATTTAATTGATGTTGACGGACGACGCTTTTGTAACATCTACCTAACGGTATCAGTATGCAATTTTTTTTTTAAAATTGATACTCACGTACAACGCTTTTCTAACCATTGCCGAACAGATACCTAGATGCCAGTCGGGCCTGATATATAATTTAATTATTTTGGTTTCAGGTTTTTCTCAATGTAAATCAGTTGCAAAATTAAAAATTGGTATATTTGGCTTGGAATATATACTTAGTCAAACGTATAATTCAGTGGCACAGTGCAAAAACCTTACATCATCTCTTAAATTGTATTTAGTTCAGAAAATATCTTGAGGAAAGAACGTTGAGGGTGTTTGTTGTTATTCTGGATGGGTAGTAATCAACACTACTAACACCATGGGTCTAAAAATTTGTTTCCCAGAAGCGTCCCTAAGGCATTATTTAATTGATATTACAATTTTTAGACCATTTTTTCAACGAATTCAGTCTGTTATTTATCTTTTTTATATAATGCAAGTATTCTAGTATCGAAGCCGAATAAGTGGGTACGGGTAATAAAGTAAAGTGATCCTGTCCTAACAGATTATAACAGAAATCATCCACTAGCTTGCTTGCTTGTCTCCCTCAGACATCTGCGAGAACTCCGCCCTGCCGGGTGCTCGTAGACGGGCGAGGGGCGAGAGAGATCCACAAGGCCCACGTGAAATATTCATTGTCTACCTCGCGCGCCTGTCTCTGTAACTTCTGTTGCCTGACGTGACGTCCCCCCCCCTCCTGCCTCCCGACGCTTCACTCTTCTTCGCGCTCTCGTCGATCATCACCATCAATGCTACTCTTGTCGTTCCCTCACCTCTCCTCCCCGCTACGTCGCCAACTTACTCTATTTCAATACTTCCAATCTGTCATTCTCTCATTCCCTTAGTTGTTTCGTTACTTATCTGCTTCGCGCCTATCAGCTATTGCAGTTGATCTGGTGGGCAATTGGGTAGGCGGGCAATTCGGCTGGCGGATAACCCAGGAGGTGGGCAATGCAGCACGAGGACAATCGGGCAGATGGGCAATGGGGCAGTCGGGCTGTCGGGCTGTCGGGCTGTCGGGCAATCGGGCTGTCGGGCAATTAGGCAGACGGGCAATCGGGCAGATGGGCAATCGGGCAAAAGGGCAGATGGGCAATCGGGCAGAAGGGCAATCGGGCAGAAGGGCAATCAGGCAGAAGGGCAATCGGGCAGAAGGGCAAGCGGGCAAGCGGGCAATCGAGCAGGCGGGCAGACGGACATAGGGGTACATATACCAAGACGGTAAAGTGGGTGGGCGGGTAAAGGGCTAGCAGGCGAGTGGGGAATCAGCGAGAAATTGGACATGAGTTCACAGGGAGTAATGCAACGACACGGTAGGCGGGCGGACGCTCCTTGTCTTCGGGAACGACAGCCGGTTCCCTGGGGCTCCGCGCAACCACTAACCTGGTTACACTTGTTACGGAAGTGCTCGTGGGCAACGCCGGCGCCCTCCACCCTCCCCAGGGACAGCGGCGCGGGCGGTCCAGCGGAAAGGGAGGGCGGGAAAATGATCGCTCCTCCGGCCGACTCGACGTGCCGCGCGCTGCGTTGTTCGTGCAGAGAAAGGCTCGCCGACGTATCGACCGGAAGACAGGCGAGAAATGGTCGCTCGTGGGTTGGAATTGCGAAAGTGAAGAATTGCACTGAACTAGATTGATGGTGCAGAAGAGGGGGAATAGTACTAAAAGGAAAGGGAAAAGGAATGAAATAATAAAAGTGAATTTGAATACTTTTTCTGATATTTCAGAATATATCAGCACTTCACTATCATATATGTTTCCAGTTGTTTTCATTTGTCTGGAACCAAAAGCACTTTAACCCTGTTAACCTATCGATTGAATGCGCTTCCATTATTTTGTGAATGGTTGTATATAATCTATTGTTTTATTGTTATGAATTTATGGGTTGTAAGACATCTTTTTAAAATTGCATATGCCCCTTGCGCTGTTAGTGTGTGTGTGTGTGTGTGTGTGTATATATATATATATATATATATATATATATATATATATATATATATATATATATATATATATATATATATATATATATATATATAATTATCCGATAATCTTAATCCTATTAATTCTGCCAGACTGCAAAGTTTTAGAGTTAAATGCGTAAAGTACATGCGTGTTAATTATGAGTGGATGACGACGGGAATGGCAAGTCACTATAATAAACACAAGCCTTCAGCAACGCGTATTCATCACACGGCTCTAACGCTTATGATGTTGGTTCAAACCTTAATATTAAATCAGTTCACAATTGGATTTTATGAGTTTCAACGCGCACAAACCATTTTTCACTCTTTATATATGAAAAACTCAATTTATTTGTTTTTAGAAGAATAGTATAATCCGTTTTGTTCATGTATCTCCTGCAAAATATTTTTTTAATATGAAAAAAAGTTTTCATAGACATAAAAGGAAAGTAAACTGTGTGTACCTGCATTCCGAAAATGAATTTTGTGAGCAGGGATACTCTATATTTTGTTTGCGAACATGCCATTGTGTGGGTCAGCGAAACGAATTAGTGAGAATCAGTAAAAGTATTTGAATCAAGTCGCTCGTATTTACATTGAAGCTATTGTAATGCTAGTCTGAAAACACGAGAAAAGTGAATTAATTAGAATGTTCCTGCGCAATCATATTGGTCATAATGAAACATGAAATACTCCACAGGCTTATAGATTAATGTTTTTAAGGTTATAACAATTAGCCTCTATTTATTGTTTTGTATGACCAATGAAACTCAGTGCTATAGAAAATTAATAACAATAAATTAACGAAAAGTAAAAACTGACGGCGAAAATCAGTGTTTCAAATACGGCTCCCGAAACGCCTTCAGGAACGGATCTACTATATTGCATTTCACATTTCTGTCTTGCCTTCTTAGAAAACCTTCAAAATGAGATTATGTTCATGGTTCAAAAAAAAAGGGGCTTCACGGTATTTATATCACCTACGTGTCACAAATTTAACGATCCTTGACCGTGGAAGACAGCCAATGTAATCTTCGAAGAAGATCTCCCGGATCGAGTTTTTCGTGGAAACATTGATGTCACGAGTTAGCCCGAAGAATTCGTGTAGGGCGTGGGCGGCTGCGAGATGCCTCGTTAGCGGCGAGGGCGAGCGGGGACATCGCGCTCGTCCATCGCCCCGCGCTCACTGCCACGTCTCGCGTTCGGTGCGTGGGGGCCCTGCGACCCCTCTTCACGCCTTTGCATTATAGCTCAGCGCTAGTCATTCTTACAAGAGCCACGGCTTTCCAGCGCTGTCTCCAAAGCCATCCCGTCATTGCGTTAAATACATAAACAAATGCAAAATTATTGTTTTCGTGAATATGTATTTATTAATATTTAAATGAAGAGATAATCTGGGAATCACTTTTTTTTCAAGTATTTATGTAGATCGTTTCGCTTCCGTTTAGTTAATGATGATAAGTGATTGCTCTTCAAGGAGGAAGGGTTGTCGCAGACAACATTGAACATTTCAGGAAGGCCATCTATCTCACTTGTCCTGAAATGATTACAAACACCTGACTCGGGTTATTTATTTTCATGGCAACAGTGCACCATGGCAGCAGTGAGGAATAAAGCAAATCTATTTCAATGCTCACGGGTTCCTGCATTTGGTTCGGTCTAGTCCTTGAGTCTTAGTTCTCGTGATCCCGAAGGACGGATCTATTGTAATTTTTGTGCAATGTATTGTAACGTTTTTAAGCATTTTCAATAAAAGCAATAGAAATGCGAAAAATGTTTCTTTTCTTTAGCTAGAACACTCGCATTGATCACATGAATACTTATTTGGTAACGCGTGATGAATTACGCGAACTCCCTTTGAAAGCGGGTCATTATCTTTCTCCCATGTCAGTGCAGTCGCCCTTGCCCCGCGCCCGCCGCCCTCATTCTCTCAGCTGCGACCGCACGTCCCCTGCGCTCCCTTGGGCGGCGCTTCGCTGCTCTCGGTGCGCACAGGTGCGTCGCGGCGATAAGATAATCGGTGGCCCGAGCAGCGGCGCGGGGGCCGGGGCAGGTGGCGCGCCTCGCGGGATCTCGACGGTGACGGTTCGCCGCCAGACAAGAGACACGCGTCGCCAGCTTGCACATGCGTGTTGGGGCAAATTGGGGTTGCACGCTTCACTAGGTTTCAAAAGATGTGCATTCTGTCCAAAACAGAATGTAAATTACCAAGCTAAAGAATGAAAGTTTTAAATTAAATAAAAATCAATTAACATTATATAAGAATGAAGAAAAGAAACAAAAAATGTTTTAATTAAAAATGTTTAGGCGTCATCCCTACATTCTGTAACACAGAAGTAAATAAAGAAGTATTGTCAATGTCGTATATAGGTGGGCGTTTTAATTGCCGCTGCAAGAAAAGACTGACCGCCCTCTCCCTTTCCTTCCCTTTCCTTTGCTTTCGGCTTTTGAACAACCGTGTCCTGTACAAGAGTATTTCTTCCTTCTGCTAGATAAACTACTGAGACTTGGGCAAATGAGTCAAGTTAAGAATATTAAAACATGTTGAGATTTAAAACCTATTGCTGGGTCCACCTGAAGCCTTCATGCCCATTTTAACACTGCGAAAGGCTACTTCTACGGCAATATCACGACGACTAGGAAATTAGCATAAAACTAATATTTTAATCTCGTCGTAAATCCAGCTTTGCTCTCAAATAATCACTTGGTGGCTACTCTCGCTACGCAGTAGAGAGAAAGTTATGTAATGCTGGCGAAATGGGTGAATTTGGGGTAGAAAACTCTAACTATAGGGCCCTGGTAACAAAAAAACTAGATAAATTCAGTTGCTAAATTTAGAAAAATAATCCTTTAACACGTAGTGTAGGCAGAATCCATGTATTGGGAGTCCTTGATACCAAAAGGTCGAATGACGGCAAAACGCCTGTCTGACTGCCTTGCCGTGAGTCCGTCTGTATGTGAACAACGCTAACGGCTAAATTTTCAGCCGATTTTCTCCAAAATTGATATTCCCCTATGGATTTGGCCCCTTGTATTTAAAACCGATATTTTAATTTTGGGGGTAGTTTACATGAAGCCGCTGGGACATTTTCATAATTTTCAAAAGAATGATTCCTTCGTTTTTGATTAAATTTTGTTGTTGGATGGAAGTTGAAGAGAATGGGAAGGTCGTATGATCGTTGAAAACTATTTTTTTCACGATTGCAAAAGTTCGAAATTTTTTCGGAGTCTTCCTACAACTAAAATATTAAAGATAGACACATTTACCCTCAAAGAAATCGGTTCCTTAAAGATAGATTTTGAAATCAGGTCACGTACAATTTTTCGAAGGTTTGGGTAATTTTCGCTTAATTTTGAGTGAAAATACGGGCGAGAAAGTACCTGCTGCATTAGTAGCACTAGTTTACTTTCTCGCTACCGCTTGCACAGTAGAGAAAGTTATGTATTGCTGCGCGAAAAAACAGCGCATTTTCTGCAGAAAAACTTTTATTACAGGGCTCTGCTAACGAAAAAGTGGATAAATCCAGTTGCTATATTTAGAAAAACATCCTCTAACTCTTGGTGTAGGTCCATGTTTTGTGGGTTCTTGATACCGAAACATCGAAGGACGTGATGTTTTAGCATCACTAGTTATTCTACGACCTCACGCGGTCTCCTGTCGCGTCCGAAGGGAGCGCAGTCGGCCGCGCGGGTGCTAAGCAGACGCCCGCTTGCTCTGCCCTCGTTGCACGCACAGGTCGCGGGTCCGCGCCGGCCGGCGCCCACGCGCGCCTCGCGCCGCGCCGGCACGTGCGCCCCCCCTCCGCCCCCGCCCCGGGGCCGGCCTTTATCAGCGCGGGCGCGCCCGAGTGGCGAATCGGGGTCGCATGGCTAGCATTAATTGGATCAATCCGGGCGTGTTTTCATTGCACGTATGCCACACGTTTGTAAATTAGTTCTCAGAGCGAGCATACCCTTGTGCATTGAGTAACAAATGGAACTGTAGGAAGTTTTTTCCTCATATTCGTTGTTTTTGCCAATGAATTTAATTTTTACTTTTTCATCTCCCTTTGCTTTGTTAAGTCTCTCCTTTCCTTCTGATGTTTATTCCCTTTGTTGTATTCTATTTCGGAATTTATCATAAGTAACTTAGCCCAGAATATTGTATTTAGCCCAGCGAAATACTGAATTTAAATAATTGAAAGTTATCAAAATCATATCCCTTTATGCGTGATTTCGTTACAAAATAATTCAATAATTTTGTTTGTTAACGGAAAATTGGGTGGAGGTTTAATGAAAAAGGGAAGATGGCTGTTGAAACGATGTAAGAACGCAGATACTGTGTTAGAACGCGTATGCACCGTGTGAGAAGGCCCAGGCGTGCAGTGCTTCGTTCGTGGAATCCCTGGTGCGGAGACGGAGGCGCCTGCGAGCGGCGCGCTCGTCCCGAAGGCCGCTCGAGCAGCGCCCGGCCGACGCCCCGCACGTCCACACGTCGCTCCGCGCGTAGGCCCGGCGCGCGCGGTCAATAAGGCTGACCCCTGGGCGCGGCGGCGGCGGCAGCGCGGTTTTGGCGGTGTCGTAAGTCGGGAAATGACGTTGAGTGTTTGGGTTTTGAGATTTATTATTCGTGAAGCGTCTTGTAATAATGGGAAAGTAGAGGGCGTGGAAAGGGAATGGCTGTGTCACCGATTGCCATTTTAGCTGCCTCAGATTAGTAAGTATTGAATCTTTACACAGCACATACAAGTACGCTTTCTTGTTAGTAAGCGAAGAAGAAAGAACGTATTTACATCAGAAAACTTGTGAGATTTTGACACATTTAATAAGAGATTATTCGAAAGAATTGTATTCACAAGTGTTAAATTGTAAAATACATCCACAATGTAATACTAGCAAGCGATATGTTTAAAAAATACAATTTAATTATTTAAACAAATAAAAATTGCGTTAAGTTCAAATTCTGTGCATTTTGATCTCTCCGTAGAAAACGCTTCAATAGAAAATTAAATTAACATTTTAATATCTTCTTAACATTTGTAAATATGTCTGGAGAATTTTAACGATTTGACTGAAAATTACGTAAAAACTACTAATATTTTGAAAATAACATGGAATTATTTAAAAATATAATATTAAAAAAATAGTAGATTGCATTGAGAAAGAAATATCTAGTTTTAATAATGAAGGTTGGAAAAACCGCAAGTCGACGGGTAGGTCGGCGCCAGATCTTGCCGTCCATGGGGGAAGATCACCCTCCACCGCTCGCGACAAAACATGCACTACACTTTTGGACTAATGACCTTTGCGGTTGACGCGCCCTGAATCAGTCATCAATCAATCAATTCTAATTAAGTTGATATGAATATGAATATACGAAATGAATTGACAGTTAAGGCGAACTGAGTCATCGGTCCTACAATCACAGATTGAAAACGTCCATGCTTTAGGAACGCACGAACCAACGCCATCCAATTCGAACCCACGCCGTGAATCGGTTACCGCCTCTACCGAGAACGTTAGGCAAGATGACTCTCAATGATAATGAATAATTCTTCTGATGGTACACAAAGGCAGGATATCCCAGAAGGAACTGGGAGCGAACGTGTAAAAAAAAGATCATTCACACACCATTTCACTGTCGTTTGAAAAAATATGAGGGTGAGGCAGTAAGTAGCAGCCCTCTGTTTATAGTTGATTATAGCTACACTAAAAATTATACTGAGATTATTTTCAACTTAGGCACCATGTTTTCAATATAGTTGGACAATAATAGCACCAGTTTCTGAAACTCTCAGAATAAAAGAATTTTTGATTGAGCAGCTATCCATGTACGCACTGCATCCTTCCCGTGAGGTCAGAGGCAAATCTTCGGCCACTTAGCATCCATAAGTAAACCAGACAGATAGTAGTTGTTCGTGATAATATTGAAAATGTTTCCGGAATGCTCTGACACCGACGCGGAACATTCGCTGTCTATGCGGAACGTCCGCAGCGGAAATTTCGGGTCACGTGTTGGCAAATGAACACGTTTTGACGTGCGCGGGAGGCGAGCGGCGCGACAGCGGATTGGCAGCGTTTTATTCGCTGCAGATTTCCATTCGCAGTCGGACGCATTCTTTCCCACTGCCGCTCCAGTTTCGATGTGCAAACCAAGGCAAAGACTCGTCAGATCTCGAATGTTTTCAGCTCGCCGGTGAATCTGACTCGACGGAACGGTCAGAAAAATACTTCTAATCGTGTTCAGTAATTTAATTAATTTTAAATAATATTGTAACTTCGCTTTTTTAAATTTTTACATTTTTATAATGAAAAGCTTCAATAGATTTATAATTCTATTATATATATATATATATATATATATATATATATATATATATATATATATATATATATATAGTGCAACACATATATGTAAGTGCAAAAACAAATTGTTCTTCAGGTGAGACAGCTTCATGATTGTTATGTGTCAGATTTTCTTATGTCTTCTGTTCTGAGATTCAAAATTTCATCAAAACAGACACTGGCCTTTCTAGTTATTAGCGATTCTCATCCTTTGTGGCATCAAGGTGTGAAATTCTTCGTACTTTTTCTTTCTAAGTCGAAATCATGGACCTCTTTTCTTCGTTTTATAAATATATATGGACAATTTGAAGGAAAATCGCAAATAAAGAAACAAAAATTACCATACGGCATACGCTCAGAAAACATACTATGAATAACTTGGCATTTCTATCCGCTGCATGAGTGGAAGCGAGCGCTTCTTTATTGGATGAAAACTGACACCAAACGCTGACCCATTGACGCTTGGATGTGAACGGACTCGCGAATTCCGCCACCGCGTCTAGCGCGGAACTTACTGCGCCGCATCCGCTGCGGATCTTCCGCGCCTTTCTGTGGAAACCATTTTGAAGAGCCTGGACGGCGGTTTCTGGATGCGCGTTGTCTTGCAACAAAAGAATGTCTTTCGGCATTCTATCTCGCCGTTCTCATAAGCAGAACCTGACTAAGATGCATATGTTTTGCCACTTCGACAATGGTCACTTATCGGTTATTCAGAATTAGGACATGAGATTGCTCAATATTGGGATCAGTAATGGTGGAGGCTGTACATCGACATCTTGCGCACTTTTCATCCCTCGTGTCCGTTTGACTGCTTTTGAACGGTTTAATCCTCTGGTGAACTCTTCACCAAGGGAAAATATTGCACCCACATTATGCTAAAATCTTCTAAGCATTTCAGCTTTTGGTCCACATTTAGATTACAAAAATGGAATACGAAATCATTTTCATTTTTTGAGTTCAAACGGAGAGTGGTCCAGACATGTTTACGATGCAACAACTCAAGCTAATAATAGGTGATAACGCTGAAACTTATCACAAGCAAAGTGAACGATGGTACCTTAAGGCTCAGTGCACCAAGTTGTAGAAGCAACTTACAGAGAACGAGAGTACTTATTTACTTACCCTTGTGCCAAAATTCACAAAAAAATATGTTTAAACTAGCAAAGAGGAAGATAAAAAGGTTCCCGAGTTCATGGAAATCCTTACATTAGAAACATTATCATCAAACATCATCTTTACGTTAGAAAGTTCTGGTCTCCTATTCTCGGGTCACTGCAGCCGATGACGACTATCGAATGAATCGTGTCAGCCGCGGCGGTGTGCAGCAGGGCGAATGTCTCAATCAAGGGCTCCTGCACCACATGACATTGACCGTGACCCCGCAAGAAATGCGACAGAAGCGAGTGCACGTGGCAACGGGCAACGGAATGTTGCAACCAAATGGTGCTTGCGTGCTTAACCTAATCGTCGTTTCATCACGTTAGAAGTTGTGCAGATATTTTTTTAGTTTGTTCACAGCGTGAAGGGAGTATCACTATTGTCAGATTGTTACGTACCTGTAAATTGTAAATATTTTCCGATCGATTGTGTATTCGAATATTTTATCTCGTTTTTATTCTTTTTAGTTGCTCAAAAGTATTAAAACGAAAAAATATTCATTGTAGGTGTTACGAATGCAGCATGGTTAGCTTTTTTCAGAACTCTACGCGTTGTTGACGCTGATTACATCTACATTCGTATTCCATATGAAGCGTTGGGAGTGACAATTATTAAAGAGTTTGTGCACCCTCGAACGTTAAAGCACTACCGATCTTCTTCGCATGCGAAATTGAAGTTTCGCATCACTTTAGTACATTTGCGCATGCGCAGAACATCGATAGTGCTGCCCGTTATTGCGTGCACAAACGCTCTATTCTGTGCGCATTAGAAGTCACCCATGAATAACGTAACGCTAGAGGGCGCGCCGTTTTGAGGTTGTGTATCGCTGCGTTTTTTAAGGGTATTAGGAGTAAGTTTAATATTACGTAAAATTGATATTACTGTTTATTTTTTTCAATATTTTCTTAAATATTTCCTTGTTTTCTGTTTTATTCTGAAACCTTTAAAATATTAACAAATTCAGTTTAAAAACTTAAAAATCAAGTGAAACGTTACGGTGTAATAACTGTTACAATAAATAGAAATATTTTTCCATTAATGGTGTATTGTTTGAATCTGTTCGATTACGAATAAACTATTCGAAATTGATCTGTATTCTGGAATCGAAGTAGCACAGTAGACTCTCGTTCTTGCATCCACGAGGACGTGTGCACGGCTTGTCAGAAATTTCCTCGCCAGTGTCCTATCTTCAGTCAAAAATTTTCCCCGTCTTTTAGTTGGGTGCAGTCTGCATCGCCAACTTTTGCTGACTTTGTCATAAATGTTATATATGTAAACGTTATATAAATGTTTACGAAAAATGTAAATTTATTACTAATAGAATTAATGCAAATTGTTTTTACTGCTATATAATTTATTTTTATTTTTATTTACTATTTAATTTTTGGGGGGGGGGCGGTCGCAAGCGTTAAGTGGTTTGTGGGGGTGTTGTGTTTGGGTGGGGGTTGACTCGCGTTTCAAATGCGTTACTTGGGAAGAGGGAATATTTAAAATACTCCTTTGCGTTTCGTAATTTATGGGCTGCTCCTTAGAAATCCTGCAAGTGTTCACGGGTTTGACTACCTACGAAGTCACATTATCTTTTTTCATGCTCATCTATTGTATGATAAGTTTTGAGAATGTTTGATGTACTTAAAGTGACATCACGGTAAAATTCTTTTGTTAAAAGAAAGTAGTTAAGGAGTTATTTATGTTTATTATTTTATATTCGTGGTAAATATTCACGAGATATGAAGTTTCAGAATCTCGTGTTTTGAAGTGATAGCTTTGTACTTCGAACTGAGCAATGTGGCAAGTTTCCAACCGTAGGGGTTGCTCTCAAAGTTTTACGCTCTTAAACCATCAGGACTGAAGCAATATAGATTTGTATAAAGGAGGATTTCACGAGCGAGCATCAAGTCCCTCTTTATTAGACGGTTCATGAGTAAGTGGCTTTGCGAGATGTATTCTGAAAGGTGGGTCAGATCCATCGGTTCGCGGAAATGTCAGGTATCGCGTCCGAACTGCATCGGTCTGTTCAGCGCTTCCTGGAAGCCGTGAATCGCCGATCGGGGCTCGTTGGACCGCGAAGCGCCGCCAGAGGCACTCGGCAAAGCGCGCGGTCAGAAGGGCCCTCGAGGGCGAGGCGCGATTGGCTCACAGATAGCAGAGATCTGCGTCCGCACGCTCAGTCAGGGGGAGCAGCAACTGCGGGGTGGAAGTAGCGTTCAGGGACGATGAAAGACAGAAGGGCACGGGACTTCGTTGTTTGTGTTGCTTTTGACGTCCTTGACGCTTCTGAGAACAGTACTTTTTGTTAGTTTTCTTTTGGTCGTTTGAGAACTTGGCCTATTCCGGATAAGAGCCTGATGAAATCAGAATCATATGCGAACCACCTCCTGAGCTCTCAGCAATATTTAACGTGGACTTCCAGTTCTGCTCCGAAGGATGGAATGAATAACGTGCCCATGCAAACCTATCTGGTAAAGACCTCTTGGGAGGGCTCCAGGGAAAGCTTTCAGGTCAATATATCAACCACTACTGATGTTTCACATAGGCAATGACTTCTAATTTTCTGAAATATAATCTTCTTAGTTTTAAACTCATTTCCTATACGATTCAAAAGACAAAAATCGCACTTCAGCGGTAACCAACCATCAATAGTACATCAGTGGTACACATGTTACAATTTTAGTGAAGAGCAGGCGTGGTGATATGAAATAGCCCAATACACATTATTGAACGAGATGAAAGGCAGAAATTAGAAACCAAAGATAAAGTTAAGAAAATTCTTACTTTCTGTTCTGAGGACCAAATAAGACGTAATATATTTTACTTATGACCCATGGTAAATAAGTCGCAGAAAAAGCTTTTCTACGAAGAATACACACAGGTCTGGTTCCGTGCCCCCCTCCACCCATCAGCCTGATTATTCTGCAGACGGAGCTGCTCGTCTCTAAACTCATCGCCGCCTGCCCGCTCCCGCTCTCGCTACCTCCCCCTTTATCACCCTTTCGCGCTCTCGCCATCCTCCACGCTCGCCTTTCACCGCTCTCGCCCTCCTCCGCTCTGGCCCTCCACTGTGCTAGCCCTCCCCCGGTATCTCCCTCCCTCGCTCTCGCCCACCACCGCTCTCGCTGCCCACTGCTCTCTTCCTTATTCGCTGTCGCTTTCCCACGCCTCCGCTCTCCAACTCCTTCGCTGTCCTCCGCTCTCGCCCTCCCCTGCATGCGCTCTCCCCCGCACTCGCTCTCAGCCTCCCCGCTCTCCCTCCCCCTGCTCTCCCTCGGCCACCGCTGTTCTCTCCCTCCCCCGCTCCCCTTCCCCACTCTTCCTTCTGTTTGCTCCTCTCCCCCGCTCTCGCTCCCTCTCCTCCATTTTCGAACTCGCTGCCCCCGGCTCGTCATTCTCCGCTCTTGCCCTCCCCTCGCTCTCCTCCGATCTCCTCTACTATCCCCCCTCCGCTCTTCCCCTTTCGAATTTTCTCCTCTCGCTTGCCCTCCCTACTCGCCCAATCGTTTTCGCCCTACTCCGCTCAACCTCCTCGACCCAGCCCTTTTCGCTTATCCTTGATCGCTCTCCTCCATTTATCCTTCCTTCGCTCGCCCTGTGCTCCTGCCTTCCTCTGCTCGCTGCGCCTTCCTCGACTGCCCTGCTCCACCTACCTCTCAGCGCGACGCGCAGGCCTTCTGGGCCACTGATGACAGTCATCTGTCGCTTCCCACCATCTCCGCCGGCCATTTGTCCGCCCCGCCGCGCGCGCCGCCTCCATTAACCGGAATTACTTCTGCCTCGCACCGCCTCGCCGCGCTGCTGTCGCCGCCTCGCGCGGACAAAAGAACCGCGCTCGCCATTCGTCGGGAGATGCGGGGGAGGTAGTGTCGTACAGTGGGCTGGGAAGTAAAATACACAATTGCGAAGGAACATTTGTCTTCTAAATACGGTCATTTTATTTTCAAACTTTAAATTGTTTCGAAAAAAGAACAAATAAAATTAAGATAAAATTGCATTTGAGAAAACAAAAGTTATTTTGTTTTACATTTTTACAAATGTACTGGTTTTTAGCAAGGTATAGTGTAGATATAATTCATTTGTGATTTATTCGTAACTACAGATGTTTTAATTGAAGTGACTTATGTCGACTCACGTTGATTTTTGTAGATTTTCTGGGTATAATCATTTCCTAAAATTATGTAACCATGTATTGTTTATTTAGTGGGCAAATAGAATTATAATTACGTAATGTATGATAAAACATGTGAAATGTATCATTTTGCTCGCAATAATTGAGTGTATTTGTGAATTCTTGCGAGATACTGGTATATACGATATGTTGTTTTCATATTCTTTTTTGTTATATCATATTCATTAGGGTTGTCAGACTCTTGCGTATTAAGATGAATTGAGGACACTCAATTAAAAATATCTACGTAAAGAAAACGTAGTCGTATAAAAGAGAAGTGTTTTAGTACATTTACTGGAGTTCATTTTGTCTCTATGTTACATCGCTTCTACTAAGGCCAAAAAGGCAATTCATATCGGGTCCGATTGTGCATCAGGTTCTCTCTAATTATCTTATAACCAGAGCCCTTATAAACCAGATCATGTCAATGATTTAAAGAGGCGACCTACCCAGGATTCTCTCAGATCTCTTAAATATCTCAAATTGGAGTATTGTTTAATGCGATAAAATAGTTTGTCGTTTCTTAAAAACTAGAATTTTCCGCTCCGCGTGGAAGAGTTGGACGCACTGTGTGGCGGCGAAAAAAAATTGCTGGTGACATTGTCCTGGGGAGGCGCGTGGTTAGCGGTGCGCTTTACTGGCGACCAGCAGCGGCCGAGCGGCGCAGTATCTCACGAATATTGCGTGCATTTTTTATAGACTTGTACGCTTTGAATTCCGGTGAATCGGCGCGTTAAAAACAATGGCTGCGCCGAGGACGTGCTCTCTGGACTATTTATACCTTAGGAATGATTCCTAGCCGCGTTTTATCGCCGGGTTTCGCTTACGACCACGATCCTGCGGAAGAGTTCCTGTCCGCATACAAAACCATAAAATTTTACGAGCTACCGACCCCTTGATGGGATTCCAGTTCACTAAGGATTGGGTTGAATAAGCTTCGGTTTACAATTTGGCTTCGGGGTGTGCGTTCTTTCGGCGGCATCGAAGTGGAAATCGTAAACGTAATACCGCCTCATGCGTTCTATTTGTGCATCGATTACTTCCTTTCAGCGTAAGTACTGATTTTGTTTGCTTGCACCTCGGGGCTGTCTTTCACGTGCTCCCAAACCGTGACATGTGTTTCACGGTATTTCAAGTAGAAGTAAAAGGAAAGCGGTAAATGTAACACATTTCAGTGATTTTCAATTTTAAAAAAGCTGTTAGGAGGTTGTATTGTTCAGTGCCTTTTATTTATCTGTACCTTTAGTGAAAAGACGACTGTGAAAAGAAACAAAAATGTACCTTGATGTAATATGTTTCGTGGACGTGCAGGGCCTCATTATTATCAAATAATTCTTCTGAATCAGTTCATTTTTCAATTTCAATTTTAATGAAAGATAAATATCTAATTACAATATAATATTTAGTCATATTTTCTCTTATAATTTTGACACATTATTACTTATAATTCTTTCAATTAGAGAAGTTTGCTGAAATCATAGAGTAAATGTGTTCTATAAAAGATGAGTAAATATCAACATGGTGTGGTTGAACTGTCGAGAAAAATTATACTTTGCTGTGTCGTAAGGTGATTAAAATGCCAGAAAGTTATTGACGAAATCTAAATGAACAGGATGTCTACAGCCGAGCGATAGGTGCTGTTAGTCACCCCAACAGCGCAGAACCGGCTGGGCGTACGCCGTCATCAGGGGAGCTCGAGGGCGTACACGCGCGCGACGGGCGCGGGCGCGGTAATGGGGCGTGCATCAAGCAGAGGCGGCGGCGGCCGGTCGGCGTAATCGGCCCCGAGCGCCGTATCGCGTATCGACGGCTCCCTCCTCCACCCTCACCTCCTCCACCGCCCTTCCCACCCAGCCCCGCCCCCGTCACCGCCCCACCTGTTGCCGGCGATTACGTTGCGACCGACCGACCGGCCGACCGGCTGACCGGCCGGCCTCCGCGGCCTCGCGCAGCCCAGATCGCCCCACGCTTCGCCGCGCTTCTCGAGTATGCCCTTAGCCGCGTACAAGAGGTTACTTCGGGCCTCTGGCATTTTTCAATGCATGCATTTAATTCTTAAGAAAATATGATCCTTACAAATGAGAGAATTGACGTGTAATTATTGCCAAGTCAGGCTTCGTGTTGCCAATAGGCAACGACAGTTGCGATGTGATCTGATTTTGGGGTGAGCGACACGCACAATCTTCAGAGCGTTTCCGTGAAAGAGTACGGAGAAGGTTGGAGGTCGAAAATACTATGTTTAATCACTAACTCTACTCACACCAAATTGAAAATCAATTGCTGAATGTGATCACATTATTACGCTTACATTAAAAAAGACACTGAATATTACAATGAGTTTCAATCGGCGTCATTACTGGGAACCGTGACTTGCAGCGATTCCAGAAGTGCTCTTGAGTCCAAGCTCACCTCCTCGTCTTGTAACCCTTTACAATAAATATCTAACACCAAATGCATCATGTAATGTTACGTCATTGTAACTTAGTTTTCTGTTACAAATAACTTCTGCTTACAAATAACTTGCAACGAAATAGTTAACCAGGCAACGAATTTGGCTGTGAAGACATTCTCGCGGTGCCTACGTATAAGAGCAAGCTTTTTATTTAATGGTAAATTGTCAGTGCATAGCATAAAGAACGGCATAACTCGGTTATTAAGCTCCTGATTGCCGAGAACTCCATAAACCTTGGGTTTCCTCACACTAATCTCAGTCTGGTAGGCTCGAGGAAGTAACTCTTACACACCTTCGAATCGTTCACTGCCACTTTCCGCACGAATATTTTCTCCGTAGTGACCCTCCTACCTCTAATACATGTAGACATAGGTGTGCGCAGCCAGCCTAAAGCAAGAAAAGGCAACTAAATTTTTGGGTCCCTCTGGGTCCGCTTATCCATTAAACTTTTTATTTACATATGACATGTTTCATTAGGAAGTAAATAAAACATACTACAAGGAGAATCAAATAATAACATTAATGGTACAATTAATAAATTCCATTATTTTTATGTTGAACCATTTACAGGGATGCCAGATGGTTTGGAGACCCTCTTCGTCAAATGTTGTCTATAAATTCCCCAAATTGTCAGCTTAAAAAGAGAAAAATAAAGAATTGATTCTATTTATGGAAATAAAATTGCTTATTAAAAACGGGGCTCCTTTAGAAATATTCAGGGGGTACGTTCCACCCCCTGTGCGCACGCCTGTGTATACAAAACAAACCAACGCCTTTTACCGTGGAGCATGTTCTTCTGCGGAAGAAACAGCCGCGCGTAGGTATCGAGTTGCCGCCTCTCGAGAAGAGGCCCTTCGAAACACGAATCCTCTCGCCGCCAAATTTTTTACTTCTACAGGAAAATAAAATTTATAACCTAATCTTAAAGGAGGGGTATGCTAACTAGGAGGCCTTGTAGTTATAACATTTTCCTAACGTTCAGCTGATACTTTTTTCAGATATTTCATTTTATCATCATTTAGACATTGTTGTTTTTATACTTATTATTTTATTTTAAATATATTTTCTCCGATTACTGTCACAATGAAAATATACCGGGTGA
The DNA here is from genome assembly GCA_011170035.1 of Teleogryllus occipitalis. NCBI lineage: Eukaryota > Metazoa > Arthropoda > Insecta > Orthoptera > Gryllidae > Teleogryllus > Teleogryllus occipitalis. The sequence goes on along the minus strand of BLKR01001001.1, from coordinate 75,052 downwards.
TTCACCAATTATGGGCATCATCATCATCATCATCATTGGCATCATCCACATTGTTTTTCTGTTTTTACTTTATCGCCTATTACTTACGTAGTATAGAGAAAGTATTGTAATGTTGTGGCAAAACCCAGCGATTTTTCGACAGAGAAACTCATATTCTAGGGTCCTGATACCGAAAAAGCGGATAAATCGTTTTACAATATACAGTAAATTACTTCATTTAACTGATTGTGTGGTCAAAACTCATGTTTTGTGGGTCATTGATACCTCAAAACTGGTTAATAGCAAACAAATCTGTCTGTCTCAACCATAAGTAGAATTTTCACCAAAATTGATATTTCTCTATCGATCGTGCTGATGTCGCGACCCCTTTAATTTGAAAGGGATATTTTAATTTTTTTGGTTTACATGAAGTCTCGCGGACGTTTTCTATTTTTTCTCAAAAACTGATCCGAATTGTTTATATAATTGTTTTGGACGGATAGAGCAAATTACGTATTTCCACTCCCTTTCTATAGTTCTGTCATTCGATGGATGCATCACGTTCCATAATGATACTCATTATGATAAGATTTAATTATGATACAGGTTCGTGACCAATCTCAGGAAACCTTACAAATCAAGTATTCTCAATCATTAAGAATCGTTGTAGTCAGTGGCGGCTAGTGCCCCAAAAGACTGGAGGTTGCACCTCCATCGAATGACGGTAATATAATTTCCAAAATTCAAAATACGAATACATAATTAAAATGTAAGCAAATCAAATTAATTTAAACTAAGTGAAATAAATCTATATTGAAACACTACTTACATAATTTTGTGCGTCGTGTCCGCGCATATACACCTCCCGCTCACGTGGTTCTGGCTTTGATTTCCACTGGGCACTTAAGTTCGACTCCAGCATATTGCTTCGACACCAAGCACTATTGTTTCGACACGTTTCACACAAATAAAATTATTTTATTTCGATAACTTCACCACCTTGCTATATTTGACAATAATGAGAGATCTTCGACACACATTAGGATTCACAAGAACGTTCGCAAACCGCTAGCCAGCAGCAGCCACACTGGCTTCCGCTAGACACTATAAGGGACTTCCATCCAGAACGACCATCTTTACACAAAGAACTCATCAAACGTTTTCGTTCATGTATGTTTTGAATCAACAAGCCTAATATCACCAGTCAAAATACTGGGCAACCCTTGGGACGGATGCGTCAGCGCTGTGTGAAACAACGGCTTCCGCGCCGCGCCTCGCCTCGGCGCGGCTCGGCTCGGCTCGCCACGAGGGTCGTGGGTCGGGGTCCCCCTCCTCTTTGCGGACGACTGAAATGTGATCGCCAGTATAGCGCGAAATACCCAAATGTAGAAGTAATTGGGAGACTTTTCTTTGGAACGGCCGCAGTGAGTGTGTTATTAACTTTAGTGCTATGTGGAACCCTGTAAAAGTTTTGCGTCTTGCCTTGCAAGTGTATGAAGATAGGAAATTGTCTGCTTCATCAATTAGTCACGAAGATTACTTAATGTGCGACACCTTTGTGAATATTTTGGATTAAATTCAAGAGAAGAAACTGTTGCAGTAGAAACAATTGATATCCTCGACGTTATCGAAAATGAAAATTGTGCAGCGATGAAAATATTCAAAACGAAATGACGAATGAAAGTGGTGAAAGTGGTTCGGAGTATCATCCATCTCCGATGAAGCCGAATGTCGCAATTTCTTTTGCAAAGAGGAAGGAAGCAGTTTCCTACTGGATGAATGAGGACGGAAAGAAACGCCGTAGTTTAAGTTCTGTACAAAAGAGCTTCCGCTTTGTTAAATCAGAACGGGAATTATACTGATGGAAAAATGAAGTAACCGAAAATCAAAACGAAAAAATAAGTTTGTTGAGAAGCAAACTTCTGAACTGTTATACTGAAGTCAGAGAGAAAGGGTTAAGTATAAGCGACAACCAGCTCTGATCGTGGGCAATTGACTGCGCTTCTGAAATGGGTCTAACAAGGTTCAATGCATCTGCAAGTTGGATTACCGGCTTTAAACAAAAAAATAGAATTGTATCTAGAAAAAATACGAAATTCACTTCTAAAAAGCATCTGGAGAGAGAAATTACTTCCCAAAAAATTATTACGGACTTTCTGACTGCGGCAAAAATTAATATATCAGAGTATCCTAAAATAGCTCTTTACAATACCGATCAATCTGGATTTGAAAAAGAAATGCGAGCGAAACGAACGCTGTCTTTCCTAGGTGAAAAACACACGGAATCATTCGCGCAATCTCTGTCTGCTTTAACCCATTCTTACACAATAATACCTGTGGTAAGTTTGGCTGAGACATTTCTGTCACCACTCTATGTATGTCTGCAGGAAGCAAACGGAGAATTCGGGCCGCGGGTGAAAAGCTCAATGTTCAACGCCGAAAATCTCGCAATAGACTGTCCGCATCCGGGAAAAAGAAATGTCAGATTCTTTATCAGGAATGTTGTTTTCCCTTCATGGGAGAAAACGTCTCTTCTTTTGTTAGACTCGTGGTCTGGTCACAGTAATATTGAAAGTTTGGATTCTCACAAATCGCAATAGATTTACAAATTCTGAAAATTCCGGCTGGAACTACAAGTCTAATACAACATTTGGATAAAGAGTTCTTCCGACAATGGAAATCCCTTTGTCGCAAAATTACAGAGAAAATAATCGTTTCGCGGCGAGCAGATTTTCACGTCTACCAAAGGAATAGTATCTTAAAATTACAATCATTTATCCATTACCAATTTTCATTCCCAAGATTTAGGAACCTCATTATTAGATATGGATGGTACGCCGCTCAATATGTTGATGAAAGACCTGCATCCTTTGTGACATCTGCACAATAATGCTGCCACAACACAGAACCATTATGTGCAATTGATTTATGCGAATCATCTTCATTTATTTATACTCGTATGTGCGTAGTGCAAAAAAAATATATGTTTAAATTACTGCATTATTCAGTCACATTTTTGTGAAACATTCAATGACTGAAATTTTATTTTTCAAGTGAATATGATGTGGACAATACTGTCGTGTTCATTCGCAAGACACCACCGCAAGCATCTGCAAACGTTCGGGCTGAGGCGACGAAAGCACTCGTTTCCTTTCCTCGGAGCGATGCACGTGGCGACTGGAGTGAGGCACTGCCGCGCGGCCGACCTTGAGACGTATCGTGTTCCAGGGATGTACATTGACCTCTTTGGAGAGGAAAAATTTGGTCAAAAATACGTAAGTTTTTTTGTTTTTTTTAATGCTTCCAGGAAAATTTGGCAGCTAAAATATTGCATCTACCCTTGTTTTGACCTTAACTGTAAGTAGAAAAATAATGAGGTAGGGTTTCGACATGACAAAGTCAAGCATTCCCTTGTGAGACTCACTCCGTCGCCGCGCCGCGCGACAGCGCCACTCGCGTAGTTGCGCCACCAAAAGACCGTCAGTTCCCCGTGTTAAATGGAAGTGCCAAAGAGTAACCTCAATAAATCCAGTAAAACAGCCAAGAGCGTGGTGCAATTCCTCGCAAGGCACCACACACCGGAGAGAGCGCCAGACGGACGCTAGTTGGCTTTGAAATGATTTTATATATCGATATTGCTGCAATATCTTGAAAATTGAATGTCATTAAAGGGAAATTGTATATTTCTAAGATATTATGAGGTGTTTTTCATTTTCATCTTTTTCATTGTGCAACCGTGCAATCTAAGCACGAGCCGCCACTGGTTGTAGTAAATGTTTCGTTCGATTGTGTACATTAAAATTGCATGTAATATTGTATTATGCTTGTCGATTTTAATTACTTTTATTATTAGTAATGTTTTACGTGAATTATTATTTAAAATAAATTAGATCGTAATTTCACTTTGATCTTATTGGAGTAGCGAAATGGTTGTTATTGGAAGGAACATTTAATTGACGTTAAAACCTGAACTGAAGTCATTTCGGTTTATATGTTGCTTCAGTGTGGTTTTCCTTAAAAACCGGCCAATTCTTTAGTTTAAAATGTCTAAGAAATCAAAGGTGGAGTTGACACCTCCGGAAATAAGAGGAAAAGCGAAAACGGTGAAGCCAGAATTCTTACCGCAACTTTTGTAGTCCCTTGCAGGCTGTCAGGTAAAACAAAGCCACCAGCGGTGGGTATGGTAGAAAGCTGTCAGCTAGGTGGCCTTAGGTGAATTGTGCATGTAAACTGCCACAAAACGGTTAAATATAAAAGTTTAACCTATAAAAGTTGCCATAAATCGTATAAAATGTACCGTATGAAACTCGATATAATGGGTATTACTACACTCGTGTGAAGTTTACGGTGCTCGTTCCTCGCTTGTATCGTAATATCACACTCGAGTATTAATACCCATTATTAAATCATCGTTTCAGAACGTACTATTAAAATGGCGCTGACTGGCGTTGAATTTATTGAATTTTCGTGAAATCGGCGTGAATGGATTTTTTTTTCGGTTTTTCATCATAACTGCAATATTGAAGATAGTGATTTTGTGATCAGTGAAATCTATTTTTCAAAGTTGGATCATTATGAAATGCCTGTCTGTCTGTACTTGGCGCGACAGCCCGTGTACGGGCCATGGCCTACCAGCAGCGTCTCGGCTTCGCGGCCATGGGTTAAGGGGGTACGTGTGGTTAGCACGAAGACTTCCCCACACCGTATTCTGGTCTTCTGAGCTCGAGAAGTGAGTTTTCTCATCGTCACACAGCAACATATAGTTGACTCCGTTTATAGTGAACTTCTGAGGACTAACATTTTTGGTTCACTATTTCCGATGATGTCAAAATTAAACAGAATTTCTCCATATCGATTGATTTTATTAATATAGAGATACAGCAAAATACATTAACAGCACGAACTGATAGTTTCAATATCTTTATTTGTCCTTAAAATATAAATTTTTTTGCTAGTGTTTGCTTTGTACTTTTTCTTTAGTAATTTCCCGAGATCCTTCCCCAGAGTTCGTGGTATCTCCGAAATTGAATCTGCATTTTCATCTGTGTTGACATATCGTAATGCAGTCTTACCACCCTTCCACATCGTAATGCCTCTTGCGCTATTGGAATACCGTGCCGCTTGCCGAAGGTCCTTTTTACTCGCCTAATAATATACGAGATTCTTTCGGTAGCGGGATGATGCAAGCGGCTAATGAAACAGATCGCTTTTCCGCGCAGCACGGTAGATATCGCCAGGCTGTGGTAGATATCGCAAGGCTTTGTAGAACTACGTGCTACGTAGAACTCAACGCGCTTTGTCCTGCGAAATATCAAGTAACACCAAGATTGAAATTGAAGAAGCAATCACGCGTCGCCGCCGCCAGTTGTATCCGACGCAGGACACGGCCTTCGTTTCCGCAGTAAAACTGAGTGGCGTAAGTTCATCAGTAAGGTGCCCATTCTCGGTCCCATACCTTCACCTCGCGGAAGACTTTTCCTATTATGGCCTTTGGCCGATGATATTTTTTCCAAGCTGCTTAGTGTTAGAATTTGTGGCACTGAGACAATATATTCTTTTCCACGAGAGAATTAATTTCCAGGACGTGTTTTCAACGTTCACTATAGCCGAAGTTCAGGTTTACTATAACCGACTACCTTACTATACTATTTACTATAATCTTCTTATGCTTATTCGCAATGTAAGTGAAACGGGGCCAGTGTTTTAAGTTCACTATAATCGTAGTCGACTGTATACTGGGACATTACAAGGACAACGCACACTATAATCTTACCCGACCGGGAATCGAACCCGGGATCGCGTCATGGAAAGCAAGCACGCTGACTTCTACAGTTTCCGGGCGCGTCAACTAAAGATATCGTTTGTCCCGTAAGTGTAGTGCAGATTTGGTGGCGGTGACCTTCCCCCATTGGATAACGAGATCCGGCGCTGACCTTCCGTCGACTACCGGGGATTTCCCCAACAAGGGGGACAAGCTATAAGTCCCCCACAGGTCTCCCGGAATGTGGGGTAGTGTAGTGCATATTAGTGTGCGTGTGTGTGTGTGTGTGTGTGTGTGTGTGTGTGTGTGTGTGTGTGGATAGGACAAGGAAGACGAAGGGAAGATGGCACGCGGAGAAACCACGGAAAACCGTGGTTTCTCACCGATCAGAGCAGCCGGCCGCTAGAATTCTCCTCCAGACAGCTACTGAATTCCACCTAGCTGACAAACTAGTGTCGAAAATCCTCCCACCGTCGGGACTCGAACCTAGGACCTCGCGGTCAGAGGGACTGCAGTGACATCAGTTGATGCCCTGCGCTATCTCTTTCGTTAGCACGCTGACCAATGGGTTAAAACCGCGAGGGCTTATGTAATGAAACATACATAATATAATTCGTAATATAAAATATACATAGATGTATTATGAACATCATAGAATATGGAAAATCATACCTGTTTGTGAGAATTACTAGTGTTTGATATGAACTAGGGCTTTGAGCGTAGCTGTAAAAATTGTCGATCCTTTCCTGAGTGTTAAATTACATGTTCGCCTGACCAGCAGTCTCCACACTGACTCTTTTGTTGCAGATTTTGCCGAAGAGCGGCGCCAGCTGCTGGAGGTGGTGGGTCCTGAGCTGCAGAGCAAATATGACCACATCGGGCTGGAGGTGAGTCAAGACCGAGACGCCACTGCTGTGAATCAGAGGTTCGGTAATGGACTCCGTCACACCCACGGCGTAAGAGAATACGCGTGTTAACGTGCTGCTTTTTTCTCGAAATTAGTGGAACCAATTTGAGGCTAGTTTCTCGCTTCTCCGGGCAGTGCTCTGTGCGCGGCTTGGATATTTATTATGACGTTACGCAATATAATATTTAGTTTTTTACATGAAAATTATGAAAACTTTATAATAACTGGAATAATTATTCTGAGGTACCAGGACATTCATATTTACAATAAAAATTCTCGTTTTCATGTATTATTTGATTACATTATTTAACTCTTGGAGGATTTTAAGTAATGTTTTCTTATTGATATAATAATTCGAGAGTAAGGAATACTTTGATTGGTACGTTTTCACAATATTGATTCAATAAGATTTTTAAAATTACTGATAGTGTGAGAATAATATTTTATGTGTTAATTTTCAATACTTTCAATTCTAATGTGTTTTTTCTACATTCGTAGTAATAATCTGTTAACTGGGAAAGTGTTTTTCGCAAATGACAACTTTGCTGTTTAATTTTTTCTTCTTTTTTTCGTGAAACAACTTCTACCCAATTTTTTTTGGAATATCTTCACGTGTCAGAATAAGATAATAAGTTGTATGATAAAATGTACACGTATCATTACAACTATTAAACCCATTGTAAAAAAAAAACTCTTTGGACCCCATGTTTCCTATCTAGGATGTTAATTTTGCTACTCCGATTATAACGTTGTCCCTGTTCACACCGTAGAGTTTGCGCATGCAGGCTCTAATGCATGTAACACAACGACCCATCAGCTTCTCACATTGCCGCCATCTTTCCAAAACTACCCAACGTCTTAGCAGCACTGTACATGATAACTGTGAGAACTAATCTCAAAACGTTTTTGAGACTGGGTTGACTTTGTTTTGGAGCGGCAGTTGACATACGTATTTTCTGAAACTGTGGTCACTCCCAACTGTTTCCATTAACCCACATTGGCCATGGCACGACCCTTGCCACTGCACAAGCTTGCGTTTGCTCGTGGGTGGAGGAAGAACAAAACGATTTTTGCTGTGACAATGATAAGATGTTCTACAAAAAGGTAGTTTGCTGTATGTTATTTGAGGAAATGTGAATTGCGAGGATGAAGGGATTAAGGAATGTGAATGCTTTCCAAAAAGTTATTTACGTGTTTGTTGTAATTGGGCGCTTGATGTCGACAAGCAGATGCAATACCTGAACAAAGTCGCACTAAAGAAATGTCCTAATGGTATTTAAGCTGCAATAATAGTGACCTTTTATGTTGTCGTAAGAAAAACCTCATATTGCTAACATATATCCCTATAATAGACATTACGGTTGTATGATCTGATTGTAAGTTGACATCCTTTTAAACATAAATAGATTTATATTGGTAGATGTGTGGTTTAATGTTGGGAAGCAAATTGTTTCAGATTTCCTGTTTCTATCCTTCTCGGTAACCTTTGCATGTAGTCCTCGGAAACAGGTTACCGATAACCTTAAAAAAGAGGGAGAAAAAAGTGTTATGTATTCTCTGACATAATGAATTACTTCTTTGTATCTCCTAATGCATATGATAATAATTGAAATAATTCTCTTAAAACCATTTCCCTATATTTTTTATATCTATGAAAATATACATTCTTTTCCTGTAAACAACTGTGACATTCCTTATCTTATATTTGGCCTCGTAAAAATAAATAGCTCTAATGAATCCACAGTTTATCAAACTGACTTCATAATAATCAGAATACTAAAAAGTATGAGCCAATGTATTTGAGCAATATATTTATATCTACATTTATCAAATAGAAACTAATTAAGTAACACAAACTTTGAAAGAAATAGTTTAGAGAGCGGTTATTCAGAATTTTGTGATATTAAAACCTTACGATGTAGAATATGTCATCTTGACGAACGAGATGTTCGCTTTGACGTCTTGAGTCGCTCGGAGGGACGTGTTCCCGTCAGGAAGACGCTCGTGGGCGGAGGAGCCTTTGTTCCAGCGACCGGCCGATGGCCCGGGACCGTCGTCGACTTTATTTCCAAAATAAATTGCGGGTCTAATGGTTTGTTTTCTTTGCCTCGCGGCGCCGCCGGAAGACGCTGCGGGACCGTGTTCGTCGGCTGTTCCTCCTTTATCCCCCGCCCCTGTCCTAGCCACGGCGCTGCCGTCGCCAATCTCGCCGCGAGGTCCAGCCTCCGCACTGGTTGGTTGCCAGGGGAAGCAAGAAAAGGCTGCGAAGTTGGGGCAGATAGATATTCGGGGAAACTGATAGAATGAAGTTGTTTTATAATTCTTTCTCTTTATTACAACAGAGAAGAGAAGTAAGGATGGAGTGTTAAGATATTGAGAGTAGAAGAAGGAGATGGAAGATCGAAAGAGAAGAACTGAGTAGTACAAAGGTTCAGACCACAAGAGTAAGTAATTTGAAGAATCAGCTTACTATTACGGATGTAGGAAATTGTGTTCACTGGATGTGTAAACGTAACAACGAGAAAGAGAAACTAAAGTCTACAGACGCCAAATAAATTTAAAGTGAAAAGAATAAATTATTCCAAGAGGACTCATTGAAGAAGAGGAAATTGAATGGAGTAAGGAGAACATTGTAATATAGATCTTCGAGAACGACTTAGGAGCAAGCGTTGCTTGAAAGAAATTAGTCTAGTCTAGCTCTTCCTCCTTCGACCTCCGTCGCCGCCGTATCTGCTCCCCACAAATCTCTCCCGGCTCCTCCACCTCCACTGGCGATCCCAGCTGGCGTCATGACCGCTGCTGCCGTGCTCCTTGTCACCACTCTCACCGTCATAATCTCCTCCGACTTCTCCAACATATTGGCACCATCTCCATTACCACACATGCTGCTGTCACCTCCGCATTTTTTACAAACGCTGCTCCCAGCATTTTCTCTACCCACCGCAATCCTACGCCAGTGCCATCTTTATCGTTACCACTCCGCCTGGCCATCCCCTCACCTTTGTCCCCCGCTCACAGCCGCTGACAGTCCCATCATAGTTACCCCTCTTTCGTCGCCTCTATCTCTCATTTGTTACTGTCACCATTACCACCACTACCACTACCACCATCACCACCATCATCATCACCGTCTCCGCCATACCCACCACCACCCTTTCATCTTCTTCTGCACGCCCTCCGTCGCGTCGTCATCCTTCACGTCGTCTTTCTCCTCCACCTCCTCCCTGCTATCCCCGCTGCCACCCCCTCTTCCAGCTCACCCGCTATGTCGTCCCCCACCCACTCCGTGCGAGTGTTGCGGTTCACGCATTCTCGGCTGCTTCGAATTGCCGCCGTGCCGCTTCCGTACTCGCGATGCCTCGTCGCGAATAACTGTACCCACATTACACACGACGCCTCTTCTCCATCTCTTTTAGTTGGTCGTGGCTATTTTGTCTCTCTCCCTTATTGTTGGTTTTGTTATTGTGACTTACGCTCGACGAGGATGAGGAAGTCGAAGTTGTAAGAAGTATTTTGGGATGTCGAATCAAAGCTAGCTCACTAAAAATAAAATGAAATGATTATTGCTCGATAGTCTTCATATTGAACACAATTGCCACCTTTCAAATGGTAATACATTACATAATCTAAGTTCTGAAGTTTCAGGTTACATTCATTTTGTGTACTGAACTTAGTATTCGAACGTACTCAAAGTACATTGAAAGATACATTTGTGTGCAATCGACATTGATGATAGGCCATCAAATACACCATTGAGGTCTATAATGGAAGAGTATTTCCTTTATGCCATCTAGTTCTGGTTTATGTTGTTATTTTATGATCTATAATGTATTGTAAATTCTGTTTTATGCACATAAATTCTGTTTGTTTGCAAATTCTTCTCGACATTGAAATTGCGTTGGAACGAAATACTAACATCAAAAGACATTTTAATTATAGTTCGAGGTGGAGTTGATCATTTGCCAGCCTGTAACAAAATGCGCAATCAAATCGACGAGGTGTTTTTCCTCAACCAACACAACCATCAGATCTGTCATAACATACTCCACTATAATCCATTCTTACTTAAATTTTCTAAAATCGTGAATGTAAATTGTACCTCAACTGTATCACAACAGTATTTACGTAGTGTCAGTGAGGGTGTGAATAGGTAGGGTGTGATTCCTCAGTGCGAGTTTGATTGCATTCAATTCAATCGCTTTTCAATTGTTAATATTCATGGTAATTTATTATTATTATTATTATTATTATTATTATTATTATTATTATTATTATTATTATTATTAATAATATATCTAAAGATCATATAACAAAAAAATCAATTTTTCAGTTATAATTCTTATGTATGATAATATAAAGCACTTTCATATTCCTTTACAAGGTAGTTTCCCCTGATCATCTTTTTTTCATTTCAATAAATGATAAAATGTCAAACAATTACAATCATAGCAGTTTATAAATCTCCCTCAGCAAACATCAAAGACCCAGCCTGCTACCCATATGATCGAACACGTAAACCAGATGTATTGGATATAGGTATAACAAGTACAATCATAAAATTTCACACCACCACAGAGTCCGAGGTAGATTCTCATTGCATCCCTATACTGATCTCAGTTCAAACGTTCACCCCACAACATTCAACCGTACCTAAATCAAACATCCCAAAAAATTAACTGGAGAAAATTCCAAGAAATACTAAGAAATAAAATCCCACAATTTAAAATATTAAATAGTCACACGGAAATCACCCAGGCTGTATCCCACATCAATACGCTAATCCACTCTACAATCCAAGTAACACAACTAAATATATCACCTAATAACCATAGTAATAAACATAAAAAAATTACCATCTGATATATTAAATGCAGTCTCAAGAAAAAACAAAACAACGAAACTGTGAAATCAGCTAAGAATACCGAACTTAAAATCAGAGCTGAATTTAATCACAAAAGTAGTTAAAAACTTTATAATCAATCACAACAACCAACAATACCAGGCATTATTATCTTCACTTCATGCAAACAACAACTCGTTGGCAATTCACCAACAGAATATTGAAAAAGAAAAGCACGATACCACCAATTATCTCTTCAACAGGTAAAGCATAAACATCCGTTGAAAAATCCGAAGAGGAATCCTAATTCTCATCAACATTTAGAAGCAACATCTCAAAACCACAGCATAAAACTATAAACAATAGCAACAAAGGGACATTTAATTTTTCAGAGCAGCCGGCCGCTAGAATTATCCTCCAGACAGCGACTGAATTCGACCTAGTTGAAAAACTAGTGTCGAAAATCCTGCCGCCGCCCAGGACTCGAACCTAGGACCTCCCGATCAGTGGCGCTGCGGTGACATCAGTTGACGCACTAAGCTACCGCTCCCGCTCAAAGAAGATAAAAGTATTCTACAAAATAAAGAGAAATCACGATTTAAAGGAACTTTCTTCACATTGCTGAGAGTACTTGTAGTAGTACTGAAGTCAGCAAGGAGTTATTGTCTTGACGATATGCCTTCTTTCAAAATCTGGTATGGAATTTTAAAAACAGTTTTTTGAAAACCAAACCAAAACACGAATGAGAATGTAATTGATATACTCTCGTATGCGTTGTTGAAGTATCAATAAACATTTGTTGAAATAGATTACAACAATATCAGAGGAATTCAAGTTTGTGTAATCTGAATATTTTTTTGTAATGAACAAATTTGAATTTCTTTTTTTTCTTGTTCGTTTCCACAATCTAAGAATATTTGCGAATTCTGAGGCAAATTCATTGATGATTTTCACATTAACTTTTTTCGTTTCGTTAACTAAATGTACTCACTAATTACATGAAAAATCGTTAATTATTTCTACGTTAATAGCACGCGTGCAACTAAAAATGTACACCTACCAATCAGAATTCAGAAAAGGAGCGAAATCGTGTTTTTAAGAAACTATAACACAGACGTAGCAAAGGTATTTGCAGTCCGCCATGAAACATGAACAAAAATGTACATCACATATTAATACCTACAATTACACATAAACAATTACACATAATGAATAAAACTAAATTGGGGAAGTAAATGTTAAGCTAGCTGACTTATGGAACAACATAAAATATTTATCGTGACTATATTAAATGTTTTACATGTAAAACATTTGGTCTTAGGATTACGAATGTAAACTAGAGGAGCTACAGAATGGCACAGACTTTCTCGGAGTAAAGTTTACTAATTTCCTTGGTGTGGACTGGTACTGTACGGTATTGTCCTTCTTTGCCTACTTCCATCTATTGCGGCCCAAAGAAATGTTTTTTTGGAAGTTTCGCAACTTTTCGGTTTCCAAATAGTAGAACCTAAATTACATTTTAAAATATTAAAGAAGGCTATAACGTCGTCCTAACAGCAATTTTCATTGACAAATTTGAAGCCATTTTTAAGAAAATGGCGATTAAGCATTACTGTTAATGCGAAATTTGAAGCTCTTTTTGTCAGGAATCTAATGAGTTTTCGAAAAACTTCAATTCTACTTCAATTCTAGTCATTTGAAGCACTTTCACTAACAAATGCAATACAAATGGACAAGTTTGTAGAAAAAATCTGGAGCCATTTTTGAGAAAATGGCGTTTGGCCGTTTTCGAGAAACTTTATTTGAACATGAATGGACGGACAGACGAACGGACGGACAGGCGGACGGACAGGCGGACAGGTGGACGGACAGACGAACGGACGGACGTGTGGACAGTCGGGCGAACAGACGAATGGACGGACGGACGGACGGACGGACGTTTTGGAAAAAACAATTTTTTCGCAATCAGCAGACCTCAAAACGTGTATTTCCGTTGAAATTTCGAAATCGATTTTCCGCAGCATTTTATAACTTTTTCTATACTACATGTATTACTCCCGTATATACACGTATGTATATGAGAATGTAAAAATGTAAACGTCAGTTGTGTTTACCGTTTCCAAAAGTATGCTATACCAAAACTGCGCCAGAAGTGACCTGTCCCATTCCCTCTCTTACCTGTCTTTACTTTTCGTGGAAAGTAATGTTTTCATGACTTTGTCAGCTTTTAATATTTTATCCGCAATGTTCAGTACCTGTCAGTATTTGGAAATATTTCGTGGAAACAAAAACAATGCAAGACCCACTAAAATATATTTATTTTCAGAAGCAATACTATGTCATAAAATGCATGCCGCGTGTGGAAAAGATCAGTTTTAATGTTTTAAAATTTGAATTTTTCGTAAATGTAAACGACAAAATATTGATCGTAAGATGTGTATAAAGGGGGATAATTGCACTCTTGCTATATAAGAAAACTCGCTCCTATCGTCGCTCGTTTTCTTGGACATACCATTCATGCAATTATTCCCTTCTTTACGCACTCGTTTCTTTAATTACTATAATTTGTGTTAGTTTATCAGCCCTTTTGATAAATCCTTTAGATGCTATCATTATAATGTGTTCAATAACTAGCATTAGGCTGCCATCGAATAAATTTTTACAATCGCATCGAATAAGCCACTAATTTCAGTTGGTTATCGCTCGCCCTCTGCGTCGGCAGGTCGGGAGGAAGACTGGTAACAGGGTGAGAAAACCGATGGCAACAGCCGTCGCCCTACGAGCAGCCGATAATGGCCCGTTTACTGCGTATGGGCGCCGTTACGAGGCCAGTCAATGGCGATGGTGGCAGCGACGAGATGTGTTAGAGCGTTTGTTGGTGCAGTTTTAGCGTTGATCCGCAACGTCACAGAGACTGGATTATAGCTACTTTATGCATATTTTTGGATAATGCCATCATTGAATACCCTATTATTCGGAGTGTCAAGATCGAATTTACGTAATCCAAGGTCGATGGTAATGCTTGCCATTCAAAATTTAGAAATAAATGTAGAATATAACCCCCGAAGGGAATCTCATCAAAGCGAGAAGACATTTAAAATTATTATTTATTTTCCTGTCTATAGATTCTTCAATATATTAGGTTTTTGGTCCTTTATTTTAAAGGCAGAACATTTTTTTAGAGTAACTGTGTATATATATATATATATATATATATATATATATATATATATATATATATATATATACACATATACATACACATACATGTGTGTGTGTGTGTGTGTGTGTGTGTGTGTGTGTGTGTGTGTGTGTGTGTGTGTGTGTGTGTGTGTGTGTGTGTGTGTGTGTGTGTGTGTGTGTGTGTGTGTGTGTGTGTGTGTGTGTGTGTGTGTGTGTGTGTGTGTGTGTGTGTGTGTGTGTGTGTGTGTGTGTGTGTGTGTGTGTGTGTGTGTGTGTGTGTGTGTGTGTGTGTGTGTGTGTGTGTGTGTGTGTGTGTGTGTGTGTGTGTGTGTGTGTGTGTGTGTGTGTGTGTGTGTGTGTGTGTGTGTGTGTGTGTGTGTGTGTGTGTGTGTGTGTGTGTGTGTGTGTGTGTGTGTGTGTGTGTGTGTGTGTGTGTGTGTGTGTGTGTGTGTGTGGTGTGTGTGTGTGTGTGTGTGTGTGTGTGTGTGTGTGTGTGTGTGTGTGTGTGTGTGTGTGTGTGTGTGTGTGTGTGTGTGTGTGTGTGTGTGTGTGTGTGTGTGTGTGTGTGTGTGTGTGTGTGTGTGTGTGTGTGTGTGTGTGTGTGTGTGTGTGTGTGTGTGTGTGTGTGTGTGTGTGTGTGTGTGTGTGTGTGTGTGTGTGTGTGTGTGTGTGTGTGTGTGTGTGTGTGTGTGTGTGTGTGTGTGTGTGTGTGTGTGTGTGTGTGTGTGTGTGTGTGTGTGTGTGTGTGTGTGTGTGTGTGTGTGTGTGTGTGTGTGTGTGTGTGTGTGTGTGTGTGTGTGTGTGTGTATGTGTGTGTGTGTGTGTGTGTGTGTGTGTGTGTGTGTGTGTGTGTGTGTGTGTGTGTGTGTGTGTGTGTGTGTGTGTGTGTGTGTGTGTGTGTGTGTGCTGCCCTTCGACAAGCGCCTTCACTACGCATTTCAATATACGTTTGAAAATACAATTTATATTTATGATTTGCGATGCCATACGTGGGCGACTGTCCCATTACTATATATATATATATATATATATATATATATATATATATATATATATATATATATATCGATATAAACTACTTCAGGAATATTCTAAAAAATGTTGTGTTTTTAAAATAAAGGACCAAAAATATTCTGAGATATTGGAGAAGATATTTGTTTCGAAAGTGAAATGCTTTTATGTTTCTGCTGTTTTTAACGAGTGTATTCTTTCATTAAAAACTCAAGTAATTTTAAACAATTATGACTTATAGCACTGGAGTTTGTTTCTAAAAGATAGGAGAAGAGAGATGTCGAGAAAATCCAGGAACTAAAGAAGGGAACCCATTTCTACCGCCCGGCATGGGGCATGGGGCATGCGGCAGCCGGTGCGGCACAGCGCCGCTGGCCTCAGCTAGCAAGTATTAATGGACGGCCCGGCACCAAACAGCACGGGGCGCCACTTGGTTCAGAAACGATGGAGAATAACTAATGATAGAATCGATCCTACCCAAGAAGAATTGATGATGATTGCTGTGGAAGAAGAGGGAGCTGGAGCAAGGAGAAAAATTTAACCAGCGTAAACACTAACATGTGAAGACTATTCGTTCAAAACCGTGGTTATCATCAAATAGGTCCGGCTTCTTTCCTTGAGGCTTGTCAGTAGCAGGATACATCCCTTGGCTGCGTTACGGGCGTTGCGCAGGTTGAGTTTGGTACAGGGGCTGCCTCCTTTCTGCCTCCGAACTTGCAGAATTTATGTAGGGGTTATTCGCCACTAGACGAGTTGGTTTCACATCACCTCAAGAGACCCGACTACCCTGGTGTGAAGGGAATGGGAAGGAAATCCTAAGGTTCGGGACGCTCCGAGTTACATGATCCACCAATTGGACCCGAGGGTAGGAAAGGAATAATGGGCGCTGAAAACGAACATATCAAGAGGTGAGGATAGCAGTCAACTGCTCCCTTGTTGGTAGGAGAAACCTGGCAATCTTAACAAATCTTATATATTAATTTCAGACACAATTAAAAGGCGTGTTTTTTAGCAGTAAATATGTATTGTGTTGTGATTATTTCATTAGCTAAAACATGCTGGCTT
This sequence comes from Teleogryllus occipitalis, assembly GCA_011170035.1. Taxonomy (NCBI): domain Eukaryota; kingdom Metazoa; phylum Arthropoda; class Insecta; order Orthoptera; family Gryllidae; genus Teleogryllus; species Teleogryllus occipitalis. The sequence continues at coordinate 58,306 of BLKR01001001.1, read as the reverse complement.
ACACTAACTCATCATGGGACACACTTCGGCTCGCTTATGTATGAAATCCTCAACTCTAGATGAGATTTTAAGTGAAATCACACGAACATATTGCATACACCCGAACACAGTGCGGCCCGAATGCAAATATCGAATTTCTAATTAATTCTTCAGGTTTTCATTAGTTTTATTATATTTCCTCCTTTTTTTAAATTTATTTATTTAAGTATGATTTTTAACATAGAGCATCACCGTGAATTTTAACATTGGGTTAACTGTAAATGGAACACATAAGGACAACATGAAACACACATACATCCATGCCCAGGGCGGGATTCGAAGCCGCGTCCCTTCGAGCCGACACTTTAGCACTTCAGCTTTAGCGAACTCGGCTATTCAGGCCGGCCTTTTTCCTCCTTTGTTCTACCAACAGAAATGCAATTAATTTTCATCAAATAGACAACTGCAATTTTCAAAAAATTAAATAAAGAGGCTGTCAGTGTGTAGTTGCCAATGAAATGAATGAATTTACTTTCTCGCAATGAAATGAGATCGTTTTTTACTATCAATAAAATTATTATTGTTTAAAAGTACAATTGGGTCTTCAAGAGTTACTCTAATAATTGGAAAAGAACATTAGATAGATAGATAGATAGATAGATAGATAGATAGATAGATAGATAGATAGATAGATAGATAGATAGATAGATAGATAGATAGATAGATAGATAGATAGATAGATAGATAGATAGATAGATAGATAGAAACTTTATTTTACTGTTGCGCTGTTGTGGCACGGAGGCAGAATATAGAAACATAAAGCTATTGAAAAGTGCAAATAAAATATATAATAAATTATCGTTACCCCCTACGTAAATGCTTACGTAACTTGCTATACACAAAAGCAAATACAAATACATTTACATTCACGTATGCATAAATAAACTTACTAACGCATAGTTCATAAACATTCATATGAGACACATATACATGCATATAAACCCACTCATCTGTTAGCGGAAGCCGTAATTTTGTGTCTCTTAGCATGGAAAATCAATTTCAAACCTTTTTATATATTTTTCTGATATAATGCTAGTGCCCAAGACTTACGGCCATGCCAAGGATTTAATGGCAAGGTGATTATGAAGTTGGTAGATACCTCCATCATCACCCTCCTCCCCTTTCTGCGGCGCCTCCAGGACCTCCGCCCCCTGCAGGGCTTCCGGCACCGCCGTGGCTTCCGCCTCCGCAGCTGCCAGCGCGCGCGGAGCGATCCCTGGCGGGCGGGGGAGGGGGACGGGGGCTGCGGCCGATAAGCGGCGCTATCGCCCGAGCGAGGCGCCATTGATTCCCCCGAACGCGAGCGCCTCAATTTCCTCGGCGCTGTGGGGATGGTGCGCCCCGTGCGTCACGCGCGCACGTGAGGCGCGCGCGGCGCGGCGGCGGCCAGGCGCAAAGCCCGAGAAGGGTGAAAGGGTTCTTGCTGGGACAATAATGTAATAGCTGCCGCACGGAATTATAAAGTATGTACAAACGAGAAGTTTGCAACCGTGCTACTGAATCGTATTCCAAAAGTTTAATCTCGCCATGGTCCAATTCTTGTTTACAGCTTGTCTTCAAAATATCGGAATACTCCATACTCTTTACACTGTCGTCATTAAAGTATGCAGTTTTCTCTTCTTCCATTTCATCTTCTTCATTTTCTCGGCCTTGTTGGTATTATTATCTTTGCTGGAAAATCCATTATCAAATCGATGAGCGATGTCATGGTTATAAGAAAAGCAGAGTAAATGTGCCCACATTGCAGTCATCGAACCGTGAAATCTTCCTTCTCGAACCGTAAAACGGTGAATTGTGGGAAATGCTCATTTTTTCGTTTTACTACTGTTATATCGAACTAATATCAACCAAGTAGAAGAATAAAAATATACAGTTAACCGCCGTCGACCGTTACAGATTTTATTGCATACTGCCTCGCATTTCGGTTGTTCATGTGCTTCAGATCACATGAGAAAGTGGAGTTCTTCAATTCGGAGAACTGTAATGAGTTTTCATAATGGTCTCACATCAGTGGCGGCAATGTTCAATGAAAGGGGAATCGAAAAGCTGGTTAAAAAATAACGCAAATGCCTGAATCTTCATGGCATTTTTGTAGAAAAGTAACCATAGTTGTTCACAATATTTTGTAATAAATTAATTTTTTTACATTTATCTTTTTGTTATAGACAATCGGAGGTTGAGAAAAGTGGCTCTCGAGTAGTTAGAAAGAAGGATATATAACATATTGTATGAAATACCTTGTTACGACATTCAGATAAAAAGTATTACATCACTTGTTTTAAAATTCCTGTCTCGGCACATGATTATCGTCGCCTCGTTTGGAATCGCCTCAAACTCGAATTCCAACACTTTCCGATCTTGGAAGGCAAGTTACTATTTTCGATCGCTATCCGTTAGAAAAAATCCAAACAATTGAATTTAGCGAATTTTAGGCGCATAAAAGCTCATATTCAATGTAAAGGTATTTTTCATTTACTTCATGATTTTTCTTACAAGGCGGAGGTGTTAAGAAAACTATTGGACACGGCTGATAACACACACAACAGACTTGTACATCTTTTATATACATATCAGTCGTCGCCTCGGTTTACAATCTCAACCCGCGTTCTGTCATTTGTTCTACATCGGCCTAACAACGTGAATAACTATTTCGCACCCTCTTGTGAGTGTTCGTGCACCCGTAAACAAAGGCTTGAGTGCGAAGTGCGTTTGACCATTAGCCCGTGTTCTGGGAGTGCTGTCGCGCCGTTCCAGGAGGGGCGGGGCGGGGACGCCCGTGGGCGAGCGGGGGCGGGCAGGGCGCCGCTTCGCCGCCCGCATTATCAGCGCGCGCAGGCGAGCGCGGCGGGCGCGGCGGCGCTTATCTCACGGACGCCTCGCTAAGCGCCGCCGCCGTTGATAGCGGCGCCCCACGCGGCCGCGCGCAGTATTAGGCGCTGCGGCCTCCGCTCGCTATTCAAGCTCCCACAGACCGACGCGGAAGATTCGGAGCCTACGGGGTTGGCCGCAGCGGAAGTTTCGCGTGCCTTATTAGCACGTTCAGATCTGCGCGGCAGGCGAGCGTCGCGGCAACAGATTGGCAGCGTTTAATCGGCGGCGAAATTTGTAACGCATTCAGACACGTTTCTGCCGCTGCAGCTCGAGTTTCGTAGTAGTCCGCTCATGTTCGGGAGTCTTTGGTCCCTTCTGGGTCGAGCGACCTTGCCAACCGTCACCAAAGGCTGACTCATAATTGACGCTCCGGTGTGAACGGTCCCGCCAATACCGCGGCCGCGTCTAACGCGAACTTTCCGCGCCGCATCCGCTGCGGATCTACCGCGCCGGTCTGTGGGAGCCTTAATCCAAGCTGCCAACCGTCGCTCGGGGAGCTGCCCGCGATGGCTGTCCGCCCGTGCGGGGGGCTGCGATTTTATTTTAATGCTGTTTTGATGTCGAGCCAAACGGGATCCAGAGCTATACAGGATCCCCATCACGGACTATCTTTAATCTGCGAAGTCCTTAGGCGCGTAGTTTCACATCACCGCAGCACCATTCTGCCGCTTTCCTCATTGCTCGCTGCTATGTGTATCACGTGAGGTTTCTATCTCAGGTTTTGTTTCGACCCGCCACGAATTGTTTTTTTATCATCTGGCGGCCGGAGATTTCTTTTCAGCAATTCCTTGTTTTCTATCCATTCAGCACTGTTTTTCAACACTCAATTTTCAGCACTCTTTCCCTGTTTAATTATAGCATGTATTTGTAATCTCGTTTTTCGTTACCAACCCTAACAATACAGTTTAGCTTATATTCTCAGTGGTATACTTAGATTGTATTTCTGCGTCTTGTACGCTCGAATGTCCCTATGTAACTGCCCAAACTTAATCTGCGTGTCTTAGATGAGGTATTCTTTCATAGTTAATGCTTAAGCAAAATTAATGCGGCTTCCATAATCTTAACTATGACAAATTTATTATCTGAAAAATATCACAGAATTGTACCTTGTCACCATTAATTACTAAAGGCAATGTTAAACTTTGTGTCTCTTATCTCGACATAATATTATTAAATCTACTATAATTCTATTGTTATTTCACAGCCCTTTCTGACCTGATCGGTTGTTTTGAAAGGCAAAGTTCTGGTAGATACACAGAGTAATAATTTTTGACTGAATGGAAGAAGGAAAAGAAACTACTTTCCAAACGTTTCCAATGAAACGGATTTCAATTTTCATGTTCTAGCATTCTGTCTCTACTACTTGTGCGTCTCCCTGTGCCACCCCGTGACAACTCTATCGGCCCTTTCCGGTTCCTCTGCAGCCCTCAGGCGAAGTCCCGTTCTATCGGTTTGTCCACATCCCCTTCCGCTTTGCCTCCTCTGAGCCGCTCTCTCTCGCTTGACACGCTTCTATCGCTGCACACGGGTCCGAAAAGGACCAAATTGAAAAAAAAAAGTTACGACAGTAGACTTGTTACTTCAAAATGCAAAGTAGATGAGATAAAGTGGCCTCATGATATTTCTCGGCATAAAGGTGAATCTGTAAAGAACTTAAGAATGTGAATTAGTAAAACGGTTGACGTGACGTGGTAAAGAAGCGGACAAAAATTATGATTTTTATAGTAATTTTGAGCATCTCAGTGAGAAAAAATCTAAAATTCTCAATGTTAGCGTAGTTGAAATGAATGATGAAAACAGGGGAACATCAGATTGAAGTGAGTTCTGATTAAATGAATCGAGAAAAAAAATGAAAATGAGTAATTATATGTTCGACGGTCGGTGCTGTACATTTCTGAAAGTTTTCAATTGCGATAAAATGCGAAATCGATCGCAAAATGTGAAATCACGTACAAAGTGCGAAATGGTCGTATCTACGAAATAATTGCTAAATTGCTTTTTATATTCGCTCTCTAACTATGGACGTGACATCGACAACAACACTACGAAGTTTAAAACCATTTAATTTGACAGTGGCCGTGTTCATTAATTTATAATTAATATTTAACTGACAAAACGAAGTAAAAAATAATAATAATAATTTAAAAAACAGATCCCGAAAGCCTGAGCGCTCAGTCATCTCTGCGGTCTCAGCTTCCTCTGTTCGCTGTAAGAGGTCACAGGAAGAAGATGAAGGCCTTAGGAGTAAAGCACACGCGTTACTTCTTACCATTTTTATGCTTTATACGCTTTTATATTTGTTGAAGTTCGCAAATGACGAAATATTAAATTGGTTTTCCTTATATCTAGACTTTAGTGGGAAAATCTAAAAGGCATCAAAATATTTTTTTTTATCTCAGAGAGTCCTCTCTTAATTATCTTCACAACAAATGCTACAAAATTCTAAATCTTAACTTTTATAAAGCTATAAAATGCTATAGTCTTGTTTTCGAGAGGCAATTTTTTAAAATTTAAAGGGCTAAATTGTACCATCACTAGTCATTTCGATCGACAGGGCTCCGACCGCCTCCCAGGCCGCTGCGCTGTAGCCGTGGCTTCGTGCGACCGCGCGGCCCCATCATTTATGGATGGCAGCGTGACGGGGCGCGGCGCGGTGCTCGCTGCTGCTGCTGCTGCTGCTGCAACAGTTGGCCGATCGGCCGCTGATGAAAACTGCACGTTGCGGCCGGGATGGCTGTCCGGGTGGGGCGGGCGCGGGGACGCAGCGGATGGGAGCGCTGCGGAATGCACGGGGCCACTCCGGCGTGGCTTATCGGGAAACGAGCGAATGAAAAATGGCCCGCATCTCCACCGGTTTTTCTGATGCTCATCGCTACGCAGGGCCACTTTCACAACGCGAACGCGTTTGGAATAGTAAATAGAAAATGCATGTGGAATATCGGGGCGCGATCACTCTTCATTCTTTTGTCTATGTCTGTCGTGCTTCTTTTGTTAGGTAGCAGAGGAAATAATAAACCCTACAGTTTGGAATAATTGTATTCTTAATAATTATAATAATAATAATAATAATATATTTCGTTATTAAATTTATTATTATTAAAAGGAAATTATGATTATATCAGTTACGTAACAGAAGTAAATGACGTGCGTTCATTGTTATTCAGTAGAAGAATTTAAATATATCCTACTTCTAAGGCTTCCCATTACAAATTACTTCGCTCACTAAAGTATTGTTTTCTAGGAGATTTATTTCTTAGACTCTCGACCATTTTGGGGCTTTGTTTATAATATGCAAGAGTTAACACATTACTTCAGAAACATTACTCTTAGATTCTAGTATAAAAATGAACGTAGACTTTTCCAAATTATTTAAGAAAATTCAATAAAAGGGATACTGGGAGAAAAGTGTAATACTATGCATTTAGAAAATTAAATTAATTGAAAGAAATTACCTTAATGAGAGTACTTTTGAAAAGGAGAAAATGCAGAATAAAAGAATCGTTTGCGACAATTCCACGTATTTGGAACAAACTCTTCTGCAATAAAGAAATCCCGCTGTCCACCTTAACTTAAAGAACCTCAATACGTCACTTACAATTATATCGCTGAATTTGTTTGGTGAACGGACAGCCATGTCACACTATTGCTGGACATTACATTTATATTCAAGTAGGATACTAATCATTAAATTTAAGTGCAGTCAAACTTGAAACTTAAAAAGTCGCTATCTTTGCTTCATCAACTGTAACTTTATGATGCAAGGATCATCATGTGTCATATTTAAGCAGTTGCTCGCACTAATGACGAACCGCCGAATACTTTGGATACATGGACTACAAATCGCACAGTGAAGTAATAAACAAATGAGGGCAGACAAGCATTGATTCTATTAATTTGGTTGGTATAAAGATTTAGGTTTATATTATAAAAATGTGATTATAAGAATAAGAAATATCACTTGTACGACTCAATTTACATTTATGTCATTATAAATGAGGTGTTCGGGCATGAATAATATTAAGTCATTTCAGGTTTCTTAGGACAATGCAATCTACTACTCTATCTTCATGAAAACAACTGTTCAACAAAGTTTATTGCCATTAGTTGTTTATTCATCGTATCTCTCGCATTATAAAGAGATTATTATATATTATTATATTAAATATTATTATAACAAACAAATTTATTTATTTATTTGAGATTATTACACTTATTCTTAAAATCAGTAATCCTTATCATTTCCATTCCCTCGTTTTCTGTTCTCTTTTGCTATTTTGTATTACTATATGTAAATTTTTGACGTGCATATACCATTCTTTCATGCGGGACACGTGTTAATTATATCTTCCATTATTATATCTTCCTTTATTATATATTCCTTTATTATTTATTATATCAACTTCCTTCAGTAGATGAATTATGAAAACTATGTTCATGTTAGTGCTAGTTATTCAGACGCGATTTAATACTATTGAAATGTGACAGAATATTGATAGTTTTCAATCTTTTTCGAAACATTTCCAAACGGTTTTAAAAATTGATAATTTCATCGAACGAGCAGTGACTTGCGTATTTTCATCCCACACCACATTGCATATGCGTATTCATTTCCACGCAAGCCGAACTCGTCCATTTGCAATCCCCAACTTTATTTTCCGCGTGGAGAGTCGAACGACTGCTCATCAGCGCAAAGTGGGTGCTCATCAGTCACACGGAGCGACCCGCACAGTGCACCTCAATAACTCAATAACACTGAACCTGCATAATGAATTATAGTCTGCAATTTCGAAGCAAGAATTTTGTCCAACAGAAAATGAAAGTTTCATGAATGTGAAACAGAAATAAACAAAATATAAAATTGAATTAATAAATCCAGTTTTTTTGTGAAGTAAACTTTTTTCGTAGTTCTTGCTTCCTTTCAAATTTATTGTCATGACATAAAGTATTAGAAAATAATTTGAGCTTTATTTTTAGTTTACGAGTTGAATGAAATTCATTTCAAAAATTGAAGCAGTTTCATGGTACCATTTTCTTCACAGGTTCAGGACAGATGTTTCGTTGTAATGACTGCAAAGAGCTAAAGTTAAAACAACAATTACAATAATTACACATTTACAATTGATGATCTTGATACTCGTACGAGAGGATCTAAATACTCGAGTAAGCAGCACAGAGCTCCTTTGGAAAAGTTTGGAAGAGAAAGTCGTCAAATTAAATATCTCATTATCATTCAGTAAGTGAGTGAAAAATATTATTTAGACTTTTGTTTGTAATAATATAGTATATAAAGTGTGATACATTCGTGTAAACATGCCTCACAATTACTGAGAAAAATCTAATTAACATAATTTGTTTTACTTGTTATTGCTTATAATGAAGGTTACATTAACAAAATATAAGTAAATATATTTATAGCTAATACTTCATAGAAAGAATTGTCAGATTAGGAATGAATTGACCATATACTGAATATTACATGTTATTTTATTCACAATGCTCAGAATCTGAAGCATTTTTAAAGATTGGTTTCTAGAGATAAAACTACTTGCGCATTCCACTTATTATATTCAACTTTTAAGAATCTTATCAATGAACGTTTATTTGCTCTTTTTATATTTCCATGCCAGGATTTTCCACATCATTTAACTTCAGATCTTTGTGACGGATTAGTTCAGTATTTTTCTTAAAAAACATGTACGCCACATAATTACAAATAAGGTTTGGAAATCATTTACATTACAATCTTTATAAAATAGCTTCACACATTTATCCATTGTAAATTTGAACCGTTTTGCAAATGCAACTATCAGAAATATTAGTTCTGAGAATCAATTCCCGATCGCCTAGAAGAAGTTGAGACAAGCATGCATGAAAAGCTGTAAAATATTTCTCTTTGTTTTTCATTTTTTTCCCAACCACTATCTCTACCACCAATATTTTCCATTTTTTGAACTAAATACAAGTTTGTACGAAATACAAGCAACTTTTTGCCAGAGAATTCAACGCGGCCAGCAAAGCGTTAGTTGCTTGCTGCAAAAGTAAACCACGCAATAACAGTGCATGGAGTTGGATTCAGAACCATAGGAGCGTTGTGTGAAACTATTGTAAAAATATTTCGTGTGGCAGATATCCCAGGGATTTAAAAAAATAGGTTCATGCATTAACAGCGTAAGTCGACTTACGCTGTTATTGTTTCTCGGTTCGCAGTTATTACGAGGTCTACATTACAGCATTGACAATTTCCTTAATGAAGTGGCATTTTTCGCCGCGTGCCCGTGCCGCATTCCGACCCAGTGTGCGCCGCGGGGCCGCCCGCCTGGCCGGTGCAGTGGGGCTCGCTGCGGCCATCAGCCCCACGCGCCAGCGCGCGCGAGCGCCGAGGATAAAGTGGCGCATTCTTTGACAGCGGCGGGCGGTAAACATTCTCATTAGCGCGGCTTTAGCTTTGGGACGCGCCGCGGGCTTTGTCCGCGGCGGAGCCGCCCGCCGGCCACCGGCGCGGCGTCAATAATAAATCAAGCGGGGCAATGGGCGGGATGAAACTGCTGGAAGGGGCGAAAGTTGGGGGAGAGGAACAAAAGCGTGGGTGGCGAAAGACGAAGGGGGGACGGGAATGGTCGAAATCGGACGGGTGGGATGAAAGCGGACGGGGTTGGACGAATGCGCACGCGGAAGAACGAAAGCAGTTGGGGAGGGACGAATGCGAATGGTGAGGGAGGAATGCGAACGGGGAGGGACGATAGGGGGCGGGGACTGACAAAAGCGGGGGGAGGGACGAAATGGGGTGGGGAGGAACGAAAGGGGGCGGGAAGAGGTAACACCGACTGAGTAAAGCCTGAAACATGCGGAGCGAAACGAAATGGGTGGGAAAGGACGAGAGGGGCAAGCGACGGGGGCGAGGCAAGGCGGGGCGAGATGGACAAGGAAGAGAGAGAGGCAGGGGCGGTGCACGGTGGGTCGTGTGGAGGGAGGAGGTGTAAACGAGCGGCAGCAACGCGCGTCGCGTCGGGCTGATCTTCCTTAATGACGCTGGACGGGCGAGAGGCAGTGCTTGCTGCGACGCTGTTTAGTTTGCTGTTGCACCGTTACGTGCAACGCTCGCCGAGAGTGTTGGGCAACGCTGTTGCTTCCGGCGATTTGTCTCCTAGAGCGAATTTACGAGTTCATTTGGCGCTCTCGTTCCACGAGCGTCACGAAAAGCTGCACATAATACAGGCACAATCCATCAACTCCAAGTAACGATTTCAGCTCAGTGGGTATATTCATGAATATTTTTTCTAGTTGCGTTGTTTTACAATGATTTAACTTTAGTTATTCTGCCCTACTACATGCTAGTCTCCGTGGGAGGTATAATACGTATAAAATTAGAATACAAAATGCAGGTATTTCGGAAGTAATGATACAAACTTCTAGGAAATGAAGAAGGATAAAAGATAATAACATTTTTCGAAATATCACACGGTGAAAAATTTTGATAAAACAAATCATACCCGTAGCACTGCCACTAATTGGTATGCAACTCACCGAGCGTCACCATGTCGCTGGTCTTGTTCTCACTTAGTCAAATTGGTTTTGTGTACCTGCGAAACACCAATTCATGAAGGGTTGCCTATCAATCAGGGGCAAATGCCGTATTTGTAACTTCGTTGCATGAATTTTATCACCAAATGTTCATCAACAAAGAGTTATCTTCTTATGGCACCCTACATGTCTTATTTATTCCGAGTGTGCCCATCAGGCAAAGAAAACTATAAATATATAGGGGCTACAGAATATTGCTTACAATAAGGTAATATTAAATTGAATACTAATACGAAAGGAGGAAGTTGATAATAAAAGATATTGCAAATAGCCTGCACACAGAATATTCAAGTAAGGGTTACTCTATGCTCACGGATAGTACTTGATTACCGAATTCTCTTCGAAAGTTCAAAGAAACAAAAATTAAATATTGCTTTGAGCCATGTAGACGGTTTGTAAGCTGACGGAAGCAAGAATTTATTAATCCTATGAGTACGTTAAATTTTTTTAAATTTATTTGTAGAAAATTGCAAATATATTCTTGCGTACTTGAAGCAATTTATGCAGGCAATGTTATAGTAAAATTAGTTAAAAAAATATCCAATTCGTGGAAATAAATTACAATTTATACTACTTTAATGTGGCATCGCCGACGCCGTAAACTGTTTTAAAAGTATTTTCATGGTTTGAACATTTCTTTAATACTTCAGTTCTTTCATGTCTAGCTTTGTGCAAATATAATCTTACAGTATCTTAAATTGGACTTACCAATGAATTGAAGTAGCTGTTAATGTTATACTTCCGTTCAAAAATTGATCTGTAAACGATGCCAGCCTCTTTTTTAAAATCTGGGTAATTGTTGAGTAATAACATTAAAAGGAAGAAAAGCTGTATTTCTGTTTGCCGCGCAATCCCAATAGCGTTGATTCTTATTTTGAGTGCAACATTTATCAAGTACGCAGAAACGTATTGTTATACATATAATGCATAAAATGAAAATTTAATTATCGGATTAATATAGAAATAAATTAAGTGAAAAGTGAATCGTCACAATGAAATCGTTAAGGAACCATTGTTTTTAAAACAATACAATTACCATAATTTTTTAAAAGTGAGACCCAATGTATTCTGAATTACAAGAGTGTATTCCGATTTTTCAATAAGCGAAACGTGATGGAAAATTGAATTTATGTTGTGTGCCTAGAAGTATGCTATGATACATGTTTAAGCTTTTAGATGATAATTCGTATTTTTTTGTTACAATTACAAGTATGTTACATGTATTTTACAAAAAAAAAAGAATATTATAATTTGAATGTTCTTACTTATTGCCCTATTTAACAAAGTTGTTGTTTTATAGTCGTTTGTTCCACTCCTTAAATACTTTAAGTCGAAAAAGTGTATACTTCACATATCTTCTCTAAATATTTTTCATACACGTTATTCATATTACTGTATACAAATCTAAATATATTACATTCAAATAAACAGGATACCCGGGCTCAACGTGCATACTTCTGTTTTAGATACATTGAGAGTATTTGTCGTACAAATTATGAATCAAGTTATGAAGTGTGCTATCTGAAAGAGAATTTCTCTGTGTTTATTTGGTCCAAATATCCATGGTTTTATTTAGAAACACACCGATCACATTCTTCTTCTAATTGTGCGTCAAAGGTAGTTAGCACCATCTATTTTCTAATCCATTAAACGATTGGAAAAAATGAGGGATTTCCACCAAAGGAAATTATCACCATAGAGGAATCATTTTTTGTGCAAAAGAAAATGAGGCAGAAAGTGCAGGATAAAAATGAATTCTGCACCTGTATAATCTAGAATATCTGCAGTACGGAGTGTCTAGAAATAAATGTAATAAACGTCTAGGGCATGTGGAGGGATCGAAAATATCTTTTTAGTGATGAACATATATGGCATTTAACTGAGTTAAATGCATATATATATATATATATATATATATATATATATATATATATATATATATATATATATATATATATAGGTACATGAAATATTCGTGATAGCGTCAGAATTTGACCTGGCAATGATCTGTACAGCAGTACGACTGAGTCATAAGAAATGTTATCAAAATATATTTTAAAAAGCAGCATATAAATAAATTTTATCCGTATGAAAAATGCGGAATATAAATGTATCAGCGTAAGTTGTCGTATGCATAGGCTATTCTTATATACACGTCCGTCTCTTATCGTCTCCCTGAAATTAGTAGCATAATCATAATGACAAAGCTCTTTGGCACGCAAGAGATAAGGCAGCTTTTTAGAAATGCACTTTTGTATAATTTATGGGTCGATAAAATGCTTGCATGCATTTTACGTTTTACAACATAGATAGGAAACCCTTTGTGTCTGACCACTCACGCGATTAGACTCCTCCTACAGCAGTTGGAGTCACATTTCATCGAATACCTTGGAGTTACTGTGGATTGCAATTTCAACAAAATTGTTTGAATTACACTTTCATTCACATGATTTCTAATATCCATCGAATTCGAAGTAAATAGCAGATTATTTCGAGTTTGCGCTAGGTGGAATGTAGTCGCAGTAATTTAATTGCACTGTAACCGATTCAGGTTAATTAGTTGTATGGAATAAAAAAATGTAGCGTTTATGGATTTTTTACGTGATTGGAATGTACAATTCCCCGTTTAAAAAACTTTCCCCATAATTTTCCCTTAATATTTTTATTTCCTTACAATTGTCGTAGTTTTATAACCTCTTCACTCATCTGCCCCCAAACTTTATTGCTTTGCTTTTTCCTCTACCCTTCAAATATTTTCCAGCAGATTTTTATTTTTACTCTTTACTTGGCTCTCCCGGAACCCCTTTTCCGTAGTATAAGAACTCTTTAACGTTCAATAAGAATGTGCATTTCTCTAGTTTTATGAACTCAGGCATGACTCACTAGCTCTTCGAAAGTCTTCTCCAGCTCTATCACTAATCTGTGTTCCGGAATTTATTAGTAAACATTCTTGATGGAAATTTGCATTACCATTTATCTAATGTACATAAATATAATATTTCTACGTAAATATAAGTCGCTGTTGTTATCTGCCCAATGTGATTTCAATTTAAAATTATTTTTATTAGTCTTTTACACAATCGTGCCGTATGTAATACTTTTCGTTTGATTATTTCAGTAAATGAGGAAACGATTGCATTACGAGGACGGTTTTCCCGAGAGCGGCGAGGTACGAATTCTGGGCGTGTGAGGGGAGCGGGTTCGCCTCCAGCCGGAGACCTCGACCAGCGCGTCCGCCGCGGGGGTTTGTGTAGGAGGGCGGATGCATTGTGGTGGGGGGAGGGGGAAAGGGAAGGATTAGCAGCGCTGCGGGCTCCGCGCGCTGCTACTCCAGGCAAACCGCTGGCCGAGAAGGTGCCCGGGGCGTTGGAGAGGAATCCACCGCAACAGCAACGCAGCTGCGCCGACCCGCACTGATTCCTCTCCACGTGCGCGGGGGGATACGCTTCAGCTGCGTGAAGTGCTTTCGCTCGCTCGCGCGCCCACGCACGCACACGCTCACTCAATAGCCGCACGTGCTCCATTCGGGCAAGAACAATAGAAGCGGCAAATCGAAAATTGGTAAATTGAAAAAGATTTTAGCTCACGATTTCCAGCCTTTCACCTATTGAGCTGTGGTTCGCAAATGTCAAATAACTTGTTTTTTGCCACATTAAAACTAATAATTATCAATTGTGTTTCATCCAACTTTCTAGATTGTAAGTAATATAATTGTAAATAGTTCGTGATAAAATTTACAACTAAGGACGATTTATAATAATATCATGAATTGATGTAGGAGAGAGCTGAAGAATTCTATTGTTTCCTCTACACTTTTATTTTTTATAATATGATTTTTGTCTATAATATTTATTACTTACAGCCCAGAAGTCTTTTCTCCATTTCGTGCTGAGTGTGTATGTTCATTCGCGGTAGAGTACTGCGTGGGCGTCAGGAAACGGCAGTAGTGGCCCTTGGCTTGAGACCGGCCCCGGGGCAGCAGCGTGGGCGTGACGGCGGGGAGTGCAGGCGGCGCTTTGATTGGCCCCGAGACGCGTACGTCGGCGCGTCCTGACCGGGCTTTTTACTGCCGCCTGCCCCCTCCCCCGCACACTTCCACTTTGCCCGCCCCGCACAGTTCCCATTGCGCTCCTCAATAAATCATCGGCTGCACGACACTGCTGTGTTCGGGCCACGTCGAGCTGTCACATCGCCCCTCTGCCCTCTCCCCGTACTCTCGCTGCGCCATCTCTCCCATTACCCCTGCAAATCCCTCCCTTCTGCCCAGTCGCCGCGCCGCGGTCCCCATTTTTGCCCCCTTCGCATCTCTCTTCCGTGACCTCCGACCCTGTCTCTCCCAACTTTCCCCTCACCTCGACGACTAACACCTTGGGTGCGTAACCCTTCCTTTCGCCGCGACCCCGCCCTCTCTCTTCCCCTACCTCCCACCCGGCGCCGGCGACCTCGCAGCTTCCTCCCCCATCGCCGCTGCTGCCAACGCCCCAGTACACGCGGCGCCGCTGCCGCCCGCCGCGGGGTTGAAAGTGTTTCCGTGTAAGGCTCCATAATTTATTTATCTGCGTGACGGCACAGGCGCGGCGCGGCGCGTCGCGGGCGGGGTGGACGTAACGAGAACTCAAGGTCTCCGATTTGTTCCCGTGGACGATGCCCTGGGGCCTCGTGGCACTTGAGCTTCATTTGGGCTGTCGCGTGACGCGCAGGATGATGAATATTGCGCTGGAAATGTGCGATTTCAAGAAATATTTTGCTGCCAACTCTTTCATTTGACAATGACTGTTTTGAAGGTAGTTTCAGAATGGAGAGTAGTAACGTTAACAGTAATTCGATTGATTGTTGTTACAAGTAATAAAATTACAAATTCGTCATTCATCGACTATTCAGAGTCAAGTTAGTTAGGGTGCTACTCAAATTTAATCGTAGCGAAATGAATGACTATAGTAGCAATCTTCCGTTATTACTGATAACTTAATAATCTTGTAGTTGGTATACTTATTTCCATAATGTTGAGATAAAATTGTCCAAAAACTCTAAAGAAAAATGTGTCGGCTATACGGGGTTTTCTATTATTTAGATGTGAGTAAAAGTTTCCTCCGTGTTCCAGGAAATCAGTTAAAAAGGTAAAGTGATACTGTTAATTTCTTTAAAAAGAAGGTAAATAATAAATATAAGAAAAATAAGATGAAAAGTAAAATAAAATAATGTAAATGTTAACATCATTTTCACAGAGTACAGCAAAAACTTAGCAAAAAGCATCCTTTTAACTATAATTTCACCCAATAATCTCACCTTTAAATTGGAGATAAACATAAAACATGCTATTAAAATGCTCTTATCTAAAACGAAGTCAAATGAAATACGAATTGGGTCCTTCGCTTACTTAAAAAGTAGGTTAAAATAGTTTTTGAAAATATAAGTATTTAATTAGTTAGGAACGTACGAATACTTTAATTTTCACCTATTTTTCTGATCCTATAAATTATACTTGGCAATGTAAAATCATTTTTATTTTTAAGACCCGGTTTAAGTTCTTTTTCTACTCCCATTGTATAATTCTGTCATTTGATAGCTACAAACCTTTGCACAAGGATACTCATTACTAGATTCCGGAAGTTCATGCATTTATTTTACCTAAAATAGGCAGCCAACAAGGTACTTATTTTTACTAAAATAGGCATGTAAAAAAGGCATTTATCCTGGCTAAAGTTGGGGTAAAACAGACAAAACATTAAAAAATTGCCATTTAAAAGTAATTATTGTACAAAAATTAATAAATAAAATGATTCACATTTTATTCTAACTCTACAATTTACATTAGCCCTTACGGGGAAAGAACCTACCGTTCCTTTGTAATCTCGATTGCACCATGACTATCCGGTACGACGGCTGCGAATTTTACTGGCGACACTGTCTTTACGAAATGATATTGTAGTCTCCCGTTTGAATCTTTAAATGGAACGAAATTATAGATTTCGTTTTTCACAGTTGTGTAATCCCCAGAAGGGAAGAGAAACAAGTAGGAACTGAAAATGGTATATCGTGTGCAGATACCTCTGTCTTCAAAAGTGATCAGAGGCCATACACAAACGTAGGATGAGATTTCTCGTGAGCGAACAAGTCTGTCAGCATCAATGAAAAATATTAAAAACTTCACTGGTAACTTATTACTTTCCCTTTTGTATTTTTAACCAACCTGACACTGAAGCCTCCGCGTCCACAAAAAGACAATACACGGCCGTGCCTTCTTGTTGTCCAGGTTTGAAAGTATGTTTCCAGCTTGATAGAAATTGGTGTTAGGAGTGAAAAAGTGGGGAAATAACGAAAAAGACACAAATGAGGCAGAAAGGGAATAAATAAGGCAAAGTAACAAATTGGCATCAGAAGATAAAATAGGCAAAAAAAGGTGAAAAGGAAACCTGGTAAAACGACTTCTGAAGTACAATTAACTAATCCTATTGTCAAAAGTCATGAAATTGTAACAATATTAAAAAGGCATTTTGCCAAACTTCTGGGCTCTACTCATTACGATACAGATTTCATTAAGATACAGATTCCTGACCGATCACAGTTACTTTTACAAACCAAGGATTGACAATTAATCGTTGAGAATCGTACTAGTAAATGGCTCGTTCAATTGTATGCATTAAAATTGTATTTAATATTATATTAAGATTGTCAATTTTAATTTCTTTTTATTTGTATTTTTTACGTGGAATATTATTTTAAATAAATTGGATCGTATTTGACGATCGCAATGGTAAACCAGAGCCACCTGCGGCAAGATAGGCTAGGGATCTGTCCACTAGGTGGCCTTGACTGAACCCTGCATGTAAACTGCCACGAACCGATTCAATGCTTAAGTTTAACATAAAAGTTACCGTAAGTTGTAGAAAGAGTTTCGTATGAAACACGATGTAATGAGTATTAATACACTCGTGTGAAGTTGGCGATACTCGCTTGTTACTCGCTCTTATAGTATATATTACACTCGTGTATTAAAACCCATCTTATATTACACTCGTGTATTAAAACCCATCATTACATAATCGTTTCATAATGTACTATCACATAATTTTTGTCTATTGCGATTAACACCATTATCCATGTCCCAGAAAACAAGAAAAGAGTGGGCGGGCGGGAAGTTCACCGAATGTTCGACGCCTCCTTGAATTTGGACGTGAAAGACGAATAGCTTGTGTTTCCGAGAAAAATAAATCTCTGAAACTTTCTTAATGCGTTTGACTGAGTCGTAGTTTTTGCCGACTCTGAAACACTTCCTCTACTCTGTCCGGTTGCTCAGCGGAGGAACCCATTAGGAGTCACTATATCTCGCTCGCTAATTTGCAGAGAGAAACACAACTCCTAAAGGTTACAGAAGTTTGTAGATAGTACCGTAATTTAAAGTTTTGAATCTTCTTAACTCAGAACGGGATGAGAGTTTCACTCATAAATAAGGTATTTGCAAAAGTAATTTACGTTTGAGAACGTTCGCCAATTAATGACTACCCGTTTTCGAGATGCTATTATCTCCCTTTCGGTGAGTAGAGAAAGCTATCTTCTCTTTCTTTGGCTGTATTTGCTCTTTGTCACTAACAATGCCATTTTAATGAATTTATTTCTCGAAACGATTTCGCTTTCTAAAGGACAATGGCAAGGTTGGGTTGTACATTTAAGGTTATTTTCGTTTGCAAAATAAGTAAATCAGTATTTGTCTCCATGAAAGATAAGAACGTACGTGACAATGACTTTTTTATTGAAAGATTATTTTTCATTATCTACAACTATTCTTTATAATTGTTTTTTAAGATCTCTTTCATAAGGGAGAAGACGTTCAAAATTCATACTTCAGGGTTTCCATTAGTGGAAAACCTCAATTAGGTTTCATTAATTGCCGTTATAATTTGATTGCATGGAATATATGTGTTCTAAATTCTGTTTCATAATTCAATTCATTGTTGTCTAAGACAAAATTAAAAATAAGTGTTAAGTTCCACATGTTAAAAATCATTTTGCGCGTTTTTTGGTTTGTATATTATGTTTTAGTATAGAAAATGCTACAACATAATGTCACTAAAAATCATTATTCATGCTTAAGAATTATTAAAGTTTTGTCAACATCTATCAGGGATATTCAATAATGTAACTATACAATTTTATTAATCACCTATTGCAACTCATTCACCTCATGCAGACTTTTATTCTCCGAGGTCTTGTGTAACATGTTGGAACATAACTTTCTCCACTCTTAGTCGCTGGTGCGAACTTACGCAACACAATTTCCAACATCCGCCCATTTCTTCCATCAGCCTTCGGTTCGCTGCTTTTCAATTACAACATATTCGCTGGCTCCACCAACAAAACACATTGGAAGCGGACAATGACCCTGAGAGACAGCTCTCCGCCCTCCCGCACAGTCCTCGCGACGTTGGAGGACGTTGACCGTCCGCGCGGGGCCCGCCCAGACTCTCGCCATCAGCCCCGCCCCGCCCTCTTCCCCCGCCCCGCCCCCGCCGCAGCAGCGAGGGCGCATCGCATCGCATCACGGCGCGCGCCGGCCGTAAAGTCCCCAGTTTGCAGTTTACTTTTTCCGGCCCACTCATCAAAATTTCAGTCGACTGGCCCGATTTAAGGGCCTCGTAAATAGTTTCTTTGTTTTCCTTGCTCCTCCAACTCGCTTGTTTATTTCCTGTGCTTCGGGGTGCCATCGATGGGATTACTGTTCGGTGACAGCTGCCCGCCTCCGCCCCCGCCCCCTTTTCCGCCACTGCTCCCGCTCCGCCGGCCTCGACGCGACGCCACCCCGCCTCCACTCAGACCTTTGCAGAGTTGCTTTCTCCAGCGCCGATTCTACAGTCGTTGGAAGTGCTGATGTCGCCACTAGGTTGCGAATGTCTCCATTGGCCCTGCACTTCGCCTGCTTACTGCTCGTTCTTCTCAGTGGATGGTCCTAATGTTGGGAGCGTAACTTTCACCCATATAAGGGACGATTCTTGTGACAAATTGTTCGCTTTTCTGTCGCCTCTCATTTTAGCAACTTTGTTACTCGGCACATATTCTTTTTAATTCTAGAACTTTCTTACTCTTACTCTCTAACGATATTACAGATTTTATGTCTACTTTTCAAATGTACGATTGAATTTTGGTGTGTTGTTTTATTACCACAACAACGCATTTAGTTCCTCTGTTTCTTCGCAGCTAAGAAGCTATCTTACCTCCGCACATCGCAGTTCTCTCCCTCATATTTTCTTATTATTACTTCCCTCTTATAATTATTTTCCTTCACAAGCACATAATTTATCGTCTGTTCTCATATTTGTGTGCTATTTGTTTCTCTTAAGATTTAGCGATTTTTCGATTCCCTCTCTGCTGTATGTATATGTTTGTCTTTTCGTAGTAAATACTAATTTTCATAAACGATAAAATGCTGTTATTGAATAGACTGTATACTATGTACCCCTCTCCAATATCTACTGTTTCTGTTCTCGCATTCACTACGCAATTCATTCCAGCTTCTGCCTTCCAGTTGAAATCACTCCCCCTCTAATACACACACACAAACACATACACAATTCATTTCCTTTTTTTATTTCCACCCCGTCTCTCCTTTTTTGTGTTTTTCTTACCTTCCCAACCAAACGCTACTTCTGTTCGTTTAACTTTTCAAGCACCACATTTGTACTGCGACGCGTACATGTCAAGTCGCACTCGCCTCACATACCGCCGTCCATTGCCGCTCTCCTCTCTTCTCCCTTGCGCCGGGCAATTAGCAAGAAGGCGAAGAGACCAAATTACTGGAACGTCCGATTTATAAAGACCATAAAGCGAGCACTCGGCCGCCGCCGCCGCCGTCCCAGCGCGTGCTGTGCGGAGTAGCTAATGACTGCGTTTACGTTCTTCAATTTGGGTTAATTGGGGGGCGACTGTGGAGCGGGAAGAGAAGACAGAGCAATAAACGACTGATGTAAACAGGGGACACAGCCGCCGTGCTGTTGGACGCTGAGTCACATTTTCTGACGACTGTCAGTGGCACTAAGGATGATAGAGCTGAACCACTTCGACTGAAAACTGAGGTTTTTATAGAATGCACGTAGGGCAAGCCTGAACATAGCACTGAGTTTTTCAAATCATATGTCAATTTGTTCATTATTACATCTATCATTTGATTGCTGTGGATATGGTTCGTAGAAATATGAATTAATTTTTATGAACATTTTAATTTTTGCTTCTCTATTGCCGGAAATATTTTTGGGAGAAAATATTACAGGAGTATAATTAATAAAAAGGAAGCCCTGTACCAAATAAAAAGGGAGCATCAATATTATGTTCTTTTTATTTGCCAATCTTGTATACTACTCATCTGCTGTATACAAATATGATATTGAATTTACACAGAGCATGAAAATATAAGAAATATTTTAAGAAAAGTAATATTTTGACATCAATTTGAGCTGAACAGTATTAATTTTTTTTACTAAAAGCAAGGCAGTTTTACACAAAAACGTGTTAAAAAGTGACTTTGTTGCCAGTATAACGATGTAGCCAATGTGAGAATCGTTCATGCATGATATATCGCCTTTAAGAAAATCTGGAAAATCCATTGGCGCGTTAACGTGCCCGGCGCCGCTGATCGCCTCTCCCTTTCGAACGGGAGGGATGGGGGTGCCGGGGGAGGGAGGGGGAGGGAGGGGGAGGGAGAGGCGCTGACACGCAGACGGATGATGGGGCGAGAGCACCTGGAAGTTCGCGCCTTCGGAAGGAAAAAGCGGCGCGCTGCCTTCGGAAACCATTAGCGCGCCACCGCCGCTCCCCTAATTGCCTGTGATCGCCCACGCCCTCGCCACACCTTCCCTGCAGCGCCCCTCTCCTGCTCCGCCCCACCACTGCGGTCCCCCGCCCTTTCCTGTTACGACCGATTCGCCTTATCCGTTGGTCACGTTCGACCTTTCCTACCTACAGAGCTCTCCGAATCCTTCTATCTTCCCATCCAATCAATGTGATCTGATATATCCGAGATTGGGTATGATGTTACTGGTAGTGATGACGCAAGGAAATTTCATGACAACAGAGTGTGATCCATGCGAGTTGGCGTAAACATTGTGAGAATAGTGTGCGCAGGGCACTCCTGTTTTTTTTCTATTCTGGTAGAACTGATAAAATAAATCTCCTCGACCAGCTATTTATTTATTTATGTATTTATTTATTTATTTATTTATTTATTTATTTATTTATTTATTTATTTATTTCATTCATTCATTCATTCATTCATTCATTCATTCATTCATTTACACGTATGGCATACGAGTACATTTATGGGGAAACGGACAGTAGCTGCAGTTGCGAAGACAGAATCTCAACGTGGTTGTCGTCGCGACTCCCCGGTAAAGGAGATACCTCGGCCAACTAGATCCGCTTGTCGGATATTAACTGATAGTAACGGATAGTAACGCGAATACCTCGTTGCATAAATCACCTTAATTATCCTCATATCTCAACCTACACTACTCCCCTTCCTTGTTCATCCTTTCTTGGGTAGATTGTACGGTTTACATTTATTTCTCAGTCCCTCAGTACATTTTAGTTTCCCAATTTCAATGTACCGTAACGATCTTTTTCTAGCAATGCGTGACATCCTAGAACCTGCCCCGTAGAGAACATTGGGTGCGGCGTGCATACCACTCTACTTCTAGTTCAACTTCTCTCGATACGCCTATTTGCTCTCTCTCACGCCGTACCGAGGAAGCCCGTACACCTATATAGGAGTTACCTGCCCAGTTCTAGCTACACCAACACCTTTCATTCCTTAATTTTAATTTATCAGGAGGTTATCGATTTTCGGGAGGTGTGGCGTAATGAGTAGTGCATATGTCTCTTAACCCAGAATCAGTGCCCGGACTCAATGCCAGGCTACCCCTCGTGGAGTTATACATTGAGGACAAAGGGAACTCTCGACAGGTTCTCTTGGAGGCTTCCCGTTTCCCCTGCCTCTGATTCCTCCATTTCTCCATCACCATTGTCGCTATCACGTACTCGATAGATCATCATTCATGAACGTGAATTACCTAAGTAGTAGAAATACCACTAAATCCTAATAAATGAAATACTTAGGATACAACACATGTAAATATAATGTGATTCTATGTCACACGCCACTACACCACTAAAACATGATGATTTTATCAGGTTCGAACTCACGCCCTTTCGAAGGGCGGATTCTACCATCGCTGACTACGTTTTTTTTAGGGCGGGTCATTCTTGCTTACACTCTCATTCCTCTTGTAATGTTTTTTCTTTTTTTACTTTCTCGCATAATCTACTACTTATGTAGTATATTAGAAAAAGGGTTGTAATGCTGCAACGAAAAGGCGATTTTTTAACAGAAAAGTCCATTTTGTGGGTCTCTAATGAAGAAAAAGTCTATAATTCGTGTTCCTATAAGTAGTAAACAAGTCCTATAACTTTGACTTTGTGTATGTCAAAATCCATGTTTTGTGGTTTCTTGACACCGAAAAATTGATTTATGACAAAACGACTGTCTGTCCTTTCCTTCGTACCTCCGTCTATCCTAGCCTATGAACAACGCTAGCTGCTAAACAGGAAGCAGAATTTTCACCAAAATTGATATTTCCCTGATAGAACTAGCGTCTCTTGAATTTGAAACGGTTATTTGAATTCGGGGGAGGGGTTCTTTACATGAAGTCTTAAGAACATTTTCAAAATTTTCTCAAAATGTTTCTGAATTTTCGCCTTAAGTTTTTCTCGGATAAAGCAAAGTACATGTACAAAAATGTCGGATGACCGATTTTCCTTGAACTCTCTGAATTTTTGAAAATTTGGAATGAGTTTTTCAAAATTTGTTGAGGTTTTTTTTTTAAACATGAATCATTTTCGCGTAAACTTGCATGAAATAAAAACCTTAAGTTTTTTCAAATTTATTCAGATTTTTTCAAAAAATGCTTCTAATGTTTTGATTTCATTTTTCTCGGATATTGCAAATTAAGCATATACAAATGGCGCAGTCTAGATTTTCAATGAACTATAAATTTTAGAAAATTACAAATTTACAAATAATGCGCAAACGTATTTGTGTGTTGTAGCTCCACTATATATTTCCTTAACAGTCAAGAAAACGCTAATCGACGTGGAGGGCCACCATTAGCTCTACAGCTGTACTCTACGGTGATAAATTTAAGTGGACAGAATCATGATTTTGTAACTATCTGATAACAAGGATCGAAGTGTTCTCGAAACATCGTACTACCTTCAATAGATACCAACAATGAACTCCATATTTAGTCGGAGTGTAACTAGACTTCCATCAACTCCATAGAAATTACTCATAGAAATTACATCAACACAATAGACTTTTCACCACAAAACTCATAGAAATTACATCAACACCATAGCCTTTTTTAGAGGGCTGTCAATTTGATGTGAATGCGGTTTATGTTCTGTAATTTTATTACTGAAGCTGGGGATCGCTAGCATTATTTAAAAAAGATAAATCTTGCCTGATGAAAGTTTTATAAACCTTTTATAAGACCTATTTTTATATTCCTTTAAATGATATCTGTGGTATACACTAATACATAATAGCTTGTCGTTAGTACTATATATTTCTGAAATTTCATTTATAATTATTTGTCAAGAAAATTAGTTAGATATGTGCATTCGACACACTCAAAGACATTACGAATTAATATGATGAGAAGAAAACGAATTAGAATTTGCTGATTGACACAAGAAATTAAATTTCAGATTAATTAATGCATTAAAAAAAGAACTTTTAGATTTTATAATTTTAATGAGTTTTCAAAATGCTAATTTTATTGTAACATACTTTAATACGTCACCTTTAGCTTTGCAGTATGTGTACGATATGTGTTTTTTGTGCCTTTAACATATCACGGTGAAGGCTTGGGATATGCGCAGAAAATAATGAAAAACAATTTAGCCAATTGTTTTTGGTTAATAAATTTCATTGTCAGTATTTTCCTTCATATCACTCTTATTTCATGCCCAATATACCGTTAATCTTAATTAGAAGCCCACGGTGAGGAAACAATTTTAGTGATGCAGCGTTTATTCATTTACACTTTTCGAGAAGAACATTTTCAATAAATATGAGTGATTACAGAAATAACTCGTTTTAGATAAAGTGTTCTAGAGAAATTTGTTCTTGTTATCAAGCGCTTTGCGTGATCTGGGAATATCTTCCATCGCTTGTAGAAACAGGCTGATTTAAGTTTCTTCTGACGGTTTTATTCCGATTAAATACCATAAAAAAACACAAAAGTAAAAAGGATATCTGTACTGGTTCTTAAGTTTCTTTTCGTCGTTTTGCGTCACATTACGAATATTTTATGTTCCCAAAGGGTTTGGAGAAATTGTCGACTTCCATTTGAAAGGCAATTGTCGCTAACTTGTATCTCACTTCAGTGGAGAAGGTATTGGCCAGAAGTGAATCAGCAAGATCAGCCGACATTACCTAGAAGGTTGGCGGCAGTGACGACTACAGAAATATCAACAATAACTACGCCGGCGGCAGCGAGGGCCACGCCCTCAGGGACGGCGAGAGCCAGGGCATCAGAGATGGCGAGAGAGTCGGGGACGGCGAAGGCAACGGCAACGGCTGGGGCTAGAGCGCGGCCTTTGCGAGGGCGAGGCTGACTGCTGGGTGTTAAAGGTGGTGTAGATGAGGGCGGTGATGGTGACTATGGAGGTCTGGAACCTATCGTTGCACGCAAGCCGTAAATCAAAAAATGGGGAGCGATAGGAAGTGTAGAGGACGACAGTTTCATGTTCACGAGACGACGAACGAGAATAGATGATAAAAGGAGCAAGCTATTGAAATTGGTGTCGGGGTAGCGTGCAGCCGTTTGCATCATGAATGAGAGTGCAGACTGATTGATGGCGAGGATGGCCTTTTTCAGAGGCGAAAGCTTTATATTTCAATTAATTGCAGGTTTGGAACTGTAAAGTGAAAAGAAGAGGCGTAAATGCTTTTAATAAAAAGTTGTGCCTAGCGTTTTATTTTCAAGAAGTGAAGATTTATTATTTCTAGTAAAATTTTTAATTCATAAAAACGTGTCAGATACAACTTCCATTTCGGGAATCGAAAATGCTTAGAGTAGGTAGAATTCAGAGACCTCATTTACGGATTCGCTTCCCATCATCGTTAATTGCATTTTATTGCTTTTCTTTGAAAACGTATTGCTGACGAACTACCTTTTCGAAGGAGAATTCCTGTTTCTATTAACGAAGTACATCATTTCCTTTACTATTTACATTAATAATAGATTCCTTTTAGCACCTCTCATGTGTATAAGCCTCAACTTCCAATAAGAATATTCTCGAGCATTAATGTTCATTTTTTCTACTCTCTTTTCAAGTAGTTATTATTATTTTTAAAATGAAAATAAACATAACTTATAAAAATGTAAAAGTAGATAATCATTTATTAAAAAAATTCTGAGATTTAATTGCTCATTTGTGACCATGCGTAAGTTCTTTCACTTCCATAACGGACTAGCGATTTTGGCATAATTTGCTCTGTGGCTGAAATGTTTTATCAGATCTTTCCCCCGCTCCAGCTGTCGCAAGCGCCGTCAAACGCCCCGTGTCGTTTTGGAGCGCCGGGCGCCGCCACGCGCCGCCGCACGCCCTGAGGGTCGTCGCTCCCCCAGTCACGCACTTTGGCGGAGGGCGTTCGGCGCCGCGATCTCTGTCTCCTGCCGATAGAGAGCGCACGCGCCCTTCCAGCTGAAAATAGCGGCGCGGCGTCGCGTGCCTTTATTGGCGCTCCTTTGACGAGCCGCCCACTCCGGGCTCTCCACCTCCCCCCACCCCACCCCCCGCCGTCCACTAGTGGGGTGCCCCTCGTTACGGAAGCAACCACAAGCCCCTGACTTCCGAAGGTCTTACCGGCAGAAGTCACGTTGCAACTTCCTGCGCTCTTTTCATACTTCGTTGTTTTTGTTCTTTTGTAGTTTTTTTTATTCCGCGTAATTTTCAGAGATGAATGGTTCTTTGTTAAAGACGATATTTTTCTCCCTGTCTCTGATAATGATGATTAATAAGAGTAATAAAAATATATACTAATACATATTGTTCTATCGATTAGAATGCCGTATTTACATAAATTATGCTCAAGATTTAACAGATCCAAAAAATTGTACACTGCTATTAATCGTATCAAGGTAAATATTCAACATGGAGGAAAGTATAAAATGGTTTATGCAATGTGATTTTTTTGTCGAGTTCTATTTGTAAATTTTTTATCTAAAACTTTTATTTTATTACCATAGGGAAACGAACTATCTTAGTCTATAGTACCACTAAACTAAGAAATTTGACCTTTCGACTAGTCTAATCTTTCGATAACTTAGTAAGGTTTTTTTTTAGCTTCTCGGCTTTTCCTTTCTATTTATTGGTACATTTTGCGTGAACTGTGCCAACGGCTCCGATCCAAATATTGGCGCCTTTCAGGTTGTCCTAAAGCCCTCAGTCAGCTCTTTTCCCCTCGTTTTTTAAATAAAACTCGACGACTACGAGTTCCTATCAAAGGCATGCAGGAAAGTTTATTTGAATATGAAGAGGTCGGAAATTCCAAAATATATCGTAGAAGCATGCCTGAATAATGGCAGCGGTCATTTACTTCTGCCTCCGGGGTGCAGGCGTTGCAGTTAGTAGGACTGATAGAGAAAGGCGGTGTAAATGCAAAAGGAGCAGAAAGTGTTAAAGGGATTGAGAGGTACGGAGAAAGGTGAAGGAAATGAAGAAAGCAAAGGGCTGTCTGGCTAACCTGAAGTTGTGGGAATTCTGATGCGGTGTTGTTGACGTTAATTTATGAAATGGCATTTTATAAAATGGTATTTTATTTATATTTTTTCCTTTACATTTGTAGACTGATGATGACCGCAAAGCCGTCGAAAGCCGGCTATCTCAATAAATATACTGTTGACGGAGATGACCTCTTTTATTTATTCATAACTTGAAGTTCTTTACCTAACTTCAAAGAGCTTGCAATTTTTTGTAATAGATTGCGTGTAAATAACATCTATTTCCTACATAATGAAAATTAACTGCTTCCAGAAAATATGAAATTGTTACTAATTACTTAAAATGTAACTGCAACTATCACACTTTGTAAGTATTATTACATCCGAATATGCTTTTCTCTTTCATTCATATATTTAACAAACGTTTCGGGGATATATTTCTAAACCTCCAACACACGTATCTGTCTGCCGTTGATTATTCTCATTACTACTGTTAATGCTTTTCATGGGACACTTCCAGGAGACGATTGAAAATTGGACATTCGACGTAAAATTGTTTACATTGGGAGAATAGAAGTAAGTTTCTTCGAAGTAATTTGAATGGAGCTTTTCCAAACAAGCCTTAATATTTTATTCCAAGAACGTTTCTTTCCTGTTTCAGTAATGTAAATAGGAAAAGCTTCCAGAATAAAAAAATCATTTAAGTTGCGTTTCTTTGTGCAAATTGTTTTGAGTTAACTCTTAAAATCTTTTTATTATTATTTACTGTACCTCTTGCACTGTTTATGAATTTTTAGCATTATTTGGATTTTAACAGTTTTCATTAGTGAAAATACCACAGGTTTTATTTTTGTTTTTGAAACGTTCTAGTTCCAATTCCATAAAATGGTTTTTGTTTTAATTTCTCAAATATGTTCTGAGCCTTGGTAAGCCAACTAACTTTATTGCTTCTTTTCGTTACAAAATATCTTGGATAATTATTCATAGTTTCTTTTTGAATTTCTCGTGATTCTTATTTTCTTCTTTCAAAGTATTTCCCCATGTACTGCCTTTGATTTTAACTTTCGAGTTTGTTTCCTTCATATTCGTTACATACGAGTATTGTCTCATTTCTTGCTTCTTTGCCAACGAGATTCTTCCACTCAATGTCTTTGATCTCTTTCCTCTCTCTTTTAATTTAGATTTTATTGTATGCACACCATTGCATGCGTTCCTTTATTTACACTCTAAAGATTTGAGTTACTTTTCTTTCTTCATCTTTAGGATCTTCTTTCAGTAATAAAAATACTCAATTCACTTCCAAGAACTCCTCCACACCATTCGCTCGAAACCCAATTCAATAACGTACACATGAAACGCGTATTGCAATAAACTCTCACGCTCGCAGGCGACGCAATTATTGCGCACAGAGTCGGAAAGGGTCTGGTTTGGTGCGGGCGCCGTCAGCGGGGGGGGGGGGACAATGGAACGACGGAGGTGTCACGTGCAGACCCAGCGGTCGCCCCGCCCCCCTTCCCGGCAGCTGCGACCGCTCTCTCCCGCAGCGTGCGGCCGCAGGACAAATGCACTTTTTAAATTAAAATGTAATTGCCAGTTTATCTGTGAGTATATACACGCCCGCCATTATTCCACCGCTGGCTTCAATCGTGCTCTGTTTTTATGAAAACATTCCGCCTGAATTTGCCGCGTGCGCAAGCGCTCCACTTGAGCGTGCGCGGGCGCGCACGTGCGGTTCCCTAATTAACATTTAACTCCTCCCTGCGAAAACAACGCGTTAATTGTATCTTACTGTATTGAGCTTAATGATAATTAATTAAGCGTCGTAACAAGACCGCCCGTTTATTCGGTGGTATGAGCGCGGTGAGCTTATCAAAATAATTCCGTACACAAATTGTGTTTACAACGCACGTTAGCCGCTAATTGTAAAGAAATTGTTACCTTTGTTGCGGCGAGGGGCGAGCGGCGGCGCGGCGGGCGCGCCACAAAGTCGTGCGCCCCGCGCCGCGCGGGTGGGGCAGGCGGCGGGGGAGGCGAGCCGACGGAAAAATTGCAAAAGTTTGTTTGCGCGGCGCCAAAGCCATTCCCTCGGGAAGCCGCGCGCCGCCACTGGGAGGAGGAGGGGGGAGGGGACGGGCGCCCAAGGCGGAAAGGGCGAAGTGGGGCTGTTCGTCGCTGCGTTCATCCTTGCTCCGCAAAACAACTTACTCTTCGTTGCTTGCGAAACCCTGCCCGCAGTTGTTTCGGAAGAGTTTACTACATCCGTTGACTATGTATGATTTTTTTCCCTAGAAAAGTTTCTCTATGTCTCTTTCTCCAATGTTTTGCTTTTGCAGTTGTTTCGCCTTTATTAATTTGTTTTCATCAATAATACTCAGTGGTCCAACAAGGTTTTTTTCTGGGGGGGGGGATGGAGCTTTAATGATCAGTGACTTGATGTTTTGTTATAAAGAATTGTTCATATCTACAGAAAATTAGTAAAAACTACTTGAATATCAATTCTTCAGTTTCTGGAGGGGTAGCTTATGCCCCAGGAGACTCCTACGTTTGGGTGCGCCACTGATAGTACCGTATGCTCTTCTATAGGTGTCATATAAATCACAGTAACAATGTTCGCTCTTATCCAATATACGTTTCGTGTTTCGTTCTATCATCACGCGCTGTAGCGCCATTACAGTGTGTATTGTTGCATGCGAGAAGACTTTAACCCACTAGTCTCAAAATTAATGTTTGGGAACCTCGCGCGCGCTTCCTCGTATGCACAGGGACATTGTTGAAGCTTCATCTTATCTGTTTTCAAAGTTTATTCCCGAATTGTTGTTTTGTTGTTAATTTTTTCTACTAGAAAACTCTTTAAGTACCAAGCCACTGGTTAGATGAGCGATTTGTTCACAAAAAAAGCGAACCTATTGCCATAACTTCGTTTCCCTTAGAGGGTTTGATCATCCGGTAGTCCGATAATGTAATGACGGTTAATGGCGTTCAAAGATGTAATAATAAACAATGTAGTACAACTCTGTAACCGTGGAAACAACACTAACCCCTAAACCGTTTTGTTGTTAAAAGATTTGTTTAAACATCATTTACCAAAAAATTGCCACGTAAAGCAACTATTGAAGTTAAAGTCTACATGTACTCGTATGTACAAAAGCATTTTATTAATTTCAAGAACAATTTTATACTTCGAAATAGGTTCCATGTTTTAATTTAAATTATATTCCTACATACGTTGCATTCTTTAGACATTTTAGTTTAGTCAATAAATTTCAATCAATTTTCACATCTCATTCAAGTCTACCCCACAAATAACACGAATTTCCAAAATAATTTCTGTTTCTTTTCATCCACACCACTTCCAGCGCAAAACCAACTTTACCATTTCTTGCCTAATCATACCACCATCCTCAACGGCTAGATGCACGCGTCGCCATGGTGACGATATCCCTCCGCTCGATTTTTACAAACTCGCCCTCCCTTTACGACGCGTTTTTACGAGTGGCGCCCGCGCCGGCGCCGTCCCGACGCCTTCGTCGCGACGCTGCGCCTCGGCGACCGGCACTGCAGCGCGGCCACCCGGCAGCGTCAGCGAATACGCCGAAACCAATATTGTATTTCTACCGTAGGCATTCGGTCGTGAAGGGAATCAATACGTTCATTGTCTCGTTATTGGATTTTTAATTGGATCTATGGAAAATATAAAATTAAGTGGAATGCTGTCTCTGAGAACTCGTAAAACGAAATTCAAATAGAGATTTCCAACATCAAAAATCCATTTAAATTGCACTGCTTGCATCCCAGGAAATGACTGAGAGACATTAATCTAATTCGCAGAGAATAAGACCATTTTTCTGAATATGAGTTTAAGATGGTCCCGAAATCAGTGGACTTGTATAAATAAACCTTCTGGTCAAGTAATCGAGAATCTATGGATATATTGTAGCATTAAATATCAACTCTCGTAAATACGTGGAGTGACATGTTTTAGAATGTATTGTGTCATCATGTTCTTCAAAATATAAGGAATAAGCACCTTAGCAAGTATTAATGACACATTCTTAAAGCAAATCGCTTCCTTAAATATTGTCTAAACGAACTACTCTCATTTGTTTGCAAAACATTTAATTAATTGTGTACGACGGAAAGGAATAAGAAATTTCGCGTGCATCAACGGATACTTCTACAAACACGCTTTAACAGTAATACAAGATGTATTGTTATCAGTGAAATAAAACAGATCATGAATCAATGTTGAGTAATCCACTTTGAGCAGTCGAAAGCAGCCCTTTTCGTGTGTTGTCATTGCAACGACTGTACTTCTCTTTTTCCGTCTGTTTTGTACATCGAGCAGTCACATCGGGTTCATGCATTTTCATCGCTTTCAAAATTCGACATTGCCAGAAGCGCAAGGGGTCATTAACGCAATAAACTAATAATTTATTTAGCCAGCTATAAACAATAATATTCCCTATTATCCGCGGGGAATTCCACGCTGGAGGCGGAGGGTCGTTTGTGCGCTATAGAGGAGCGCTAACCCGCTGTAATTGGGGGTTTTGACGGACCGGAGCGCGCGCCAATGCGGGGCCGAGGGGGGTGAGGTTGGGGTGCGCGACAAATGCCGCTCGGCCCTGTAATTAATGCTGCCCCCCACGTACGGAGGTGAAGGGCGAGGGGCGCTCGGTGTGGGGTGGGAAGGGGGGCGAAGGGGCGCGTCGAAGCCCCGGGCCGCATCAAAACGCGATAGCGAGCTCATTAGTTCCAGCGGACACCACTGGCGCCGCCACCCTCGATGGACTTTCAGCCCCCGCGCACCTGTGGGCTCCTCTTCGATCCTGGCCGGTGGATGGGCGCCTTGTTTTTGTCAGGGATTTTATAATACTTTCCTTTATCTCTTCTTTTTTTTTATTCCTAGACAGGCACGTGCTAATAGAAATCTTGAAGAATGGGGAAGGAATATATTTTTCAGTTTAATAACCGTTGTTTACTGTGCCTTTCTTCATTTGGAGTTATTCGCCCAGTAGTTTCAGGAAAATGCGTGATTATTAGTAATTAATTATTAAAAAAATAATAATGTTTAAAAATATTTTCTTCATAGTAAGTATAGCTTCAACATGATTTTAGGTTGTCAGGTTTAGTATGTATTTTCTATCTCTGTTGTGTCTAGTATGCTCATAACCTACGTATACATGACCGCTTTATATTATTTTAATTACCCTTCTATAACATACAAACTTGTGTTTTCAACTCCTTTCTTTTGTGATCATTATTTCATAAATTAGACATTTTTCGATATACTTGTTTAGTGTTCCTTGTTTCATATTTTTGTGATTAAATTCTATTGTATTACTTATGTATGACTCCATATCACTCGTTTTATTCTTTATATTTCATTCTCTTTGCTGAAATATAGAATTTATTTGCCCAATAAACATGTTTACTGAAACTACAAATTCCGTAATTTTGCACCTTCGTCTCACGTCTCCTTCACTTCTCTTCTTCGTTCCTTGCAGCAGCCTCTGTATTTTGTCGCCTCGCGAATATCCCCTCGTAGAGTGGCGCGCAACAGCGAAACTTCCTAATTCCATTACGCCGCCAAACGAAGCGGCAACGCGAAGGTGGCGCCTCCGCCGATTGCGCCCTAGCCGCGAAGAATCCTCCCGCGCGCGGGACGGGGGGGCGGGGGGGGCAGGACGGGACTGAGCAGGGCCGGGGGGCGGGTGCGTGGGGCGGGGCGGGGAGGGGGGCCGGGAGGGGGCAGGAGGGCGACGTCGCTGGTGCTGCCCGGGCGACTGCTCCATTATGCATATCTTTGCGCGCGGCCATTGGGGCACCGCCCGCCCTCCCGCTCGCGAGGAGGAAAGAAGACCTGTTGCACGCGCCGGCGCCGCCCCGGGGCAGGCCGGGGCACGCCCCGGTTCCTACCAGCCAATGCGTGAACGGACAGTCGTACTAAGACTACGAGAAGATGCCCATTTCGTCCGTATAATAACAAACAATAAAATTTATAACTTATTCCATGTCGCGGAGGGTAAGAGTTGATGATAGGCTAAAAACTACTACTTCGTATTATAAATAAATCGGTAAATTAAGCATTGTACGTTTTGAATAATTGATAATTTTAATTACATTATAGAAGATTTTGTAGATTAAAATGAGTTCATTTCGTCAACAGACTAACGATAGATAATAATTACAAACCTTTCGTTAGTCTGTTGATGAAAGGAACGTATTTTCCAAGACTCACCTTGTAGCGTTCTCAACGCCATAGACGACTCTATTATTCTCGTTCTGTACTGTAAGATTAGAGAATGGTTATTGCAACTTGTGTTTAGAAATTCTGCACAGGGTATCTATTCGCAAGTTAAACACGCAGTTTGAAATTATGCGTAATCAGTGTTTCAGCAGGACGAGCAAAATACTTCCCGAACCAGAAGTATTGAATATTATGAGCAGTCAAACAAACCTGCTGTGTTTTTCATTGATATGAAGCTTCAGTTGCTTGAAATATTTGAATGGCAAATATAAAGGAATTTAAGAAAATGAACACTTCATAAATGAAATATAAACATGTATTCCAACAAAATAGCTCCTGATGTCTTAGGTTTTATTCACTTTACACATCCATTCGCTTTTCAGCTTTCCTAGCAATAAATACTATTTACCCATTTCTTTTGCTTATGTACGACCGTACGTTTATTTTCTGTGGTGCATTATTATTATTATTATTATTATTATTATTATTATTATTATTATTATTATTATTATTATTATTATTATTATTATTATTATTATTATTATCATCATCATCATTGTAGCTTGAGGTAATGTACTATTCTTTAATTTGAAAACAGCGCTACGCATTAAGAGAATAATGAATTTCCTGCTATTACTGTGTTGTCTATGATAACTTGACTTTTCATTCATCACAGACGTCCATTTTTATATTTTTTCTTTGTATACAAAATTCAAATATTTCAATGCCTATTGAAAACCAAATCTGAGTTTATTCGACACGTGTAGATATATAAAAATATTATGTCAGCTGTATTATGTATACTACCTCCTCCCTTTCTTTCATTTCTCTTCATTTACGTATATTTTCGGCTGTTCTGTAAACACCATATGTTGTGACCTCGGAAACCAACGACTTCGCCCTGTGTATGTGTTATTAATAACCTCTTTAAGGAAGAGGAACGAAGTCGTTTGCCATCAACTTAGCAAGACCTTCAGCTTACCCCAAATAGAAGGACCACTAGTTCTTTAAACTCGGATATTATTGTTAAATCAAGAGCACATTGCTAGCTATTTATTTGGCCTAGTCACTGGTACAGAAGA
Source organism: Teleogryllus occipitalis (assembly GCA_011170035.1). Lineage (NCBI taxonomy): Eukaryota > Metazoa > Arthropoda > Insecta > Orthoptera > Gryllidae > Teleogryllus > Teleogryllus occipitalis. The sequence goes on along the minus strand of BLKR01001001.1, from coordinate 23,711 downwards.
GACAGCGATTAAGTAACTTCTTCGAAAAATAGTTTATCGCTAGAGAAAAAAGTTGTTTTTTTTTTTTTTACTTTTAGCTGTGGAACATGTGGATACATATAACACCTGACTAGGTTCCAAGAAAAGCATTGTATTTTCTTGTTGCCTAAACTACATATAAGTGCTTGATGTCTAATCGGTCGTCACCTTTACTTTTGAGTGTTCGTGTTTTCTAGGCCAGGTTCATTTTGATCCTAATGTACATTTTCAACATTTAGCTAAAGCTGTCCCTCTGTTACATATTGTCATATCTATGCCACGCACAAGTTCGTCCATCAGCGTTTTTACTCTCTCTATCCAATCTTCACTTACCTCATCATCTGCCACTTCTCTCAAAAAGAGCCCATATCCTCTCTTCACGCTCTCTCTATTATTAACTCACTCACTCACTCCCTCTGTCTCTGTCTCACACCCACACGCACACACTTTATTTCCCTAGTTCGATCGCGGCTCGCCCAACCGGTACTTGCCCTCAATCCTCGTTGCGAAGAAGAGCTGGCTTTCCACTTCCTTTTCACTGTATTCACTTCGCCTCTATAATTAATCCTCTGAAGGGAAGAAGCGTATAATTAAACAAACTCTCCGAGAATTAGGGCCCTCCTAATGGTTACCTGGCGCGTAGAGTGCTTACAAGCGCGCCTTTAAGTGGCGCAAGGGTGGTGGTTTCATTCTTGGAGGTTCCCGACTTCCTCCCAAGAGAAAAGAAGTCGGCGTTTGTAGGGAGCTTCCCTGAGTGCAGAGTTGAAAAACAGAATGGGTCTTATTTGCATTGCGTTTTCACTATTTGTCATTTAACTTCCTAACTGACTTGGAGCAAATTGTAAAGCGTGAATATTAGGAGAAGGTGTTGAGCCACGACAATAATAATTTCCAAACATTTAGCATAAATAATTATAAAAATTTGGTAATAACTATTTGCCATACCATAAACAAACGCAACTTTACTTTCTTGTGTAGATTATACCACAGTATGAAGACCGCATAAAAGTATCATTGCCCTCCCGGATAGCCGAGGTCGCTGAGGCTATGGGGCCGTAGCTACCTCGGCTCGAAGGGTCGCGGGTTCGAATTCCGCCTTGGGCACGGATATTTGGGTGTGTTCGTTTTGTCCTTGCGTGTTCTTCATACAGTTCTCCCTACAGTTAAAACAATCACAATCGCTCTTTGATCAAGTTATTACAAAGCGAACTTAAAAATAAAGTACTATTGCGTCAGGTGGAAATATATTGGCATTATGCAATCATAAAGTGTAACCCACACAGGATCAGTTATCTCAGATGGGAAAGAAAGACAAATGAATGTTCCTCATATTATCAATAAATAATTCCTGTTCCCTTTGTGACTTAGGAGCATAGACCTCCGTAGAAATTTTGTTGTTTTACTTTTCCAATTTCCTCGCAACCTGTGCCCTGACTGGAACTCTGTGCACATTTTTAAGACTTAAAGAGCAACTGAAGACTTGGGAGGTCATTTGAAAACAGGGAAAGCACTGTATTTCTAATGGTGAACTTTCTAAGGCTTAACTTTCACCCCAATACCGCCAATTCACATTTGCGTTTTTCGCCGTTTGTATTCTAAAAGATAGTTTTTTATGGCAATAATTAGAAATATTCTCCGCGTGTTGTACTCACTTTCAGAAAAACCTTTTTAGGAGAAAAGAAATTATCAAGAAACTACTGAGCAGACCTGAGGTGTTTCTCAGTAAACTGACAAAAGAAACATTTGTTGATCTAATTTACGAGAAGATGGTTGTATTTTTCATCTGAAATGTCTCATCTGTGTATTAACAAATGTGTCATTTGCTACAGTCTATAATTAATTTGTTTTCCTGATATGGCGATTGAAAGTGGTTTTCTTTCACTTATCAGTCTGAGCATTTACCCGGAACAACTGATAAATTCGCTAAGCATCGTCTCTATAAATTTTGTTTCAATTTTTCCAATATATTTTAAAGGCACTTAGTCTTGCCGCTTCGGTAGCAAAGAACAAGTCAACTACGTTCAGATCTTTGCACTTCTTCACTCGAGCAAAAAGAAAAGCGACAGAAGGCGAACAACTTTGCTGCAGCTGTTAGAGGAAGTTAAACCGACTGCAGCAATGTGTCAAGCTGAAATGGTGGAAAGGCGTCACCATTACAGTGATCATCGTGCCCGTCCGTATAACGCGTTTATGGTCCCTTCATGCGCAGGCAGGTGTCAGATAAGGTCTTTTACGCGCTTCGGCGGCGAATCCTCTTATTGTACATTCGCCTGCAGTCCCGTGACAAGGAGCTCTGAAATAAAACCTCTCTGATCGGGATGGGTTGCACGTCTTTAAAGGCCATTTTCTTTAAATTATTATTTTCTGATGCACTTTACGAACAGGCATAGAGAATTTCACTCATTGTGCATATGCTATGTTCACATTATTAGAAATGAGAAGAGGGTGTCCCCTCTTGAATCCTCTTTAACCATCTGGCAGTGCGGAATTGGGTAAACCTTTTAGTTATTTGGAAGCTTTTAATTCTATATAAATTAGGGTAGGAATGTAGGAGTTATGAGATTGGTTTAAGGTGGGCGAAATTTGTACACGTAAGCTTCCGCGGCTTGAGTTAATGACTTCTTGGCTGTCTGGGTGACGCCGCGTCGTGAGCTGAGACCAAAGAGGTCTCTCAGCCGTCACGCGGCGTCACTCGGACAGCCAAGAAGACGTGGGCGAAATTTGTCCTTGGGAAGTCTAGAGCGGATTTCTATTTGTCAAGGGTCGGAAGTTTTGCCTAGATGGAAAATGTTCAGGGCTGAAAAAATAGATACTTTTGAGTAAGCCTGATATTCTCGAAATATGTTGGGATTTAACTTCCTGAAAAAGCAGAACGGGATTAGTAGTGGATGTAATAGTGCTTTGATGTCGACCTGACTAACCGAGGTCACTAATCTAACCACCTCAATTTGAAAGGTGGTGGGTTTTGAGTCATCTTTCACAGTCATCCCTTAATTTTTCGTCATTTGCTCGTAGCACTCGCAAATCTTTCGCAACTTACCATTAAATCACTTATTATGCCACATTTTGACTATTGCTATTTTCTTGTGGCAAACATGACATTTAAATTACAACGTAAACTTCAAGTAGCACAGAACTCATGCGTACGGTTTATTTTTGATCTAAGAAAATACGACCATGTATCGCACTTTTTAACTCACTTCATATGCATACTCTAGGCAAAAGACGGTTACTTCACTCTCTACTTCTTCTCTATAAATTTTACACAGTTCTCATGTAACACGTCTAATAAGTAATTTCAATCCTCTGAAATTAAACCGAGCTCGTAGTTCAGCTCTGCTCTGTGTACCACGTCATAGCACGATTTCTTTCAGTAAATCTTTCACCATTACAGCTATCCGAGACTAGAATAAACTACCAGGGAGTCTAAAACATTCGAATACTTTCCGTAAATTCAAAAACGAATTAAATACTTGGGTAAGGTATAACGACATATAGAATGGCATTAATGTCCTCTTCATCCTCCAGACTTTTCCCACTACCAAGCACCCGGTCTCCGCCCCCTAAGCGCCGCACTTTCCTCACTCTTTAAATTCAAAATTCCACCCCATACCTCATTACTCTATTCTCATTTTTCGCTCCCTCTCACACCACTTAAATTACTAACAACCACATATTTTCTGTGTATCCTAATGAAATTGTTCAAATAAAATATTTAACAGTGATTAGCCACGCTCCAAATAAATGCTAAAATACTCACAGCTATCTTTGTACTGTCATCATTGTTATCATATCTACAATACTTTGGCCTTAACAATAATTACAATTGATGTTTATATCCTATTGTACTTTTACATTGTTTCTTATTACTGTCAATATTATATTTTAAACTACTGGTACTATTAACTTAGAGCCTATTGTGCTTCTCTGGTGTTACAAATGTTTGTACATTTATGTAAAGTGCTAATGTATACCAAATGTAACATTTCTGTACCGCTTCTGAAAAAAAAATACTTTTCCACCTACTTCTTCTTCCTCCTTTTCTTCGCTTTTTCTTCTTTACCTTTCCTTCACAGACTTCCCCATTTATGTCTTTACAACCCTTTCCCCTAAACGCCTCATCTCTTCACCTTCACTACTATCCATACCATATTCTTCTATATTAATGTTCGGCCATAAGCCGCCATCCTGATTGAGGTTTTTCTGGGTTTACTCAATTGCTTAAGGCGTACGCCGGGATGGCCCCTTGCTTTGCACTCCCAGTCATAAATGTACAGTTTGTCCCCCCCTTTAATCTCTCTCCTTTCTTCTTTCTCGTTCGTATTTTCTACTTCATTTTCATTTATGATTCCCTTCTCTCATTTTTCTCTTCTCTTCCATTTCTATACATTAATGCTGTTCGGCCCTAAGCCGCCATCCTGATTGAGGTTTTCTGGGTTTACTCAATCGCTTAAGGCGTATGCCGGGATGGTCCCTAGTTTTGCACTCCCAGACGTAAATGTACAGATTTCCCTCCCCTCTTATATGTTACTACTCTGTATCAATGTAGACTCAGTGGTTAGGCGGAAGAGCAGGCCCTATGGCCTGAGCCTCGCCATTAATAAAGACATTATTATTATTATTATTATTATTATTATTATTATTATTATTATTATTATTATTATTATTATTATTATTATTACTTATAGCTCAAATATTAATCAACAAGACATCCTCAAAAGCCATTCCTATTTTAAATATTGTCATAACCATATGTAATTGGGAAAATAGGTATACGGGACTTAGCGCCATGGGAGTCTCTTGTCACCTAATCCAAGGTTCACCGTCATAAAAAAATGTAAATTCAATAAGTGTAAAAAAAGTAAATTCAATATAATTATTTTGGTGTTCTATTCAGTTTGATTAGCCTCCGAACAGCCTCTGAATTCGAAAGGAAAATTTTAATTATTGTGTAAGTTTGTAGCTTGCTCCATGCTAACTCCAAAATGAAATTACATTGTTTATAATGTGATGAAAAATGATTTGGTTTCTTATCATTTACTTGCATTAAACGCCCTTGATTACATAATTAAAGGTATTTGAAAGGAACTGTTGAATTTTCTTACTGTGATTACGATATGTATCTTCGCCAACAAAAGTCAACCATGAAATATTTGGAAATAAATGAACAATAAAGTAAGTTTATTAGTGTGCTGAGATGTTTTATAAATATATGTGTAAAGAAAATATTTATAAATAGTCATGAATATAGTGTATCGTGAATACGTAGGCGATTAAATATTCATTATGGAGAAGACTCCGAAACAGAATCATCGCAATTGCATTTTGTGCATCGCAATTGATTCCATTTAGGAATTAATCACTACCACATCCCATTGAGCAGAAATCGAGCTCTCAAAGCTTTCAATCCATTTCCATCCGGAAAATGTCATGGTTCTCTGTAGTTTTTCGTTAGAGAGTGATTTTTCCATATTGGAGTGTACCGCTTGGACATGTGAATTACGTTCTTTCTCTCCTTTTCCACGTTTCCTCATCCCACAGTCACGACTGACAGTTTTGCGACACGTTTTTCCATTGAAGTTCCAATAAATCTGTCAATTTTGCAGAGTAAGGATTTGCTATTTACAACTTGCTGTGCGAAATAGATTTTGACAATGTTACTCTGTTCTATATGATGTTTGCGTTGTGTCAGGATTTCCAGTAACTCCAATGCTTTTTTCAATGTTAGTCTGTATGTGATGAATGTCTTGTTCATGATAATAATAATAATAATAATAATAATAATAATAATAATAATAATAATAATAATAATAATAATAATAATAATAATAATAATGTATGTGTATGTACTTTTGCGCAATAGCCTCTGACGAAGCCTGGGCCCATCAGCGGCGTCCCGCCATGTGGCCACGGGTTACATGTAGTTGGATGCCGGCATCTCTACGCCGTGTTATGGTCTTCTCAACCTGAGAAGTGAGTTGTCTCATCGTCATAGAGGAAAATATACTGGTACATTGCGAAGAAAACGCAAACTATAATCTTGCCCGACAGGGAATCGTACGCGGGGTCGCATCATGGAAAGCGAGCATGCTCACCAATGAGCTCTCCGCACTAATGTATATAATATGTAATATAATATATAACACATATAATATAATATATTATATATAATTATAATGTAACAATAAGCCTTCGATTCAGTAGAACATAAAGCAATTCTGGAATAATTACATATACAAGCAGTACCAACGAAGTACATAAAAATCTTAGGAAAATATTCCTAAATAGTAAAGCAAAAGTGAGAACAGATTCAGTGGGACAAGAATTCAAAGGGAAGAAAAACAAGGGGGAATGAAACAATACGAACCCCATTTATTAACAATACGAAATTATTTATAAGCATTTTAGAAATAATTTTTCGCAAAATGAAATACACATACGGCTTAAACATCAACGGAGAAAAATAACAAATCTTCGATTTGCTGATGTCGTAGTTCTTATAACAAAATCAGCGAAGGAATTACAAGAAATTCTAGACGACGTCCTCCAAAATAGCAAAGAAGAAGGACTGACAATAAATACTCAAAAGACAAAAACAATGACCAAGTGTCCGACAGTACCGATGACAACTTATGGTAAAAACATACAATACGTAGACAAGTACCAATATTTTGGACAGATCGTATCTTTTCAGAATCCTTCCCAATCTATTATTGAAAACAGGATATCACAAGCGTGGAAAAAATTCTGGTCTTTAAAATTCATATTACTGAAAAAAAAATATACTAAAAATTGAGAGTCATAATGAACACCTAGGTCCCACCAGCACTATTATACGGTTCACAGGCATGGTCATTAACAGGAATGGACAAAAATGTAAAAATATGTCAAAGGAAGATGGAAAGGAAAATATTAGGTAAAAGTCTAAAGGACAAAGTAAGAAATGCTGACATTAGACAAAGAACAGGTCAAAGCGACGTAGGTCAATTCACACTTCTTTTAAAATGGAAATGGAAAGGACATGTAATGAGGATGACAACAAACAGATGGACCTACAAAATTACAATATGGGATCCAAGGACTGGCAAGAGAAATATCGGAAGACAGAGAACACGGTGGTCAGACGACATAGTAAAAAGACTGGGAAGACTATGGACCAGAACAGCAAGAAGCGGCACAAAATGGAGAGAAGTCATTGACACACTCGACAAAGTCGATAGAGAAAAAGATTATACAAATAAAAAGCAACAGTGACACAAAAATAGAACACAAAGATAAGTGAAGTTATGATAAGTGGCATCATAACTTGTAGTGAAATGATGATAACTGTTTTGTGAAATGCTTAGCTTATTTATAATCTTGCAATGTAAGAGGCCTTTGCCCTGCTAAAGTATGCGAACGGGATAATAATAATAATAATAATAATAATAATAATAATAATAATAATAATAATAATAATAATAATAATAATAATTTATTTTCATATACTTCATCAGAAATTATGAACGATGGACAAGTCATTTGCAAGTATATACTTGTACATAACCTAATATGTTGATAGAATGTTAGTTTTCCCGTCCATAATCTGAATTTGTAATTGATGAACAATAGTTGCTGCAATTTGATGTTTATTGCCTTCCTAACAATCCTCCCACAAGAAATACAATTTTTAATGAATGAGAAATCTGATTTCAAGTTTTCTGATTGAACAAGTATTTCAATAAATATTAGAGTCTGTTTTTTTTAGCACAATCAACGCAATGTCTGACCCTATATAAAATACATGGGGATCCTCGAAAGTCCACATAATAATCAACAATACTTTTACGTACCTAAAATGAAGATTCAATCTTTTATAACTCATGTCGAATGTTTCGTGTTCTTTTGTACAAGTTCACTAAATATTGAATTCGGAAGACGCAAGTCCGATTTATAAACATATCTTTAAGGGGAGTTCTGCACGGGAATCATATATGTTGCCTGGAGTTGGTACATATAATTCATGGACATAAAAAATGGTTCATTTGGCAGTGAACGTGTTAAGCATAATTGTTTTCGAAAAGATTGTGAAAAAAAAAGAAGTAGTAGTAGAAGAAGTAGAAGAAGAAAAAGAAGAAGAAGAAGAAGAAGAAGAAGGAAAAAAGGAGAGAGAGCAAAAGAAGTTTGAAATAACAGTGTAAACAGCGTTCCTCGCCGGAAGCTTTCAGAGTTGCGAGCCGCAGTACATTTCTGTGAAACGGGTTGCCTATTCGAGATGTGAAGTGGCATTTTCAGTCTTTCGAGACATTTAGCATAGAATTAATTTTTAATATTCCATTTTAACTGTCGAAGACCCTATATATACGCAATAGCGAGATAGTGTAAAGTTTTTGCGTTTCATTAAATGTTTTTGAAAAAATCACAGAATTCGTAAAGCGAAGAATAAGAACACGTTTCGAAGTGCTAATTTTGTTGCAGTCGTGAAAAGCTAGTCGTGAAAAGTTTGTTTGCTTATAATTGCAGGACTGAGCGTAATGGAGGTCTAACCTCCAGAAATGAAATAAAAATTACTGATACCATTTGTTGTCCATAAAGTTAAACTATTTGTACATTGTTGGTTGTACGAGTTTTCCTCTGAATGAAGTCGCTATTTTTTCTCTTCACAAGTATTTGGAACCACAACTATGAAACTTAAACTTGATTTTTTTCCGTTTTCTTAAAACTTGACTTAGACCACTCTGACGCTGACCACTTCAATTTTATTGCAACTGTCGAGTGAGTTATTAGCCTCTCGTAATTTTGTTACCCATTTCTTTGTCAAATGTACTTGGGTAAGTGAAGCGTGAAGCGCTTTAAAAGGGGCGCGGAACTCTAAACGACACATTTCTTTGACACTTCAAACACGTGCGAAGAGAAAGCACCTTCAAAGCAAGCGCTGTTACGTGCACCGAGGAGCAGGGCGAGGCGCAGTGTGTGAAGGGGCTGACGCAGCGCGTGTGTTGGGTGTGCGCAGGTGGAGCTGGTGGACATGCACTTCGGCGCCGAGGCAGACCCCTCGCTGGACGCGCCGCTCTTCGAGGACCACCTGCACGAGGTGCGCGCGTGCCACCGCGTCTCGCGCGGCTGCTTCTTCCTGGTGAGTCCACGCGCAGCGCGCCGCTAGCTGTGCTCAATCAAATGCCCACCAATCATTTAGTCTGTTACAAGTACTTTGAGAAATTACTCTGAAACAGCGTAATTACGATACATTCTAAGAGACACCTTCAGAGGATATTATTTGTGTAGAATGTATGGTGCACTGCATGAAAACATGCCACATATCTTTGCAGGATATAGTGGTGTGTTGGCTCGTGAAGGAAGGTACAATAAACTTGGTTAATTCCTGTGCCAATAATGCGACGTACGAATTACGAAATTAAGATCTCGAGTCCCATTATATATTTGAAAATGCAAAGTGGAATCTCTACTGTAATAAAAGCACCGACATAGACCCTGCACTTCCGAATAGTATTTTAGACATAATAAGTAGTTCTAAACAATAACAAGAAAAGATCTTAGATTATCGATTTTGCTCTCGTTAGCAATAACAATTTACACTCGGTTACTACCTGAAAATTCATCAATTCCCTGTCCAATGTGTAGTAATCTATTTGTTCATAATAATGATAATAATAAAAATAAACACCAAAGATTAACCTACATATTACATGCGTTACTGTTAGAGCTCCCATCTTGAGACCAATACACCATTACACACAACACGGCCGCAGATCAGAGTATTAGAAAAATGGTGCAAGACAAGGCACGTGAAGTTCCTAAATGAAATTAGAGGGTATCTGTTCTCTCGGAAATGTAATTCTGTTATTCCACGGAAAACAGTCACGATATCTTCCAGCTAAATCGAATTTTCTTCCGAGAAGATATATACTCTGTTATTCATCACGACGGTTATATTTAATGCAACCACTTTGAAATTCATAAACCTTACCTAAATACCTGCGGCAACTCGATATTTTTAATTAGATTTTTTGAAAACAGTTCTGGAAGTCCGGTGTGCGTGTCAGTCATGGGAGAATGCACAACTGGCGTATTCTCTAGTTTCAAAACAAGTTATTTACTTAAATTTACAAATTTCTCTCTCTTATATTTCACAAAAGTTTCATTAACAGACTATCAAACTTGACTGATTGTCTGATCATAAAGCAATCTTTGTGCTTTAATTTTTTAAACAAAGGGATGCTCTGTGTCTAAAAAACAATATGTTAAAGAAAGAAAAATAGTTATGATAATAGAGATATAATAATAATAATAATAATAATAATAATAATAATAATAATAATAATAATAATAATAATAATAATAATAATAATAAACTTCTTTGGCGTGCGCCACATATAACAAGAGGCCAAAAACTTTTATGACCCCTGTTATCTATTATACTTTTTTATTTACCTTCCACATTTTACTTATACGATAATTTTCATTTTTTTTAATTTGACGGTTGTAGCAATCGACTCCGATTTAACAGCATTTTCTCATTGGTTTTGTAAAATTTTCAACATTTTTAAATGTTGTTTGATGACTTTGGATATTTTGATCACATTTACGGTTTTCTACAGAGTGTTCATTTTATCGTTCGCCGAAGATTCGGGCCGCGCCGCTGGGGCAGATGAGGGCTCATTCGCCGAGGGAACCGGTGACTCAACTCCCGTGCTGACACACAAGAACTATTGCTGGGCCTACCTTACCTTAAAGAAGATGCTGAAAGTGATGTCCTTCGACTCAAATGCATTCTTGGCACTTCCATAATATAAGCTAATTTGCCCTTTGAAGTAAGTCTCGAGGAATTGCTGCATTTTCTCTTCAATAGAGCGCCAGAGCTCTTTCTTCAAATGCGGGTTTTGTGCATACACCTGATCTTTCAAGTACCCCCAGAGGACAAAGTCACAAGGAGTCAGATCAAGTGATGTAGGTTATATCTAGGTTATAACCCACGACTAATTATTCGATCGTCACTATAAACATTATTTGAAAAGTTCATGGATCGAGCCGCAGTGTGATCAGTTTCCGAATCCTATTGAACCATAGACGCCTTAAAGATTTTCTTGGAGATTGTTGTAGGCAGAGATTTTGTTCACCTTCTCTTTTGTCAGGATATGGCGCTTTCGACACTTTCGTTTGTGAATTAAAATTCCATAAGTATAAAGTTACTTTACAAGCTTCAAAATTGTCGACTGATGTGAAATATTCACGCCTGGAAATTTGTTAATAAACCTCTTGCGGCACTTCCTGGGAAACTTAAGTCGAACGAAGGTGTCGTAAAGAAATATGCTCTTTTTCAAAGAAAATTTCATGATGCACAGTTGAACGCTCTCGGTACTCTGGTGCATCGGCCGGTCGCGCCGAACGACGAACGCGTGAATGAACGGGACCCTTGTTGACAAATCCCCGGGAAATCGAGGGCTCGATCGCTGAGGCAAGCGGTGCGTCAACTTCGGCAAAAGAAAAAATAAACACCCGGTACGAGGGAATTCTATGAAGGATTTGAATCTAAATTAACCACATTCAAGAATAGGTCCAAGTTTACATATGTTTCACTTTTCCCTATAGAACGTCACAGATTAACTGTTTTTGACGTTAAATAAAACTGAAGGTGTTACCGAATGGCACAGATGTTCTCGCAGTAAAGTTTTCTAACTTCTTTGATATGGACTGACTTAACGGTCTTGCCCCATCCTCTCTCTCCAGTTGCCCTCTACCGCGGTCCAAAGTTCATTTTTTTTAAAAGTCTCAACTTTTCGGTTCCATCATAGTAGAACCGAAATGTTACTAATGAATATTTAAAGAAGAATAAAACATCGTTCTAAATAGGCATGATTTTTCTTGGAACTACAATTCAAGGGCTCGAAAATGACAACTGTACAGTTACAATTTCCAAAGAGATAGCAAAATCAAAAATAAAATTTAAATAATCTAAAATTAAAGTATATTGAATTCTGCAATTATTTTACAATTTTTGGCACATATGAACTATATTTTGCAAAAAATAATGACAATAAAATTAAATTTTATTTATTGAAAAATAGCCAGTCAACAAATTACTGACTTGATCACATGTGTTGACATTTACAATCAAGTAAAACGTCGAATTTCTCACAATTTTATATCCCCTGGCAATTAAGCAAAAATAACACTTATTTACATATGCGGTAACAATACACAAATTCGATAATGTGTCCATCCGTTTGTCATCACTGTAAATTTCAAAATGTGTCTTTGTATTCCGTATTTCATTTTTATCAGATATTTAAGATATTTACAGAAATAAAACGTATTACTTCGTAATGCTAACCAGGAGCGGTAGCTCAGTGCATCAACTGATGTCACTGCAGCGCCTCTGACCGTGTGGTCCTAGTTTCGAGTCCCGACGTCGGCAGAATTTTCGACAATAGCTTTTGAGCTAAGTCGAATTCATTTTCTGTCTGGAGGAGAATTCTAGCGGCCGGCAGCTCTGATCGGTAGTTTTCCGTTGTTTCTCCGATCAACAACAGGCGAATGCCGGAGCAGTACCCTACCAAACGGGTCACGGACCGCGCACGATCTTTCCTTCCTGTTCCTTGACCTACCCTCTCCCCTTATACACGCACATTCATACACTAACATGCACTACACTCCCACACATCCCGGGAGACCGGCCGGGAGCTTAGAGCTTGTCCCAGCTGGGGCGGTGCCCCGCTGGTGGGAGAGTCCTGGTTAGAGGGAAACCCCATTAGTCGGCGTTAGGTCGGTGCCGGATCTCGCCATCCAGCGGGGGGAAACCATCGCCATGTCCCGAGAAAAACATGCACTATACTTACGGGACTAATTACCAAACCAGTTGATGGGCCCGGAAACACGAAAAAAATCAATTAATCGTAATGCTGAGGGGCCATCTTGAAAATTTTCACATTGCTTTGGTAGTGGGCCACTTCAGGAATAAGGTAATGTAGACGCAACGCTCCAAGTAATTGATGGAGATATCAGGATATGTTCAAATTCATTTTGATATTGTGAGAGCTTTTTCTTCTTTTTAACAAAGATTTGTACGTAAATCCCATTTTGAGATTAAAAACCTGCAGTTTCCTATATGTTCCACAGTGGTTCCGAGACTGGAATAATTTTCTAAAAAGGGCATCTCGTATCGATTTAGCAATAGAAGGTTTTTTGCTCTTAACTCTGAGACTCGTAAATGTTTGACTCTCTTTAAGCAAACATTTTAAAGCTAATTTAAATGGGTGTCCTCGAATCCAAGAGTAAAAGTTGCTTATTATGCTGAGTATTTTACTGTGTTTATTGAAAATGCATTCTAAAAGGAAAGAGTTGAGTCAATGTATGAGAAAGAACAGAACTCAACGGAGTCGTCTGAAGCACATCTGTCAGAGAAGATTGAATTCTTGGTCGAAAAGATCAGCTGGCATATCCTAAGAATATGTTTAATTACCCTCTCACAATTACTTTCAAAAGTTCAGATGTTTTAACTCGTTCATAAAAACATCGTGTGTTTTTTAATTGAAATTGAACTTACTAGTTATCGTAGTATACATCATAGATCAATACATCATAGATATACATCAATATATATAATTAGATCAAAATGTGAAATGTGTTAAATTAATGGAAAAGTAATCAGTAATAGGTGGGGCGTGACAGTATGTAAAGAAAAATGAGAGTAGAAAGACAAGAATAAGTTGTATATCAGAAAAAATAATATAAATGAATTATTTTTAATGTATATTATTCTGAACATCGCAATATTTATATTAAGAATTATACGCAAGTGAATCACAGTAGCTGTGTGTATGTGTGTGTGTGTGTGTGTGTGTGTGTGTGTGTGTGAGAGAGAGAGAGAGAGAGAGAGAGAGAGAGAGAGTGACTGCCTGTGTGTAGCGCTGAAGCGAGAGAACATCAAGGTCGTGGTGGGGAGGTCCGGTCCCTGAACGGATACGTGACCGTCGCTGACAGCGTTCGACGGGCAGTGTGGAGTAGGGGGAGGTGGGTGGGGCGCGGAGGGGAGCCCCAAGTGGATGGCGGGCGCGTGTCGGGCGGACGTCCATCCAGGCCGTCGAACGTGGTCCGGCGCGGCCGAGGGGGCGGCGCGTGGGCGGACAGGGTCCGGCAGCCGGCGCGCGCTTGCTGGAGCGCCAGCCCCCGAGAGCGCCTGCAAGTGTCGGCCGCGGTCCCGAGGGGCGGGGCCGGTTAATAATGGAATGAGCGCTGCTGGTCGACGGCCATGTATTTTTGAACGCCCTGCCCCGGCCACAGGTCCAGGCCCTCCGCTGCCCAGGCGCCCCTAGAACAGGCCGCCTTCTTGCTGGGGGCCCGCTCGCTCTTCGGTTCGGTCCTCTTTCTACTAGTTAATTTACGTGTTTACTGCAGTTCATGTTGTCATTTTACATTTTATTTTCTCAACTGCTTAAAACAAACAGGCACAAATTCTAGTCCTTTTACATTTCTTCCATTACATGTAATGTTGGGTAGGGAAAAAATGGATCAGTATTTTCGTACCATTATAAATATTTTGAAATGGCATCCCAAAAGTCCGACGTCGGATTTGTCGACTCTTTGCATAACCCCGCTGTCTCCCCTCTTTCACTGTACGATAACTTCTAAGAATTAACAAAGGTGAAATTCAACTAAGTCACCCTTTTTCCTATTCTGCAGACGGCGAATGCGTCAGTTTAAACTGGTTCTTTTTGGATATAAACACATTTGGAAACGCAGAAAGGACAAATTGCATTTCATTAAAAAAAAGTTGGAAATTCTGCAGAAGCTGGTACAAGGCTAGCCTCTTCAAACAATTATGAATGATGGATATGGTGGATACGTACGTAATTTTAATTTGAAGCAAACGTTAACAAGTGTAAACACAACTTGATGATTTCTTGTGGTTTAACCAGAAAGGGGGCACATTTATCGGGTTCATTGAGGAAATAAATAGCCCTATCTTATAAGAAGCTAAACGTAATTGACGGAGGAGTAACCTTAACAGCTAGTGAGTGTCCCAAATCTTAGAACATTTGTAATCTTAAAACGTTTGCTGTTTTATTTAAAAAAAGTGACCCGATTTCTTCTTCCTCTCACCTTTTTTGGAGAACGGACGTATTCCCTACTTCAATGATTCTCGAATTAATATGAATGCACTCTAATAGATATTTTATACTGCGAGCCACACCTCCGGTTACAAGCCGTAAGGCCAGCACCTGACCTGAGACGTCTTGGGGGGGGGGCGAACACAATTCGCCAAATGGTCAGCTAGCTCAGTAAGACTCCCAGTGTGGACATAATAAATAAATAAATAAAAAAAGAGAATAGGGGGGGCAGGGTCGTGAAGATCGTTTTGGATTGGATGCAAAATTACACACAACTCGAGTTAGAATCACTTTTCACTTAATTCAGTATATTCTAGAAATATTTGCTGCTGTGACAGATACATAAAATGGCCCACAGAAAAATCAAATACAGAATACTCTTGACTGTCTGTAAGAAAAACTCACACACACACACTAATAACTCGATACACAATTTCTTACTCTTCTTTACAACCCAATTTTTTAACACACACACACTTTCAGAAATTCTAAGAATCGTTAAAATATTACTTTATACAAAAATGAAAGAAAAAACACATTGAAAATCAAAACTAGTACTTCTGACTTCACATTACTTTCACAAAAAAATGAAACTCTCTCTCTCTCTCTCTAAAATCCAGAGAATGATTACTATTATAATTCGTCTCTTACACAGACTCTTAATCACTAAATTACAATATCAGATCTTCGAATCCTTTTAAAAGAAAAGATTGATTCTGTTCTCACGTATTAGCAGTCGGAAACAACTATATTTTTACTTCTTTATCTTTTAAGCATGGCAAATATGTTACCCTCTCTTTCTACGTGACGGATACAGAATAAGCTTTCTGATTAAAATGAATTACTCCTATCCCTACAAAAACAGTTCATTTAGTACGACCTTACTGCATTCTCTTCTCGGCCTCGTCGGGAAGTCAGCTGTGCTTCCTTCTACACCTTCCCTCGGAGCTGTTTCGGCCTTGAAGCGTCGGAGCCTCGGGTTGAGAACGCAGTTGCCCACCAGAAACGCGTTCTTCGTCTCGTTCAAGGTTTATATTCTTGCGTACTCTCATATGAATTTTACTTAATTTCCAATTATGATTAATGACCAACTGGATATTCAGAGTTGAAATGGATCCAGAGATCACCCTCTTTTATACGAGCACAAACTTTAAGAGAGCATATATATATATATATATATATATATATATATATATATATATATATATATATTAAACTGGAAAGAGAAATGAATGCAACTATTAATTACTGCCATCTATTCAAAACTCCTCTCCCTAATTCTCCTATTATAAATTCATAACGTCTCTTATTATCTTTCTTCTAAGATTACGTTTAAATCAATTTATAATAGAATATTTACCTCTTCTTATCTTCCTGAAGAGTTTTTCTAAAAGTTGCAAATCTGAAGTCCGCTGCAATATCAATTCCTGGCGTGCCGTTTTCAATACGTCTGTCCAGTTCAGCTGCTAACCTCAGAAAGAACTTTTTCTTTCATCTGACTACCGGTCTCGCCCTCGGTCTATTGTGGCGAACTCTCTTGATCTAATTTCCAGTTAGCATTCCTAATATTCCTCCGCGTTGGCGCGCGTTCAAAAATACTTCTTTCCCTCGCTCTCTTAGGTCGCATGTGACACGTTTTCGAAGTCTAAGAAAACGGACGGTCACAATACACACATCAAAAATGAATGTACATCTCTAAGTGTTAACATTTTGGTCTCTCATCTAATGCCCATACGTTCGTAGTCAAAGAAAGCTTTGAAAATGAAAATATTTACATTCATATGGTTTGCACACTTTTTATCTCATTGTGAAAGCGAATAGCTTTTACATCGGGACCCGTAACGTTCGAGTTCAATCCCAACGTGAGCAATTTTTTTTCTTTAAACCTTTTTCTAGAATAAAACAATAATCTGAGATCAATGGCAGATAGTCATTTGCCTTTTGAACTTCTGAATTATTAAAAATATAACGGTATATACTTTTTTAACCTTCTTGTTTGGTTGAGAGGTTTTTAAGAGATGACTCGAGTAAGGTATACGTTGCAATATAGTAATAGTAATAATAATAATAATAATAATAATAATAATAATAATAATAATAATAATAATAAGAAGAAGAAGAAGAAGAAGAAGAAGAAGAAGAAGAAGAAGAAGAAGAAGAAGAAGAAGAACATGTTAGGAATTCCTAATGTATGGAGTGGAAGTTGTCGACGTAGTGCAGCATGAATTAATATTGTGTATTATCTCTGAAAACACAGAGAAATTCACGTAGTTTCGTTTTCAAAAATTAAATATTTTCGTTCCTTTTCAAATACTTCAGTTCCAACGCAATAATTAATGTATGTTGTTTTCAAACGTGTACATGACCACTCTCAAATAATAGATGCGATTTATTTTCACTTACGCCATCTCACATGCTAGAAAAAGTAAACTTTTATACTGGACAGATTAAATTTTCCCGCCAATGAGAACCACGGAAACGATCTCCCTTATACTGACCTTTAGGGAAACTGACTGAAACCTTAGTACACATGTACGAATGCCGAAAAGTGCCCAAGAATATTGTTCCTATTGCGCCAGCCTGTTTTTACTTTCCTTATAATCACATTAAGTCGCTTCTCAGAGTTATATGTTCTGAGAATTGAAGCCAATTTTGGCATCCACCACCATCTACACGAGCCAGACGTAGCCCGTCGCACACAACCGGTCGCGATCGTCCACTCGGGACGAAAGGGGGGGGGGGAGGGCGTGGAGGCGGATGGCCATTGGATTGAGGCGCGTGCGGTGCATATCTGCTTCGGGATCGATCTTGTGCCCGCATCCACCCACCCAAACCCACGCCCTCCACTTTCCCGATCGCTTTCTCCCTCTTACCATCTCTCTGGCTAGACCCGTCCAGTCCTCCCATTTCTTCGACTCCTTGTACTCGCTTAAGCCGTCATCATTTTCTGCCCACACACGCCCATCCTCACTCAATCTCACACCCGCCTTCTCTTATTTGACCCAGCCCCGACTTCAGTTTCTCTTCACATCCAACCCGCCGCCTTCAGTTGCCCTCTCTCTGACCAGTTCTGAAACTTTCTTCCCACACCTACCATTGTTGTCCTACCTCCCACCCCCCGTCTGGCTCTCTTGGGCAATTCCCTTCAAAATGAAAGAACTGAAATACATAAAACAAGAGCAAAAAGAAACGGTATTCTAAATTCTCTTTTCAAACAGTGAGGCTACTTCGTGAAATTAACTCTATATTTCAAATATATAATCTCTTATTTGTTCTCTAAATATTCCCCACCTGTCCCCCACCTTTCCCCGACCGTCCTGGCGTTTGCCGGAGTGAAGTGGTGGGGGCCACTCCGGGCCGGGTCCGCCAGACCTCTCGCGCGCCCTCGCTTCGAGGAAGCGTTTGCCGAGGACGCGGTTAAGTTCCTTGCTTCGGGGCCTCGCCTCGCGTGTCTCCAATTAAGAACGAGCGGCCCGCTCGCGATGCGAAAGTTTGCTCGCTTTAACGAGATGGTAGGATAGCGGATGGACTTCCACGTGAGCCGCTCCATAATAGATGGCCCTTACATAACGTTGATGAAGGGCTCGCCGGCGTTGTTCACTGGCTTACACAATAGTTGCGTGTTGGTACTTGTGTGCGCGTTCCCAAAGTCAAACGGAGCAGATGGTCGTGTGTCTTCGCATGTGGTAGGCAATTCTTTATTCAAAAATCCCTGTGAAAAGAAGAGTTCTGTTTGTGTTGTGTAATGTAGGAAGGTAAATGTAAAATATTCGAATATTCTTTAGTTGAGAGTATTTTTATATTTTATAATATTTTCCTCCTCACGGTACTACAAACTTTTTAACTCATTCAATGTATAGTTAAACGTGGATCTTAATTTTCGAAGTCACTTGGGTGTTTATTTTCTCATAATATTTGGTCATTCATTTAGGAGCTCAACTCTCGTAGAGGAAAGACCTCCCCGCGAGCGCTCGTGCCTACCGCTATCAGCGGACGTTCAGCAAGTGACAGTGATTACTTATTAGTGCAATACTAAGAAGTGACAATAAAACCACACCAAGTTCGGTGTGGGCCACGGCCAAAATGCCGCATTGCGGCATTTCGCAACGAAATAACGACTAGTATAATTTCGTGTAGCAAGATCTGGTGAAAAATGGACAACACAAGTTGCCCTTCAACGGGTCAGCTAATATCAACAGCGATGGCTGTGGTAAACGATACAAATCTACATGAAAACCTTGGTGAAGTGCAAAATACTGTTTATGGTTCGGACTCAACTTATCAAGATCCAAAAATCGCCTTCTTAGAACAGCAGATCGCAATCCTACAGCAACAAGCTCAAGAACTAAGGGAAATAGTAAAATCACAACAAGAGGTAATTTATTCCTTCCAGCAAAGTGTTCCTTATAACCCTCAAAGTGAAAATAGTATTCTACCTAATCCAAATTTGGAGAAAAGCCAAAATGATTATACCAACTCCAAGCGAAAAAGAACAGATGATCAGTGTAGTGAAAATAGTGCTAGTTCAAACTCCAGGCATAACATTGGTAGTACTGAAACCAGACTTTCAGCAGCAAGTGACCCAGAAGATAAAGACGTAAGTGATAACACATCAAACTTAGAGAGTATTAACATTCCTCCTATCAATATCCCAAAATCTGCCAACATATTACGTAACTTCTCGAGTTTTATAACAGAAATTAAATCCATAACTACTAATGATTTCGAAACAAAAGTTAAAAACTCTCACATCTGAATATTCTTTAAAACTATAATGGATTTTAGAAAATATAGAACCCACTGTGACTCCAATGAAATACCTTACTTCACATATAGAGATCCTAGTAATAAAACACTCTCTGCAATAATATATGATGTACCATTATCATATTCAAATGATGAAATCAAAACAGAGTTACTTAAAAATTACCCAATAATATCTGTCTATAGACTGTTTGGCAAAAATCGAGAATCATTAGAAATCTGTGCATTAGAACTCTATGATAATGACCAGGGAAGAGATATTGTGAAATTAAATAAATTATTCAATAGTATTGTTAAAATTAAATTTAAAAATAAAATAAGCCCTATACAATGTAAAAATTGTCAGAGGTTCAGTCACACTCAGGCAAACTGCAAAATGGAACCTAGATGTGTTCGTTGTACTGACAACCACCATTACTCAAAATGTAACAAACCAAAAACAGCAACTCCAAAATGTTGTAACTGTTTCAAAAATCATACAGCAAATTACAGAGGTTGTCCAGTTTTTGCTAAAAATTCTACAATTAATCAAGATACTAATAATCAAAAATATATCCAAACCAGAAGAAAAACAAATAATTTTCAAAATAACAGGAATATTCAAGAATTTAACAACACATACTACTCTACACCTGCACCAAATACTCAAAGTGTAAATCACTTCCCTCATTTACCTACACCTTCTGGAAGATCTCAAAATGTTCTACAACAACAATACAATACCGCAAACAACAGGTATAATCTCACACCTATTATTCCTATTGTAACAACTCAGATAATTAATGCTATAATCCCCCATATACAAAATTTAATACAACAAATTCTTCCAAATTATATAAATAATGGACCACAAACTTAACTCTCTTAAGTTAATAAATTGGAATGCCAATGGACTTCAAAAACAAATACTTGAGTTCAAACACTTCCTGCATGTACATAAAATTGACATTGCATGCATCACAGAAACACATCTAAATAATAGTATTAAATTATATATTCCAGGTTATCAAGTTTACAGGGAAGACAGAATATCTAATCATTCTAGTGGAGGTGTTGCTATTATTATTAAGAGAACAATAAAACATCAACAAATTTATATACCCACCTCTAATAAATTAGAACTTTTAGCAATAAATATACATCTAATTTCAGGTCAAACAACTTTGGTAACAGCCTACAAACCACCAAAATATAAAATACCAATTTCAATACTTAAATCAATGTTAAATTGCACAAATCAAATTTTATTAATCGGGGATTTAAATGCAAAAAATACAGAATGGGGTTGTAACACAACAACTCCACAAGGTAAATTGCTTCTT
This sequence comes from Teleogryllus occipitalis, assembly GCA_011170035.1. Lineage (NCBI taxonomy): Eukaryota > Metazoa > Arthropoda > Insecta > Orthoptera > Gryllidae > Teleogryllus > Teleogryllus occipitalis. The sequence continues at coordinate 2,500 of BLKR01001001.1, read as the reverse complement.
GAATCTGCTATTCAAAACAATTGGCAAATACATGCCCCTCCTTTTCCAACATTTTATTCCTACAATAGCAGTGTAACTCCTGATATATTAGATATCATTGTTACTAATAATTTTACACTACCAATCTCTCAATATCCTATACCTGCTCTAAATTCAGATCACAATCCAGTCATAGTGGCAATTAACTCATCATACTCCCCATATTTAAATAAAAATTTTCTACTTACTGAACCACTCAACTGGAAACAGTTCCATTTAAATATATTAAAAATAAATGTGTATCCAAAAAACCTTAATAATGAAAAAGACATAGACCAAGCAATTACAAGATTCCATTCTAATATAATAACTGCTATCAAATTATCTTCAGTACAAAGAATTTTAAAAAATACAATTAACAAAACAAACTTAATATCTCAAGAAATATCAAATTTAATATCATATAAACATCGCATACGTAGACTATGGCAAATGAACCGTAACACTGCAGATAAAAAAACATTAAATTACTTAACCAGAACAATTAGAAATAAGTTAATTAAATGTAGAAATCAAAACTTTAATAATTATATCTCACAAATTCAACCTAACTCAACAGCCCTATGGTCAGCTATTAAACAAATAACAAAAAAACCTACTCAAATCCCCAAAATGAAACAAGACAAAAAAATTGCAACTACAGACAAAGAAAAAGCAGAACTTTTAGCTACTCACTTTGAATCAATTTTCAATAATACTACTATTTCAAACCCTTTATTTCATAATGCAATTACACAAGAATTCCAATCTCCTTTCCACACTGTACCAGAAAAAATTAAATTTATCTCTCCATCAGAAATTTGTTTCATTATTAAAAAATTAAAAAATAAAAAATCACCTGGAATTGATAAAATACCTAATATTATTATTAAAAATCTCCCTACTCCAGTAATTAATTCTTTAACTGCTATATATAACTCATGTTTAAGATTAAATTATTTTCCAAACCAATGGAAAATTGCATTAGTACTCCCCATACACAAAACTAGTAAAGATCCAACGTCTCCAGTAAACTACAGACCAATTAGTCTTCTTCCCACCTTCTCAAAAATCTTTGAAAAAGCCTTACTAACACGAATTAACAAGTTTATTAGTAACAACAATATTCTACCTAACGCACAATTTGGTTTCCGTCAAAACCATTCGACTACACACCAATTATTAAGATTAACTGATCATATTATCACTAATTTTCATAATGCACAACATACTTTGGCCATATTTTTGGACATCGAAAAAGCCTTTGATAGAATGTGGCATACTGGCTTGCTATATAAAATGAGACAATATGGTTTTCCCATTTACTTACAGAAAATAATTAAAAGTTTTCTTACTAACAGAAGTTTCAAAGTTCAACTCAACACTGAAATATCAACAACTCGATTCATGACAACTGGAACTCCACAGGGATCTCCACTATCTCCAACTATGTTTAATATTTTCATATCTGATATCCCTTCACTAATAGATTCAGAAATTGCGTTATTTGCAGACGACACAGCAGTCTATACATCACATAAAGATCTACCTGTAGGCAGAGATAACCTACAGGATGACTTAAATACTCTTTCTGATTGGTTTAATAAATGGAATATAATTATTAATCACTCTAAATGCCAGGCCAAAATTTTCACTTTAAGAAAAACAAAATTAATCTATCCTCTAATTCTAAATGGTAAAGCAATTAAATGGCTCCCTACCTCACAACCTGCAAAATATCTGGGACTTTATTTTGATCGAAGACTCACATGGAGAGATCATATCACAAATGTAGCTAAAAACACTTTTATCAAAATGATTCAATTATATCCACTCATAAACAAAAATTCAAAATTAAACATAGAAACATCCCTATCAATATTTAGATATATAATACGACCATCGTTGACATATGCTAGTCCCATTTGGGGAGGTGCTGCCCCAATACACATTCAAAAATTGCAAACCATACAAAATAAATTTCTACGATGGTCAGTTAATGCACCATGGTTTATAAGAAATGAACAGTTACACAAAGAACTCTCAATTGAAAACATAAAAACATGGATACTAAAAATCTCAAAAAATTTCTACTCATCCTTACAATCTAGCCCAGCCTATGAACGATTTAAACTAGGAAAAACATCTTCAACCTATTCAAGAATTAAATTCAAATTTTCAAAAGATTTACTACAACCTCCATAATTTGACTACTATACATAAAGAATACTATACTACTCCCTATATATTATATCATTGTTTTGTTTCTAAAAAAAAAATGTATTTAACTAATTAAAAACAAGATGTTAGAGGTCCCTGTAAGGGTATCCCTCAGTATCTATGTACATAGATAAAATGTAGCATATAGTTAATCTGTATATTTATTGTTTATTACTTAAAATAATTATATATATTTATGTATTAAATACCTTGAAAGATTGTCTGTAATCGAAAACGGGATAATAATAAATTTAAAAAAAAA